>JAOTRC010000034.1:16046917-16058210 GCA_027497675.1 Cyprinella lutrensis
ATGCATGTGTGTGTATTTATATATACAAAATAATTATACACACTACACCCACATATATTACGTAAACACAAACTTTTGTTTTGAATGCGATTAATCGTTTGATAGCCCTAATTTTAGTGTCAGTACTACATTAAAGTCTCTGAGTTTTTGCAGAACTACGCCCCCTCTGGCGACAAGCGAAAGTGCAACCAGACGTGTGCATGTTCATGGACCACTCACTAGGGGTGTAAATCTTATCGGATAATTAATCACGATACGATATCGATTCTCTCGGCCAGCGATACGATATTTGCCGATACCTCAAAAAATTCTACGATACGATAAGTTTTGATTCGATTCAGGGCTATATCGATCGATTAATCGATGTTTTGATATTATGTGCCAAGTGTACACCACCAATTACATTTATTAACTCACAATACATCCAAAAGGAAAGTTGAATTCAACTCTTTGAAAATTGCACACCCTCTCTATTACATCATGAATATAGCTATTATTATCAAAATACCTGGCAGACATAAACACAGGTAAATCAAATATTGCAATCATGTTTATTGCCTTCAAAACATCTTTATATGCACGTTACAGCGATCTCTATTTGTCAGGCACTTCCTGAAATGTCACATGATTATGTAACTACCATATTTGGAATATTACGTGCAGATGGTTAACGATGGCGCTCTGGTGCCGCTAGGCGTGGCCTCTGGGAGTGCATTGTGGGAGTTGTTGTTTTTCATCCACATAAGCCACAAATACATTTTCTGGCTTTTCAAATCCAAAAATAATTTCTACATAAACAACCAATTTTAAATACACATCCATCTTTCCAGAAGTGAAGTATCCCTTTAATTACATTAATGATGTAATACATGCAAGTATTTATTCAAATACAGGTACAATGTAAAGACAAAATCCCTTGCATCTAATAATTAATTCCAATGCAAGTACATAGTACTTAAAGCCACTTTATATAAAATGCAACCGCAAGATTATTGTGTGTATTTTCCTTCATAGTGAATCGTCCCGAAGTGACGTGACGCTCGTGTTTGCAGACTCACGCTTCGACGCTGCTATCGGGCAGCCGCAGGAAGTACTGGTAGAACTCAAACGGGGATGTTTTATCGGGGTTGAGCCACACAGCGTTGCCGGCCGTCTTGCCCAGTTTATCTCCCATCGAGGTCGTGACGAGAGGAACCGTCAGGCCGAACACTTCCTCTCCTGTCTTTCTGCACAAGAACAAGACATCCTCTACATCAGAGCCCATGCTATATCATGACGTTTGCATAAATTAGATTAACAACCACGTGTTTTATTTTTATGCCACTCATACTATGATGATAGCTACCATCAACTCATTTTCATTATAAATTTAGAAAATGTTACCAATACTAGAAGTCTTATTTTTAACACACACACAGATACATTATATATATATATATATAAAATCACTGTACTTGTGTATAAGCTCATGTCCGCTCATGATGTTCCCGAGCTGGTCGGTTCCTCCGATCTGGATCCTGCAGCCGTGGATCTGATGCAGACGGTAGAAGTCGAAGGCCTGGAAGAGCTGGTAGGAGAACTCGCTGAAGCTCATGCCCTCGGCACTCTTCAGGCGAGACTGCACGCTGTGTCTGCTGAGCATCGAGCCCATCCGAAAACACCGGCCGACCTCCGAGAAAAAGTCCAGCACCTGCCAGGAGGATGCAGAAACCAAGCTCTTCTCTGAGTGTGTCGGGAAAAGATTCAAAGCATCAGCGGCAGTGTCGACATCGACAACAGTGCCATCTCTTTACGATAGGCTGCTTGGTTTTATTGTCAATGTGTTTAACTATGATAATATTAATGGTTTTATAATAACAAAATAAATATTTTTTTTCCCAAACAAAAAGAAAAAAGAAACACTAATTAAACTACTAATTAGAATAATGTAAGGTAAATCGTGTTTTAATTATTTTATGGTTTTTATACTGTATATATGGCATAATATATGATGTGTTCAAGTTTTTTAATATCCTTTAACAAACAAATGTGGCTTTAGAGTTCAGCTTCCATACTTATTGCATTTCATCAGTTGTGTAATATTTCTGTCAGTAAGGTTGTTTCTGAAAATAAAGAGCTAGATGATATATTAAACTTTTTTTGTATGATGAAGTCATCACTTTGCACAAGCTTTGAAAACATCCTGTATTAAGGTTTATGTAAATTGTATTTTTTAATTATTATTATTTATTTTACCTTTTCTGTTTCCCCACATGTCCATTGTTCAGTATTATTTCCTTTTGATTACGCAATAAATAAAAAAGGCATCTCTACCTGCCAGTCCTTGTACCAGCTGCGGTTATTGAGCACCGTCAGCCGGCCTAGTCTACTCGGGTCCGGGGAGAAGTGCAGCTCGTGGTGGGTAAAGATCCGATGGAGGCTCTCCATGATCCCGCGAGCGTTCTGCTCCACCGTAGCCGGGGAGAGGCGCTCTCTCTCGGCAGACCTCCCGCTCGGGTCCCCGATCTGCGCCGTGGCTCCACCGAGCACCGCGATAACCTCATGCCCCGCGGCTCGGAAGTGCATCAGGGCGATGATAACGAGCAGGTTCCCGGCGTGCAGGCTGTCCGCGGTCGGGTCGAAACCACAGTACACAGTCTGAGGACCGGACCGGAGCAGATCCGGGAGCTCGGCTTGAGCTGCATACTCAGGGAACGACTCCTTCAGGAGGCCTCGGTTATGCAGGGATAAGAGGAGACCGCTTTTTGTAGACGAAGAACGGTGGAATAAAGCCCTTGAATACGATGATTTTGTTAATAGGTTATGTGATTTAACTGTAGACACGATGCGGCATGACCGCGCAATGGACGCAGCCATGTTTTTTTGTTGTTGTTGTTAATGGACACGGTCGACTCGCCACCTAGTGGGCAGGAATGAAAGGGACAGTTCACCCAAATTATGAAAATTCAGTCATTTACGCGGTTCCAAATCTGTTTAAATGTCTTTCTTTTGTTGAACGCAAATAAGATATTTTAAAGAATGTCAGTAGCCAAACAGTTGATGGGCATCATTGACTTATAATAGTATTTTTCCATACACTATTTCTTCGACTGTTTGGTTACTAATTTACGGTTATAACCAGATGTTTTTTTGTTTGTTTACATTTTTTTACAGGTTTATTTATTTTAAGTTGCCTAATCAAGTTATTTATCTATGCATACCCTGTATTTGTATTTTTTTCATTTCATGGTAGCCAGTGGCTAGCCACCATATACACTAGAGCTCACCTTGGCAACGGGAGTTCATTGGAACGAATCATAGACAGTAAAAGAGCCGCCATCTTGAAACAGGGGAGCCCCTCCACTTTAATGCATCAGCGTCAATGTAGTGGACACAGGTTAACGGAAATAAAATAACATAAATCATCATGAATGTGACTTTTCTTGTTTTTTTTTTTTTGGATTGTTCCAAAAAAATTGATTACAGAAAGGAAAAAAAATATTTATTTTTTAAAAAACATTCTTCCTAGTTCAGATTTCATCCGTGAACATCATACGCTGCACAAAAGCCCGCCACCATCAATGAATTCGAAGTAAAGCCAGAGATAGCAGCGTTACCTAGCTACTTCCTATGACAAGACCCCTGTTCCAAGATGGCGGCTGTTTTGACGCATGTTTAGAACCCCAAGCTGATAGTGTAGCTATATGTCTATGGTCAGAGAGTTGGAGCTGTCGCAGAAAATGCTTCGTCACACGCACTGATAAAACTCCTTTTATCTTACGTTACTTACTTTATAAAATAATATTAACAATGATAATGACTTTATTTTGTAATTATACATAGGCCTACCTCCGTGCCAGCTTTGTAGTTTCATCGACTGAAATTGTAACTCTCACGCTCACAGGTGACGTGTCGTCGAGCGCCCTCCGGCAGACCGTTATGAATACGCTTCCTAACGACGATTAACGGATATTTTTTCAAATCCTCCACTGGATGTAATGTAATCTCAGGTTAAAACTTGCTCGCGCTTCGCGCCGCACTTTCATGCGCGCTCAGTTCTCTCCGCATTGGATTGTGGGAAATAATTCTTCGGCAAGTGTACATCGAATGTACACTCGAATTCAGAGAGGATTGTGGGTAAAAGTACTGAATGAATGTAGGGAATGATGTCGGTCACAGCACTACAGTCAGTTATTGTTTGTTAGCATAACGTATAAACATATTGATATAAAGCACTGTAGTACTACAATACGCTCTATTCTTAATGACAACTCCAACAGCGACAAACATTTCACGTTTAAAAAAAATGACATTGGAGACATAGAAGCTACGCTGAGCATAATTTACACTCACACACACTTATTGCGCCTTCCCTCCTCGCGCCCCAAAGCTACAAAACCCATAAAAGCAACATTTATTAATAATACTTACAGGTTGTGATTCGGAGGAAGAAAGCTGATCCTACACTGTGGGGATACTGAGCCCTCCTTCAGGAACAACCGGCTTGCGAATCCACATTTGAATTAATTTATGTTTTTGAATGATTCGTCCTTAAAATGATGAGAACACAATCTGGCTATACTGTTGTGGTATCGCTGCAAATATGAACTCCAACCACCGATTCTTCACATGCTCAAGTGGCAGCGTCTTCTCGACATGACGGTATTCAACTGAATGTTCTAGAAGTTCCAATATGCTTTTGTTTCGTATCTACGTCACTACGAAACAGCTAATGACTCGTTTCAAAACAACTCATTTCAGACTCAGAGTCGACTCCCACTTATATACAGTGGACTTTCAGATATAAATCTTTGCAGGATGTTTTCTTTCCCTCAGAACTATATTCCACACTAAATGAACAGTCATTTTCAAAAATCCATGATAGGTGCACTTTAATCTTGGTTCACGCAAACAAGCTGTCGATTTATTTGAATAGTGACCTTAAAAATATATATTTATATATTTTACTTTAACTGATGTGCCTTGCTTAATACTTACCTGTATTTACCAATCAATGCCATTATAGATGTATATTCTGTTTTTGAATACAACATTAGTAATGTTCAGCTGAGCATCCTCTACAATTCACTTCAACACATCAGCAAGGAAAAAAGACAGACAGACAACACACCGCAAAATACTGCTATCAAATTCAGAGCTTTATTAGACATTATAGGAACATTGAGAACTGTTTAGCAGCTTGTGAATGTGCTTGGAAGGAAGAGATCAAAAAGACAAACCAACGAATAAAGCTGCGTCCACACTACATGTGACCAAGCGACACGATACCATTCGTTTTCAATGGTGAGCGGGCGACTTCCGGCGACCGTTGGCGACTATATGGGGCGTGTCTGGAAACGCGACAAAGTTGAGAAATTTTTAACTTTATGCAAATGCAGAGCGACCTTCGGGAGCGACAACCAACAGGAGTGAAGTCAGTGGAGAGCGCATCACTGGCGACCAGCAGGGACAAAATCTCTTGTAGTGTGAACGCAGCTTTAGGAAACTGAACAGAAAAATGGTGAACAAGAACTTGAGCCGTCAACTCTTTATGCAAGCTCCTCCTCTCCCTCTTCCTCAAACTCTCCCTCTTCTTCAGCAGTAGCGTCTTGGTACTGCTGGTACTCTGACACCAAGTCATTCATGTTGCTCTCAGCTTCCGTGAACTCCATCTCATCCATCCCCTCACCCGTGTACCAATGCAAGAAGGCCTTGCGCCTGAACATAGCAGTGAACTGCTCAGAGATGCGCTTGAACAGCTCCTGGATGGCGGTGCTGTTGCCGATGAAAGTGGCTGCCATTTTGAGACCGCGAGGCGGGATGTCGCACACAGCAGTCTTAACATTGTTGGGGATCCACTCCACAAAATAGCTGCTGTTCTTGTTCTGGACATTCAGCATCTGCTCATCCACTTCCTTCATAGACATGCGGCCTCGGAAAATGGCGGCCACAGTGAGATAGCGACCGTGTCGGGGGTCACAAGCAGCCATCATGTTCTTGGCATCGAACATCTGCTGTGTGAGCTCAGGAACCGTAAGGGCTCGGTATTGCTGACTCCCCCTGCTGGTGAGGGGGGCGAAGCCTGGCATGAAGAAATGCAGACGGGGGAAAGGCACCATATTGACGGCCAGTTTGCGCAGATCAGCATTGAGTTGACCGGGGAAGCGCAGGCAGGTGGTGACCCCGCTCATTGTGGCTGACACAAGGTGGTTGAGATCGCCGTAGGTAGGTGTAGTGAGTTTGAGTGTACGGAAGCAAATGTCATACAGCGCCTCGTTGTCAATGCAATACGTTTCATCTGTGTTCTCCACCAGTTGATGGACGGACAGCGTGGCATTGTAAGGCTCTACAACAGTGTCTGAGACTTTAGGTGAGGGAACCACACTGAAGGTGTTCATGATGCGGTCTGGGTACTCCTCACGGATTTTGCTAATGAGCAGTGTGCCCATACCTGACCCAGTGCCTCCTCCAAGGGAGTGGGTGAGCTGAAAGCCTTGCAGGCAGTCGCAGCTTTCCGCCTCCTTACGGACTACGTCAAGAACAGAGTCTACAAGTTCAGCACCTTCTGTGTAGTGACCCTTGGCCCAGTTGTTTCCAGCACCACTCTGACCTATGATTGAAAATAATTATAGATTATACAAAGCTTAATGTTAACATCAAGAATTTAACATTCTGTCAAATGGCATATTAAAACAGCCTTACCAAAGACAAAGTTGTCTGGTCGGAAGACCTGCCCAAATGGTCCAGATCTCACTGAATCCATAGTTCCAGGCTCCAGGTCGACAAGAACAGCACGAGGAACATACTTTCCACCTGTCGTAGTAAAGTGCACATTTAGACTCTTAAAGGGTCAGCCAGCCCCTTAACTGTCACTTGCCCGTATACGGGCAACCCAAATTTACTTATTACTATTTAATCTTAATCTAGTCATGACAAACTATATAATTGTTGGAAAGGTCTAAGACTCCTAAATAGATATTTTAACGCTGTTTTTTTCTTACAAATTATGAAAAAACAGTAATAATCAGTAATAATCTGCTGACTGTTTTCTTTAAAACAAGACCAAACTTAGGTCTATATTCCAAAGCATTCTTGAAGTACAATCATTTAAGTTTAATTTTCAATTATAAAAAAGGGGTGACAGGTAAAGGGTTAAAGTAAATATTTGAATGCCATTTTTTTCTGTTTTAATACATTGCAAATTCAAACTGACCAGTGGCTTCATTGTAGTACACATTAATCCGTTCCAACTGCAGATCACTGTCCCCATGGTAAGTTCCTGTTGGGTCAATTCCGTGCTCATCACTGATCACCTCCCAAAACTGAACACAGAAAAGGGGTCAATATTAACAATTTCATCACCTTAAAATGTCTACAAAAAATATTTTAAATACGATGTTTTTAAATAACGGCCACTTTTAAAGTGTTGTCATGGCAACTTATAAACAACACGACAATCCGGGTTTAGGAAAAAACAAAACGACAACGTTATGTAGGTCGGTATTGTTAGTTACTCATCTTAGCAGATGTTACTTTTATATAGAAAAGTAGAGGTAATTTTATTTTTTATGTTATAATTAGTTCTACACATGATAACTAGACAACACGCAAACCAATTCCCCTCGCAACAGGGCTTGGCTTTATAGCCTAATGTAGTAATCAATACCCTTAAATGTTACTCACTTTGGCACCGATTTGGTTTCCACATTGACCAGCTTGCAAGTGAACAATTTCTCTCATGTTGAAACGTTAAGGAAAAAGCACTTTCTTATTAAAAAACAAATGAAGCAGTCTCTCTCCCACCGCGCGTCGCCTAAACTCTGCAAAGCCCAGCGACCGGTTTTCAGTTTTAAACACAGGTGGATGACTGAGACGTCAATCATTATCCGTCCGCTTTTGATTGGTCGAGGGACCAGCGCTCTCTTGGAGCTTCTGCATTTGATTGGATTAGAGATGTTGTAATCTGTTGCTAATGGTTACAACGCGGATCACATTTCACACAGAAACCGTTTTGTTGTATTGGTAACCAGAGAGACCTACTTGCTTTTATGATCGAAAAGAAGAATCGTGTTACCCAGCAAGCACACCTACCTACACCAAACAGTAGATTGCATGTTTGGACTTGTTAATATATTACATATATAGTACACTGAATGCGTTTGTTATTAGCCTATATTACAGATTCATACCAGCTCAAATTCATATGAGAAAATGTACAGAAGTAAATTAACTGCATTAAGTTTTGCTGGCATTTGAAATCTTTAAAAAGCATAAGTGTGTCATGGCTGGGGAGGTTACTTGTAAAGACATGCTCATTTTCAGTAATTTATGTTACTAAAACATTTTTGGCCAACATTTTGAAGCCAAAAGTGTACATTTTCCTTGTCAGACTGTGTTATGTTAATGGTTTTGCATATTGTTGGACTTTTCATGGTAATATTAACCGTTTTCATGTTTGATATTTGGACTGTCAGTGGAGCGCATGCACTTCGAATGAAAATATATGAAGGAGATTACAAATTCATACAAATGATTCACCTAAAATGTAAAATAGTAACAATTGGCCTATTTAGCTGTATAGTGCAACTGCATGTATCACTGCCCACATCCTAATCTGCTCATTGTTTAAGATAGCTTATGCATCTTTTTTTTTAAAATAGAGATCACAAAAAATGTATAGCCCATTTCTACAGTAGGTCTTTGTACTTTCTGAATAAGAGAACAAACCCTACGCCTCCATTAGTTGACCCATTCTGATAAAGATCTATAGCTGTTATTGAAAAGAACTGAATGAGAGCTTTGATATCTTTGACCCCGTTCCACCTCTTTATTTAAATCGACACAAACTTGGAACTATACACAGTCCATCGGATGAGATGTTAAACCGAGGTCTTGACTCTCCGTGGCCGCGCTTAATGTATGAAAGATCATGCGACTATGAATTTTGGAATATGGAAAATTCAGCTTTGCCATCACAGAAAAAAATACATTTTAAAGTATATTACTTATTTTAAATTGTAGTGATATATATTTAGCCTTGGTGACCATTTAAAAACATTACAAATACTTACCGGCCTCCAAAATTTTGAACATTATGGTAGGTTTTCGAGATATTAGTAGTTCTTATTTGATAAGAAATAATGTGTATCCTCTGCTCAATATGCAGCAAGGCACATGAAAACTAGGGAACTGGTGTGATACTCCCTCAGGGATTGGGAAAGTCTGAACTTGACAGGTTGTCTGTGGATGTGTGTAAGCAAAACTATGCACTGCATAATTGATTAGCATTCAAAGTGTAGCAACACTGGCAGCAGCTGCCTTGCACACACCCACACACACACACTATGAATACACAAAAGTGGGACATAAGGATGAATACCTTCCTGCTGCTTTTGACCTGAAACACTGTGATTTCACCTTTTTATTTTGACTAGACATACATATAGAAATATTTTTAGTCTTGTGTTGTACCAGATACTAAGGTTTACAGGTTATTTTGGCTAGGCTTGATCCTGTTTTCATTCCCTTACTGTTGCTGGTGATCCCTAGGAGGAATGATAACCTAGCTGGAAAATATCCTCCTCCAAGCACAACAAAAACAGCTCTATAGAAACAGTAGCAGTACTATAGAAACTCTCCCCACACTCCATCTGTTGCCTCATTCAACTGTAAGTACTATATACTCATGACCAAGGAAACTCAAAACAAAGCTAATTTTCCTGTTTGTGAACTATGTAAAATGTATACATTTACTATGATGTGATAAAAAAGCAAAAAAAAAAAAAAAAAAAAGGAAAGCTGTGTGTTTTGATGTATACCTATCTGAAATTCACTAAGAAGGAAAACAATAACTTAAGTACTTTTTAGATAGTTTAGATTAAATTTAGATTAGTATGTTTAGATCCTTGTTCTTTTGCAGTTAGGATAGACCCAAAAACCCCCATCAAGTCAAATTTTATTAACAAATGCATGGACCTAAATATGTCCTCAATGCCAGCCTTGCATAATGTTGGCAACTTAAGGCTCTTTTGCATTCTCCTGTTTTACAATTCAATGTTCTTATGTTATTTTTTTAAAATCATACTTTTATCCTAAAGGCTAATTACAGTATGCTATTGATAAAGTAGCCTAGTTTTATTATTTTAGTGTGCTGTATTTAAACAAATGTCAACCATAAAGGTATATACATTTCAGTTTATCAGACAATAGGCTTTATGTCGAGCGTCACGTGACCAAACCGGAAAACGGGTCTCAGCGCATCCGCTTGTCAGAGAAAGTGTTAACGGCCGTAAGAACTGACAACGATATCTATGTATTTGTAAGGTAATCAGCTAATCTACCTATTTCACTTTGTTATTGGCGTTTTATTCCATTTAAATATCTAAACGTTACTGTGAAGAATAAAAAATATAAAACGTTTAAATATCAATCTGCACATGTGAGGGATATGGTTATGCTAATCTTTGATCGATCCTTTTAAGTTATCTTGATTAAAACCGCAAAATAATTCATGAAGCACATACAAAAGATCTGGACCGGAACAGCGTTGAGACCCGTTTTACAGAGAATGCGGAAGTAAGTTGTGCATAAAGCCTATTCCAGATTTCGAACAGAGATGGCGACAAAGAGGAAAAAATGCGGACTGCAGCTTTAATTACCGAAAAGATTTTATAAAGGCAGTTACAAGAGGTTAGTCAGGTAGGTTACCTAAAAGAGTAGCCTAAAACAATGTCAAACATAGCTATATGGCTACTAGTCAACATTAAAATTAATACAATACACCCAGTGTGACCTAGATTACATAAGTCGGAGTTGGATCAAGTCATTGAATTTTGACGAAAATTTAAGACCTTTTTCTAGACTGGGGTTCAAAAATTAGATTAATACATTTATTCAGCAAGGATGCATCAAATAAACACACGGAATGCACATGTAGGGAAACCTCGTGAATTATGGCCGTTTCACCCCTTATTTACACCGCAAGCGTGAGCGCCAAATATTTTTTTCCGGCTTGCATGTAAATCAATGAGTGCATTCACACCGAGAGCAGGAGGAGAGCATAAGAGTCAAGCAGGAACATCGCGTGAGCAGCAGTAAAGCGGTTTCTGCGCGGTGTCTATTTTTGCTGCTCTGCTCACGCTAAATTAAAGTGAAAGCACACTTTTGATACAAAAAAAAAAAGAATTTCAAAGTGCCCAAAATGCACAGAATTTGAATGTTTATTATTGAGTTTGAGTTATGGAAGCTTGTTTCCGCCACTGAATAAAAAAATAAAATAAATAATTGTGACTTTTTATCTCACAATTCTGACTTT
>JAOTRC010000034.1:16060846-16079974 GCA_027497675.1 Cyprinella lutrensis
GATTACCTATTAATTGTCATTCAAGTGAAATTACTGAACTTAAATATACAAGCTTGATAAAAATGGTCATTTTAGAACAAAATTTCAAATGGCATTTAGAGGCTTTTGCATCTGAACTCTTCATATAATGAAATGCAGCAAAAGGCTCAGTGCAATCTGTAACTCAGATTAGAAGGACTTCAGGGTTTAAGGATTATGTATTTTTTACATGGTTTAACCTACATCTTTTACTCATTTAATGTTATTGTATTGATTATCTTTGGACTGATTATGAAATTGGCATGAAACATTTACCTGATATAATACATTTAATTTTATTTTAACAGACTCACAGACAAGTGAAACATTCGCTTACATTTACTGAAGCACAGATATCATTTAAACCTTTTCATTTATGGAGTCAGATGAAATACTGTAATGAGTTAGTACATGAAAACATTTATTTCATTTATTCATATTACTTTGCCATGAGGAAAAAAGTAACACGCAAAGACCTGATCGAATGCCGCCATTGGATCAATTGAGTCGGGCTTACGGCTTTAACCATTTAAACTCTTCAGTTGATATGAGTGCAAAATGAATACCTACCAGTTCCACTTTGAAAGCCAGGAGTTGCAAAGTTGTACTTTTCATTTTCCTTGTACCATGATTCAGCAACCTCTTTTCCTATAGTTAAAAATATATATATTATTAATATTTTTTTAATTAACTCTATCATTCTGATGTGCTATAGTTTCTTACATAGAGACCCACTTGGGATAACCAATTTACCTGTTGGATGCACCATGTTGGATGACCATTTGTAAGACATAGTCTCTCCATGACCTTTGCCGCTGTTCTTCAGGGCGTTAATGCTAATCAGATGTGCTGCCCAATCCTGAGCCTCTTTACTGAGGATGGGGCACAGCGAGAGAGGCCGTGTCCCATGTTGCCGCCGGTACTCATTTTGAGCTTCAAGCAGAGATTGACGAAACTGGGATAGTATCCCACCTTTATCACGGGAAAAGAAAAAGCAGTTAATTCCTGAAGAGGCTTTTGAGTAGAAACTGAGCCTTTGGTCTTTTTGACGTACCTTTTTACGTGATTTTAATTAAGATTGTGCATAGCTTTATACATCAAATAGTGCAGCAAAATGAAAACAATGGACCTGACTGTGTCTTTATTATGTCTAATTGCAAAAAGTGTTTTACAAAGTAGTCTTTGTAGGAGCTGATTTTCTTAAACTAATGAACAATTACTGGTAACTACACATTAAACTAATAGTTTTTGAGTAAATACATGTTGGCATGAAAGGAAGCATTTATTCTGCTGAATTCAAATAGATGCAAAAAAAACAACAACAACATTGTTTTATCAAATAATAGAGTACTGTGATGATCGGAAAAGCGTTCTAATAGTTTACTCATAGTAAACCCACTCTAAAACAAACAATTCTGCTTCCATTTCCAAGTCCATTTCTGCTACATTGCTGAAAAAAATCTTTATTATGACATATCAAGTCAAAATTACGACATAAATTGAAGTTATGAGATAAAATATAATAGAATAAAAATAAAATAAAAATCTCATAATTTCCATAAATCCGACTGATTCATAAAAGCATGCTTTATTTTCTTATGTGGCAGAAAATAGTCCTCCATAGTTTCTTGAGGTATTCATGTCCTCACTGCTTACCTTCTGAGCTGCTGCTCTGTGGAGACTGACTCTTACATGGTGCTGGTCCAGAACTGTGCGATGATGAAGGCAATTGGTTTGACTTGATGCTGAGAGCAGCAAGTGCTTGTCCAACTTTGTCAGCTGAACACCAAAAAATATGTTTAAAACTTTCTGTGAACATTATACAATGTTATAATAAGAGTGATAATAAATACAATTTAATTATTCAATATATGTATTATATTTTAATTTAATTAATTTAAATATTATTTAGAATTATACAATACGTATAACTACAAATTATATATAATATATACGTATTAATACTTTCAATCCACATCTACTTTATAGAATAAGCATACAAAATATATTCAGTATTATATCCCTGCACATGACATGTATGCATATCTGACTCACCAGATGGGGTGGATTTGAAGTCGAGTTTGGAACCTGCCGGTAGGACATTTCTTTCAAAATATCCAGCATTGCTGATGTTTCCTGCTGGGAGGTACTGACCCACCACAAACGTTGTGTTCCCGTCAGTGGCCAGTCCAACTCCCAACTCCTTTGTGTCCTTCCACACCACCTGTGTGAAGTGACCTGGAGAAACCACCAGATGTCAGAACAGGGACTACAGCAAACGTCTAACCACCCCAGAATGTTTACAGTAGATTCACCAGTTTTGGAGGTGAATCCAGGCCTGCTGAAATTGTAGTCTTTAATCTCACTGTACCAGCTTTCCACTGCCTCACGTCCTGTATAAATTATAAACACACGATTTTTAAAACATGCAAACAAGATCATCATGAGACACAACCAGGAAGGATTCATGTTTTCTTTAAAATAAATAGCCCAAGCTTCAATTTTATGCAAAGCATTGACATGTTAGATGCCTGACCTGTGAGTTTTTTGTTAGCTGAGCTCCAAACGTAATATACATTTTCTCCATGATCTCCATTGCTGTGTTTGAGGGTCTTGATTGACAGCAGGTGCTTGGCCCACTCCTGTGCGGAGCGGCACAGGTTTTTGTTTACGGTGAGTGGCGGGGCTCCATGATGTTTGCGATATGCATTGTGAGCCTGTAGGAACTCAGCTTCAAAGCTGCTGTCTGCTACACACAAACATAAAGGTAGAAAAAATGTAGATTCCTGAACTAAACATTAAAATACAAACTCCCTGTCATCTTACTGACTATGTTGATCGGTGCACAATACACTTTTGCAATTTTTTTCACTGTTTGTATTTGTATTGTATATTTTGATGTAAGAGAGACTTGCAAAATAAGAATTTCATTGTGTGGTCAAAATTGTAGTGTTTTACTGTGCATATGATAATAAATATATCTTGTATCTTGTATAAAGAGTTATTTGAAGTGCAGATAGCACATTCCATGCTGACTGAAAGGAGCCTCACAGCCTCACTTCCATTCCTGTTAAAAATCAAAGATGGCACTGCTGTGAATGAGGTCTACTGAGGTGCACATGCTCTGTCTCAGAAACCATAAAACAACAGTACAAAAAAAGAATGAACTATCACATTTCATTTGCATTATGGCCAGACAGATAAATATGGCAAAATGTGCATTTTACTATCCATTTACCTTACCTTTTAAGCACGTTGGCACATGAAGATCCCCTCTGCCTCCTCCTGATGGTGATATTTCAGTTCTGTGAGGAACTGAGGGTGCTCTGTTTGAAGGACCATGCGTTGGACCTACTTTGTCAGCTGAATGTTGCCAGATAAATCACATATTTACTATACTGTAATGAACATAAATTATATCTAATATTTGAAGTACTCAGTAACATTTTATTAATAATAAAAATAATTATTAAATTAAATACATTTATATTTATAAAGTGTAATATCAAGGACATATACAAAAACATGAAATAAATGTCTTCAAAAATACATAAATAAAATAATTTACTCACTTGTACCAGAGGGCTTTGAGTCTACTTTGGAGCCTGTCAGTAGAACATTTTTTTCAAAATAACCCACATTTGTGATGTTTCCTGCTGGGAGGTACTGACCCACTACAAAAGTTGTGTTCCCATCAGTAGCCAGTCCCACCCCCACCTCTTCAGTGTCCTTCCACACCACCTGTGTGAAGTGACCTGGAGAAGCCACCAGGAGTCAGTGTTGTAAAAGAGAAAAAATAACCACCCAGAGTGTTTAAGGTGCCTTCAATTCGAAGGTCCCTATGCAGTGTTCACTTCTCCCTACTCCCTGAACACGGTACATCAGTTAAAGTGGACTTCGCTGACAATAATCACTCATTCGAGTCATTTGTAATTCCCTGCAAGGTCATTAAAGAAAGGCAAAAACAGGGTTGTGCAGATTATGATATAACTTAATATAGCCTAACACATAATCACTCATTTGGACATATAGACTCGCCTGTTTTGGAGCTGAATCCCGGCCTACTAAAGTTGTAGTCCTTAATTTCACTGTACCAGCTTTCCACTGCCTCATGTCCTAGAAAGCAGAGAAAAATATGTAGCCTATGCCATATGTCAAACCACCACTGGATTGTGTGCAATACAGTGTGCAATTAATTACAATTAATTAATTGCAATTAATAATTACATGTACTGTATTAAGAGACAACACAAATGCTTTATCTCTGTTGTTTAGTGTCTTGTACTTTAGTTAAAAAGTTTTGACAACAGGAGATGATTGAAGACATCTAATTGTAGTCCAGACCACTTGACCAAGGTCGGTCTGACTAGATATGACTGTCCTGGGGCCAGTTGCAAAACTAGTTAAGACTGTGTCTTAAGAACCAATTTTGCCAACTAGAAGTTAGTCAAGAGGTAATCACTCTTACTTTTCTGATTCAAGTTAGACTGATCTGCCTTTTATGTAACTGGCTTTAAAAAGCTAGTATCAGTCTTGAAGAAAAAAAATAGATGACTAACCGGTTGCAGTTTATGTAACCGGCCCCTGGGCTGTGTTTTTCAAAAGCATTGTAAGCGTCACTAATGGTTTTTAGTACAATTAAATGCTTTTGAGAAGCCCAGTCAAAAGACTGGTTGCATTAAGGTTTGATTAATACCCAATTAAAATAATTTGACTTTCATGTAGCCTACTGATTTTGAGAGCAGAAAGCTGACCTGTGAGTTTTTTGGTCTCTGAACTCCAGGCATAATAAAGATTTTCCCCGTAGTCCTTGTTGCTGTGTTTGAGAGTCTTGACTGACAGCAGATGCTCCGCCCATGCCTGTGCGGAGCGGCACAGGTTTTTATTTACGGTGAGCGGCGGGGCTCCATGCTGTCTGCGGTACGCGTTATGAGCCTGTAGGAACTCAGCTTCAAAGCTGCTGCCTGCCAGAGAAGAGCACAGTTTAATAATGCACTGAAACAAAATGAAATTAAGTTAAAAATTTATTTCAAATTCAATTACTAGATGCTCTAGTCTAGCCTACATCATTATCGTTGGATGAGTTTTGATAAACTTAAGTTAGGCCTGCACTATAAATGGTACTAAAAATAAAAATAATTTTGAATACATCATTCGCCTAGATTATTATTAAATAAATAAACATATTAATTATTTAATAAGCTGATGCACCACAAATAGAGAAAGAGAGTTGGAAAATACATTGGAGTTCGGTAAAAGTTGTCTTGACTCACCTGCCATCGATAAAGCTATGTGAGAGACTGAAAAAAAAAAACACAGTGAAAGTTTTCAAAGAGGCCAATGTCACAACAGAATATCTGAACCACTCCCATTAAAGAAGGATGATGGTAGCAATGTTTTCAAATCTATTCAAATACATAGAGTAAACAGAAGTCTAGCCTACTCTGTTCACTTTGAAAACCAGTTGAGTTGGACTCCTCATAGTTTTATGAAATGAAATGTAAACAAAATCCATCCTAGGATATTTGTTTTGATTGATTACCTTTCGAAATGTTTGAATCATTTTTTTTTTACATTTTTTAATTGAGATGTTTTCTTTACGTATCTCTTGTAGACTTGGAATACATGCTTGCATTGACAGCTGCGTCAGTGAGTGATCATGACATACAGTACAACTAGTGCTCAGATGCTAAATAGCAAAAGATAATGTATACTCAGACCAGTATCTTTATTCAGTAGACTGGAGATGATCTTGCTTGTCGTGCATACTCGCAGACACATTTTAACCTATTTCATAATACACTTCTGTTGATGTTAAAATAATTAAACTAGTCTAACATTTTGTGTTTGTTGTCAAAAGAACTAAGTGATTGTATACTCTCTGTGACAGTCAGGAATGTGAACCAGTTTGTTTTTCCATTTGAATGAATTTAACCTTTAACTATACAGAGGTTTGCACATGAAAATGTTTCATTTCCTTTTTTTTTTTGTCATTAGATGTCCGCGTGTGCTTGTGTAGCCTACATGTAACAGGAAACTCCGGCTCCGCTCAGTCATTCAGTGAAAGAGCACAAATTTCACTGTCAAGATGTTATTCTTGTGACACCCTTGAACAATTAAACTTTTAGAAGGACAGTTACAGTCAATCGCAGGATACAATACGGGTTGTGATTTGCATAAAGTCAGACGGCATTAAAATGAAGTGGAATTGAAAACACGAAAACCACAGAACATGCCTTGGCTTAAAGAAATTAACAGTCACTTTGCATTGACTGAGGATTGGCAGAAACTTGTCAGGTTACTCAACATAACTATGGTTTTGAACCACTGCTGAAGCAATGTCTCATTCCCTTCTCTTGTAGGGAACCATGGTTATGTTGAGTAACCTGAGACAATCCCTTACTAGTTAGGTCTCTTGACATTGCGTCACTAGCTGATGCTTTGGGGAACGTACAAAATCACTGCCGTGTAAAAACGACCGATGAACAAATCTTTTTTCGAGTCATTTCATTCATTTTGTTCGTTAAATGCGCATCACAGAACAGAGCAAGGCGAGCATTCTGAATATGATGGCGAAAAGCCGTTATAGCAGCTATACACTAAGAGCATGAAGGGCATACAGTCTCTGTTTTAGTACTCTCGCATTAAAAATAAACAAGGTGATTGACAGGGAAAATCGCAAAAGCCCATGAAAGTAGATATATTTTAGATCCACTGACATAATTCAGTCCCTTGGTCATGTGCAAGGGTCTCATTTAATGAATGCTCACCCCTGTGGAAGGTGGACCCATGTGAAAATAAAGCGCTACTCCACTTCCTAAGACACTCTCCCTAAATGAAACATTAGTCAATCATTCAGCAAGAGAACTCAACTCATTTTAGAGCTGCAATCACACATTTCATGAATGTACACAGAAGTGTTTGTTTATTCATGGGGACTGCGAAGTGGCACACTGTGCCAATGAAGCCACCTCAGAAACACTTGTCATGTGGCCTATCTGAATACATAAGTAGACATTCTCCAGGTCCAATGAATAGGTCTTCCGGACAACTTTCCAGAGGACCTGTTCCGTGTTTGCAGTTTGAGGGAGCGAATTAACAATGCAATCATAACTCTGGGGCACTTCACAGGTCCATGACGTAGCTGAAACGAGGCAACCTGTGCTTTGTATGATACTGAATTACATACATTTCTGATACAGAAGCACCCTCTGAAGTCTTACAGCTTTGTCACATCGGTTTCTGGTTTCATAGCTTGCTCTGGCCCAATACAAGGAGCTGGATGAGCACTGAAAACAGAGGCATAGTACAAACAAATAAGGGCAAAACTCTTTACTGCCCAAGTACTTCAGGTATCCCTTTAAAAGAATACATGTGAATTTAATGTGGCACAATGTTCTTCATCATTACTATCATGCTAATGCAAGGGATTCATCAATATGCTGATTGAGGACTGCTGGGACACACCAGACACAGAATGGTTCTGTCTGGAGAGACAGAGTAATTTACACCTCAATGACACACCTATACCATTTGTTTCAGAGTACACATGTGCTTTCCACTAATTATCTAGGTGTGTTCTAAAATGCAACTACAACAAATCTCATCTGACAGCGTAGAAACAAAATTGAAGGGTGGTGAACTTAATAGAGATATTAAAATATCACAATACTGTTTGTACTGTTGCTTAAACATGCATTGAGGAGAATATATTAATGTTCTTCTACATTGTTATAATGTTCTACAATAATGTTCTTCTACATTCTACCCTTCTTGATCACCACCCATTTGCCTCATCTTTTAGTTTCTTGTCGTCTGTTTTGGTGTTGCTTTTCCACTCATGTTTAACAATGCTTTACACTGGGTATAGAAAGACAGGTAACTGTTGATTGCATAACCTCATACTATGAGAAAGGCTTTTACAGCCTCTTCGCAACAGCAGTATATTGTTTATGGATTAACTAATTTCTCTATAGTATGTTGTTCAATTCTACTGTCTGTATGATTAAAATTAACTTAATAAATAACTGCCTGCTTTGAGAATCTTTAAGTGATTGTAAATTCCGTTCTCTAAACATTCAGATTAAATCCCATGTTTTCTTATCAGTTCTAAGACTTCTACCTTTTTAGAATAAGAGGTTAATTGACTTTAATAGAGTCAGATTCATTATATTGGAGTCAGATAAATAACTGAATTATGCATGTCATCCTTCAACCGCATTTTGTTCCAATAATTAGTTCAAAATAGCAGCGTAAGCTTCCAGCCTTACACCTAAGAGAGAATAGCAATCGGCCTGTGTTTTGTGCTTTTAAGACAGACCACCGCTATAAGATGGGGAGGGAGAGAAGAGGTGAACAGACAGCTTATCCATAGCGTTATTTAAAATATGTCATACTAACCAGAATGTTGCAAGGGAACGGTGGTAAAGGGACCGTCCACTGAAGAGCGGCTGTCTACGGTGAGTGATGAAGACAGCATAGCCGAGTGAAGGAGAAAGATTCTGAGCAATAGCGCTCGACGCTAAGCTAAATAGCCGGTTGACCATCAGCTCACTCAAATGCATGAGCGCCATTGGCTAATGCAGTTGCAATTTAATGATTCAATCAGGCTTCTACATTGTTTCCCCAAAGTGTCAGCTAGAGACGCAATGTCGAGAGAGCTACCTTGAAACTGGGAACTGCAATACTGCGACAAACACAATTGGTGTCTTCATGCCTGTTACTGCAAGTTTGTAGAAAGGCTCTTTTCCTCTATCGTGATTGAAAGTATTAGGCAGTATAGACTGATGCATGCATTTAAAGAAAAATAGTGTGTGATTATTTAAGAAAAATGGATTAGGGTACTGTATATTAGTTGTTTTTACTGTCTAATGGTAATTACATACAGATAGTCTTAAAAAATACAAACATACCTGTCCTGACGTCTCACCAAGGCATGCAGGAATTTGTCTCTCTTTAAAAGCTGTCTATTTTCTCTCTTTCTCTCCTTCTCTCTATCTTGCTGACTAGCTGTGAAATCTACATACTATATATCAGTGAAGTGCTGCAACGCCCCTTGTCCAGGAAAGAGCCCTGGTGTACGTTTTCAACACACACACACACACACACACACACACACACAAACACTTGGTTTCGCTATCTTTATGTGGACTCTCCATAGGCATAACGGTTTCTATACTGTAAAAACTGTATATTGTATCCCCTAACACTAACCCAAACCTATACCCATCACAGAAAACCTTCAAGCATTTTTACATTTTTATTCAAACATTATTTTAGCGTGATTTTAGTGCCTGACCAAATGTCCCCATAACGTCAAACATTTGAGATCATTTTTTCACTATCTTTGTTGGGATGTTTGGTCCTCATGTAAGATAAACAAGTACACGCACACACACACACACACACACATGCACGCACACCCCACCCACCCACACACACACACACACTCTCTCTCACACTCATCATCACAAACTAATTTTAATGCTATTAAGAACAGAAAAACAAAGCTCTGACTTGTACTATCATGTGAAATTGCTCATCTTCGGTTCATGTTCATGCCTGCAATCTTCTCTCTTTCAGTGTTGTCCTTGCACTTGCATGTTGCGATAGCAGCACTTCCTGTCTATTTGCGGTTGTTTCCACTGACATTTTGTTCCTTTTGTCACCCACAATGAGTAGTTATTTTAGATACAGTTAATTTTGTGCACAAAAAAATCACTGTGATGGACCAGCCAGCCATTCAAGGTGATCCTTCCTTTATCTTTGGGACAGGGACAGCTTCTTTGTGTCCCATTAGACCTACATGGTAGTTTGGAGAATGAATGGATGAATTTGAAAATCATTAATCATGTACTATAAAAAGAAAAAAACTATAATATATACTAAGTACTATATAAATACATTTTCACAAACCTTGCGTCTGAGCTATAATGCAGGGGGTGGTGCATGTGCTCATAACATACACTATGCTAAGGTCTTGAAAGGTCTCAACAGAAGTTTTCACCTGACCTCTAACCAGTTTTGTGTCTTCTTTAGGCTTAATTTAAAAATAAAACCTTGTTATTTTCTTTTTGAGGCTTCATTTGGAAATATTTAGGTTCTCAAGGTTAGTACAATGTTTGTATGTTCATGTGATGAACTATATGTACCTGTGGTTATTCTGCTAGGACAGCTGTGTGAACTTGGACAACAAATTTTCCATTCTTGTGCTATAGTAATTTAATGAGAGGCAGCAAAAAGGCCACGTCATTTAATTCAGTCCAATTAGCGCTAAATGCTGGCACACTGAATTAAGCGGAAATGCTGTGGAAATCCTAATTTTTTAAGATCTCTAAATTTTTAAGAGTTTAGAGATCTTGCTTACAGAGGAGGGTGAGTCTTTCATGCAAATAACTTCAAAAGGTGCAAACTCCCATAGGTCTATGAAAACAGTCAATGCAAATTCCTAATGTACGTTCATATCCCACATTGGGCGATGTTTTGTCTTGGTCTGTGGCCTGGGTATATTTAAAGAAATGCTCAGCACGATTTGCAGTCTATAACACCATAAATTTACTCTCGGGTTAGTAAAGGACTAAAACACAGTTTAGGTGAAGCAGAGGGGCACATTGACTGATGTTTTTATGCTCCGACTAACACATTGGCAAGGTGAAAGGCTCCAAAAATTACAGCACAAGTACAGGACAGGAAATGCTGTTCTGAAAATAATTGAAGAAAGCAACTAGTAGTCTGCAGAATAATTGGGCTCTACTTTTCACCTGTAGCACATCTTATCAAAACTCCAGTCTGGCATGGACCAGATATCTAGGAAGAAGGTTCAAAAATAACTATAATTTAAGAAGAACCCTTGACTTTCTGTAGTATCAATTAGCTGCAGAGTTTCCTGTTTCTTCAAGGCACTGCCTAAATGAAATAAACGTCTCAAATTCAAATGAAAACAACTTCATTTGCAAACAAAGTACTTCATTTTTCAGAGATTCTCAAACCTGCCAAAGCGTTTGATATAATATGACAAAACAGGGGCCATGGAATTTTTGTATCAAGAAAAAAAATGCACTTAACTTCTGTGTATTTGTGTTCTGTGTTGCGTTGGCTGATTTTTTTATTTGGACCTGGACACCGGAGGGTTTGTCTGCTCCGCCCTGGCCACGCCCTCAGCCTGCTCCGCCCTGGCCGCCTGCACTTCCTAATTCTCCCTGGAGGCTTCCTGTCCCTGTTTGGTGCACACCCTGGCCAGCCTTCAGGGCGCCCACCCCATTGATGTTCTACGGCGCGAGGTCGCGCCTTTGTAAAGGGGGGCGCTCTGTCACAGTCTTCGTCTGCACCTGTCTGTCTTAGTCTTCACTACACTTCCCAGGATCCTCTTGTTTCCACACCTGTTCTCACTCCCTCAATCATCCACCTGTTCATCGTGATTGTCATCTGTGTCACCTGTCTTCACCTCGTTAGTGTTCATTTGTTCCTGGATTTAGTTCCTTCTGTTCTTTCAGTCCTGGTCGGTCAATATTTATGTTTGTGCTTTCAATGTGAATGGTATTGTTGTGCATCCTGCCTATCTGTACCCGGTTTGAGTTATTTATATTAAAACAGTTTGAATTAATACTTTCGCTTCATCTACCTTCCGCTAGCATCACATCCATGACACCCATGGATCTCATGTACTGTAATATTGGGAAATAATCTAATCCCTCGAATCTGTTCATACTTTGTTCTTCTACACATGTGATTCATTAAAAACATATCACTGTAACACGCCTGTGGTTGTTTGAACACACTTAGACTCTAATTGACTGAAATTTGTGGTTTGCAAGACTGTTCATTAAACATCACCATTGCAGTATGCTATTAAGGCAATGGCTTTTTCAGAACATGTGCCAGAAAAAGCTCTCTTAGCTGTGGATTATACACCTGTCAACAGTTTTTTTTTCTCTGATCCCTGTCGGCTTAGAGCATTACTGTGAAGGCAGGTTTTTTTCCCTTTAAAATATATATATATATATATATATATAACTCTGCAATTCCATGCATTTTCAGAATCTGAAATTAAATGAGAAAAATTTAAGTTTAATGTTTAAATCATCCTTTTAAGGGATATGATACATTCTTAATAATCCCTGTTCTATGCTGTGATGCTTTTTGCCTGTGCTGCTGAGTGATCAATGAATGTATAATTCATTTGATATTTTTAAGAAGTTTCTAGAAGTTAGCTTGTTTCCCTTTAAATATTTATGAAGCATGGGTTGTGGTAAAAGTGTTTGGATGCCCAATATTGGGAGACAATTCGTTCCGCCAAAAAAAGTTGATTGATCTGTTTTTCAAATTTGTTTTCCCAATTTTCCCAATTTTTATTTATTCACTTTAAGGTGCAGGTGTGAGGTGAATGTATTTCCCTAAGTCTTATGTTCATATTTTTCATTTGATCTAGGACTCAAAATCCCCCAACCCCCCTCTAATCTGCCCATACTTTGTTCTTCTACACATATGAGTCATTAAAAACATATCACTGTAATAAGCCTGTGGGTGCTTGGACACACTTAGACCCTAATTGACTGAAATATGGGGTGTGCAAGACTGTTCATTATTCTGATCTCCGTCGGCTTAGAGTATTACTGTGAAGACAGATTCAACTCTGCATTTACATGCATTTTCAAAATCTGAAATTAAATGAGAAATATTCAAGTTTAATGTTTCGCCGCCCCCGGCCGTCCGGACGATCCTACCTATCAGGAAATGGACCATAGCTGGATTCAGGCAAGTACTGGAAAATTCCGAAGTACAGGTTTCTTGGAAAATTAATAAAGCAGAGCTGTATGATCTGTACGTTACCTTAACGCAGTCAGCTAACCACTCTACAAAGTGCACCAACTCCCAAGGCAGAGCAAAGCCAGCAGGGCCCAAAAGTCACCTGCCTAGTCACCATCCTCGTAATCCCACACAAGATTCAGCTCGATTCGTCCATCGAGGCATAGGCCTTCAGCGAGCCAGGGAACAAGCCGAGCCAGCTAACTCCCAACTAGATTCGGCCCAGTCCTCCACCACGACTCCCGCTATCGCAGAGTCATACGCAACAAGGCCCAACAGCTTCTCAACAACCTCTCAGTTTGATTCTCATGCTCCTCATAACCTGCTTCCTTTTCAGTGGCCTTCAGCTCCAGTCACAGGCACTAGTGCGAGGCTACTGCCGCTAGCATCAAAGGCCCAACCCTTTCATCAGTTTCATCCAACAGGTTTCAACCCTGCCCACATCCAGTGACCTACAGCTCCAGTAGGTTAGACAAGAGCCAGCCCATCTCAGCTTGCACCACAAGCCCACTCTTCTTTCTACTACCCTTCCTTTCCTTTCTATCCTCCAACTAACTTTCCTTTACAAGCCACAGCAGGTAATCCAAGCGCAAGGCCGTCACCAACATTTGCAGCCCTGGCTTACACCCTTCACAGCAACTCTGATGCCCGTCCCGTCCAATGCCATCACCATGGAACCACCACCAGTGTCCCAAAGCAGATCCTCAGATCTTCTCAGACAACCCTGTAATCATTTCAATTCTGTAAATGTAGCAGTTTGCGCTGCCGGTTCTTGCACATTTGTTGCTTCTGTGGTGGCGCCCATGAGCAGGGAAAGGGGTTCGTGTTTTGTTTTAAATTCAATAACTTGAGTTTTAATATTTAATCTTAGCTGATGCTGAACTTGCTCAGCCAGCTACCCATCGAGTTGTGTGTGTCACCATCTTAGCCAAACATTGGAGTTTCCGTGCTCAACCAAGGCAGAGGTGGCATCTATCAATATGACCCTAACAATGGTGTAATAATGATTCAGTTCGACTCCCAGTCCCAAGACGATGCTCACCCGACTGGCCAAAAGGAACAGTATTTTTCTTATGAAATGTTTTTTGCTATCAGTGTGATAACTTTTTCTCTTAAACTTTTTTTTTTCTCTCAGATCATTTATTTTCTTGCATGTAATAAAGACACAATTCTAGCTCCATAGGAGCCCTCACCTGGACAGCACATCAAATACACATTAAATCTTATCCACTCTAGTTATATGTAAATGTGAACCCATGAATTAAAGCCATGCACATTTGTTTCCAATTGTCCAATCAGTCACCCTCTGAAACAAAATAACAAGTGCTTAAAAAATCTGTATACTAGTAGAGACCACCAACTGACATTTGTGGATGAGGCTGGGAACACCAAGTTCTTTTCGATATGAAATCCCTGAATGAGGACATGTACTGTACTAATGTAGCTTTCTACCTCTGGAGCACACATAGAAAGCATTTCAGTCATCTCTTGCCAGTCTACCTGCTTTAAAAATACAGAAACATCTCTCAACGAGACTTCACATAGGCTAGCCCATTTTTTTGTACATCCATTGAAGTCTTCCTGTCTTCAATGTCTGCATGACTAAATGTTCCACTGTCAGCCAACCACCCCCCTTCACAAGAAGCATGTTTTAGTTATTACTTCTACCTTCCATATAGAAGCAGATTCGGGGTTAAAAAAGCGTTCTGAAACGGTCACTAGGCAGGTGTCTTTATAATGGAATATTGCTAGTCAAGAGCAGAAGTTTTCTTCAAGATCGTGCTGAAAGATCATAAGTAGCTTAGATTTTGAGCTAAGTGGCAGTACTTTTCTCCCAACAATCAAGCATAATATACTAGCCAATTCGTTCATTTTATATACCCTTTGAAATTTTGTTCTGATAAATGCACTTTTTTTAGAATGGTGAAATTATATTTGACAGCCCATTTTTATTTTGAATATTTATCATTACTTTAGAGATTGGAAATAGATCCAACTTATTGAAAAATAAACATTTCTGGATAATATTTTAACAATTTGTCTTTAGTATAAGTGACAATATAAGAGACAAGTGATTTAGGGAGTATTCCAGAAAGTAAGGTATATTACCGTCAAACATACCCTGAACTCTCGGTTGATTAAAATCTTGCTTACCCGAGGAGTGCTGGTTCCAAAAACGTGTTCCATCTAGGAGTAAGTTCAGGAAACCCAGAGTATGTTCATGGTTAACACCTTTCTTGGAACTGATCCTGGCAGTGCTCAAGTTGATTTTGACGTTATAACTGCTCAGCTTGCTAAATCTTCTGTTCTCAATTGCCATAGCTGTGCCAAAATGTGATTTGTAGTCGCAAACAGAGCAATGAAAACACTGTGAGAAAAAGAAAAAGAAAAGTAAGACCAACCATTGTAAACACAACACCAGGGCCACTTTTTGAAGCCCAAAACATTCACTCAGCAACACAAAGAGAATGAATATGCTGGCTCATTGTAGCTTTTATAATAATTTTTGTGTAGGCTATGTATATATTAATGTTGGTAGCCTATGCATGCGTGTTCTTCGGAGAACAGAGTGGTTCTATTTTCATAGTTCCCGTTTGAATATTGAAACATACCCCAGATATTGAACAGTGAGGAAAAGGGGAAATGTATCTGATTCAGATAATTAATGCAAGCACATGCACACATTACAGGATTCCAGACTGCTGAAATGTGCTTTAAAGTATTGTATATATTGGTATGGAAGTGAATTTTGCATGTTGTGTTCCTGAGAGTGTGGTACAGGTATTGTGTGAATGAGCAAATCTTATGAGAAAAATGTATTTGTGCATTCGAGACATTGTGTGCATAACAGGCTCTGTGTTAAGTCTTATCAAGAATACTTGTCCTTAGATGTCAACTTTTGTCAGCCCAATATCAAAGTTCTTTGAAAAATCACAAAGGAAGTATTTGATGGCCTGTCAATATAGATGCATAAACAATATTTTAATTCCAAAGCTCATGAATAACACATCAAACATCATACACTGTCACTCTCAGAGAATAACAGGATCCAGCTGCTTCTAGTACATGATGCTATAGAGTATTCATATGTTAACAAAATACTTGGTTTATTGAGTTTGTCACTTTCACCATTATGTTCTGTTTATTTTATTATTCATAAACCTTCTGTTTGTTTTTGTTTCCTGCCACTTATCAGTTACCATGGACACTAACACTAATCATCACAGCTGTTTGTCATTGTCTCATAATCACTGTGTATTTAAGTTCATCCTTGTCATTCATTTGTTGTTAGGAACCCGCCATGGGGGTTGAGTGTGGACAGAGGAGCTGAACATGCAGCGCCGGATGAAGCTCAACGAAACCACTATTGCAGTTTTGATGATTAATAAAAATAATATTAATAATGATGACGATGTATGTGGGATGATAGTTAGACAGGCAGACAGTTTTAAACTTCAGACGTTTCACCAAAAATTAATTTGCCATCCAGCACACTAACTACATCAACACCCAGCAATGAGAAAGCGGCCGCGAGCTGATTTGTTTTCCTCGGGCCATGTCATATGACGCGTTGCTTGCTGGAAAGGCGTATTCCAGAGCCTAGCGCATTTTCATCAAAATCTCTACATCAAATGAGATTTCATTAGTAATTTTACATAAGTGTTTTTAAAAGAGCTCTGCAGACAATTTAAAGTCTTAATTCAGAAATAAAATCAACCTGCATGTCGCTCTTTAAGGTGTGAATGGAAAAATGTACTCCTATGAAACGATTCTTTCTAATGGTTCAGCCAAAAAGACAAACACATCTCCATCTTTATGAGTTTTGAAATAATATGAACCAGTCTGTCTCAGTTTATCACTATCATGTATATCTCAAAATGTACAACATGTATTACAGTACCTTAAAGCTGTGTTTACCAAAAATAGAAGTTAACATGTTAACATGCAAGAAATTCTCAAAAATAGGGGTGCAGATAAGAGGTTTACACCTAATGCTACATTCACACGAAGATAGCACGATATGATGCGAATAGCACGTCACGCGCCTACCGCGTCTAGTTTGACGCTTGACCACTTTGAATCCATTCGCGCGTCAAGAGCGAAACTGGCACACGTAAAAAACAAAAGTTTGAAGCGAAATGACGTGCATCAGAATCGAAATCTGTTGGCGGCTATATTTTTAAGTTGACCAAGCATTTATTGAGAGAGTTACCGCTCTGTATTTACTCTGGAGAGCAGAACAGCGGCATGGGGATCATCGTCGCCATATTTGTGCATCATGGGCATCTGTTTGGTTTGAAATGTGCTGGGGACAGAGACGTATTCGAAAGGGCATTTTCAAAAGTGCTGGGTACAATGACGCATTCATTCTTTTTTTCTCTTTCGAGTAGGTCATGTTTTGAAAGAGAATGTCCTGTAGCTTCCTGATGTACATAAATAAAAATGAGCACAATGTCCGAGTCGAGTATATACGCCCTTTATTGCATGTGCACGGTGATGGTCCAGAGGTAGAATTTTTGCCTAGCGTGTCGGGACTCGGGAGGTTTGAGGTTCTAATCCGCACTCCGCACGTATAGTTTTTTTCCCCCTCATCAAAACCAATAATGTTCATCAGTGGTTGAATTGATATAATGTTTATCAGTGGTTGTATATGCTTTGATGAGGGAAAAAAACTATACGAGAGCGGATTAGAACCCATGAGAAAAACGGACACGTTTGTGTGCATTTTGATTTGTGATTTCACCGGAACGAATCTCCGCAACGGATTGAAGCGCGTTTCCGAGAGAAGACAACACATTTCAGTGCTAGATCGCCTGTTATTTAACTAACAAATGAAACGAATGCTGTTAACTGGAGATGTTTTATTTGTATTGGTACACCCACCCGCAAATTACGCCTATGCCTGACATACAACCTGATGAACATTGGTTTTGATGAGAGTGAGTGCTTTGAAACTTTTTATGATTTATAAAATAATTATTCTCTTCTCTCTTTTTCAGCTTCTTCGATTACCATCTGCTTGCTGTAAGTCATACATTACCACCATTACGTAAAGAAATATACTTTAAGTTCATTTTATGAAGTAGGCTACTATAAATGTTCAAGTATATTTATAACCGTAAACAATATAGACCTAACTGCAATAAAAAGTAATTTCAAGTCTCTCAATCAACAAGTATAGGCCAAAAATACCAGTGCAATTTGAAGTAGCCTATATTTCTGAGAAGTACATAAAAAGTAGACAAACTAATAGCACATCTAAATAAACTTTCGTAAGGGCAGTCACATCTGAGCTTTGCCATATTAATTATGTTCTGATTAGTCTGTAACTAACCATTAGGGAAACATTGTAACTCATATAAAGGCCCATCACACATATGTTAATTGTTTTTCTCTTTTTCTTTTCTTTTTGCACGTGTCCACAGCAGCCCGATACTGTACCCCCCAAAAGTTCTTTTAAGAACTAAGAAAGTCAGCTGTTTTTGGTTTTGTAAGTACATGTTTTGACTAACTAACAAACAAATTTTCAGTATTTATTGCCAGAAGTGCAGCACACCTGCAACATGAAACTTAAGGACTGTTGCCAGGTTTAACTAATATCTTTTTTTAATGTCTTTGTTTAATTAGATTTGGATTGCCTTCCTCTGGCTTCAGCAGTTTTAATTTCAAGGTAAGTAATTACTAAACCATCATTTCTAATACAAGATACACCATTACTAATTCCACCCTAACCAACCCATGCGTATCTATGCACGTAAAAACTCAGTTTAGCGTATAAATTGCACGATAAACACACTGCGTGCTATAAAGATGCATTTAGTGTGATCAGGTTCAGTGCAATTTGAAGTATATTTCCTAGAAGAAGTACATAAAAAGTAGACTAAAAGTATACTTTTGTATTTTAAGTTTAAAAGAAGTATACTAATAGCATATCTAAATAAACTTTTCGTAAGGGCAGTCACATCTCAGTTTTGTCATATTAATTACATTCTGATTAGTCTGTAACCATTAAGGTAACATTGTAACTGTAATATAGAGGCCCATCACACATATTCAGCCTTGTTGTTAATAGACAAATCCAGCGAAACTACCGGAAGTAAGCGGGCGCCATTACTGAGCTGTTGCTGGGTAGCGTAGCTCCATTGCCTTCTATTGTTTTAGTTGCAACTTGCGTCCACAGGAATAAACAGCCCGCGATTTACGACTGTCACTAACGTTACAACGTTAGCCCTTGTATAATGTCGAGTGGGTAAACAGTTTCTGTTATAAATTGTTTCAATGGTGGCAGTAAAATTTCAATTTTGA
>JAOTRC010000034.1:16146164-16164672 GCA_027497675.1 Cyprinella lutrensis
CACAGTGCACCCACATATATTATGCAAACACAAACTTTTATTTTGGATGCGATTAATCATTTGACAGCCCTAAAAAAACATGAAAGCTTCTCATCTCAGGCAGATAGATTGGGAATTCACAGATGTAAAAAATGTATTTCAATAGTCCATTATTAAATCTGAGTTTTAAAACTTCGTTCTACAATTTTTCTATTACTTACTAATATTTGAGATATCTGCAATCATGAAGTATCCTCCCTGGGGCAGAATAGGTTTCAGGCCAACGCTCTTCAGACAATCTGCCAGTCTCAATCGCTTTTCATGAAGATGGAGGGGTAACTGGACGAAATAGCTATCCTCTGTTCCAAATAAATCATATTCTCTCTGAAAACCTACTGCTACGGCTTCCTTAAGAAAAAATAATTGACAATGTCAGTCCACTGAAAAAAAAAAAAACACAAACTTTACACAAACCTTACATATTACACAAACTTTATATTTATAACACATTGCATTGTTTTACCTGGGCAGCTGTGGCACAGTGATACACTGAGTTCTGATGGACAGTTTTTAAGTGCTTCAGGATATGTCCTGATCCCATTGCCCAACCCACCTACATTAAAATAAAGTAATGTTATGACCAACAATAGAGAAAATCTAAATTAACCTACAGCTGAGACACTTCCAGCCAGCCAAAGACAGAATGACAAATAAAAGGAAATTAAAATTGCAATAAATAAACCCTGTTGAATTTGGCCAGCTCACCTTCCACCCTGTGGCACTGAAAGTCTTGCCAGCACTCCCAATGGTGACAGTGCGTTCCCACATACCTGGCAGACTGGCTGTCCAAAAAAAAAAGTTATTTTTCTTTAAAAGTCCACAAAACTGTGATACATTGCATTATTCACCAAGTTCTGGACTAACCGATCTTCACATGTTTTGTTCCATCATATGTGAGCCACTCGTACACCTCGTCGCTGATGCAAATGACATCATGCTTAATGCATAAGTCAGCAATCACCTGAAGTTCTTCCTGCAGATAGACCTGCAAGAAATTACAGTTAGGGTTAGGCCGAGCATATAGGCATATGTAACCTTTCAGCTCAGATTCAGCTCCAGCTCTGAATGCTTGGAATTTACATTTTTATGTAAATTACACTACCATTTTTGAGTCAGTTACTGTGGAGTAACAAAAGTGACAGTAACGTTATTTCTATTTCAAATAAATGATGTTCTTCTGAACTTTCTATTCATCAGAGAATCATTAATTTTGTTTATTTTGTAGAATCCATCAAAATATTAATATTAAGCAGAACAAACCATCCGATTCCTTGACAGATTACATGAATTTCACTTGTATAAAAATATATTGGATAAAATATAAATGGGGACTCACCTTGCCAAGAGGGTTATTAGGAGTGTTAAAGACAATGGCTTTGGTACGAGGACTAAATTTACTCGCCAACTCTTCAGGAGAGAACACCCAGTCAGCACTGGATAAAGCAGGACCACAGCCTTCCCTCTGTCAATACACATCAAGTATTATTCAAAAACAATTTGGTTTTTTTTTAACAAAAACAAGTTGACAGATCTTGTCACATGATATAAGAACATACTGGTTTAAGGGGGACATATATAGCTGTTCCTCCCGCCATCTTTACCATTGGCTGATAACAGTCAAAGAATGGCTCCACAATAATCACCTGCTCATGAAAAGGAAAAAAGGGGCATTCTGATATCACATATTGAACATAAATCACAGAATGAAATATAATTTTATGAACATGAATATTGCCTTGACAATGATAACTTTACCTCATCACCCTCATCAATAAGAGCCTGGAAGGTGCAGAAAAGTGCTTGATATGCTCCAACAGAAACCAAGATATCCTCCAGTGGATCTATTTCCCGGCCAACAATCCTACTGAAGAACTTGGCCAGGATCTTCACAAGTTTTGGGTGGCCCTATAAGACAGCAGGTTGTTAGATTAAAGCTTTACTGATCTTATGCAGCAGTTATCATTCGGTAAACAAGCAAATCGTGAGTTGTAATATCGTACAAAAGCACGTGTGTACTGGTGCATGGCAAAACCTCCATTCAGTGCATTGCAGAAGGCTTCCTGAATGAAGCTGGGAGGGGGGAAATCAGGGAACCCTTGACCCAGGTTCACAGACTTATAATCGGCAGCCAGCTGAGTGAATTCCACCCTACACAAAAGGAATACCATGGAGTTTTAAAAATAACAATTTATTTACTTTACTTCAATAAGTGGGATGCAGAATGGTAGATTTATTATTACTGTAACATCAGATAATTACACAGCTCCCTTTAATACAATGGCAGTTTAGCGCCATCTTGCGACTCAAAACTGTTATTGCAACTACCTAAAAATGGAGGACAGCATGTACTTTGAATGTTTATTGTAGCCTAAGAATAAAACCTTAATATATTTATATATAATAACCACTATAACTGTATCTACATTTTAATTATATAAAAAAATATTAGCAGTGTTACTTGTTGCTTGACCAAATTTGTTTTTCTACGTTATAACTCACTGTCCATGTATTTCGTTGTTTGGTAAATGCCGTGTAACGAGCCGAATGTACAGCAGGATAGTCTTATACTTTACTTTCTTTATAGCCCATGCAACTACTTACCATATATTTTTGTCAATTCCTTCAATCCTTCTGGCGTGCAATTTACGAAACATTATGCCCTGCGTGACGAAGCAAAAGAGAAAGTAATAAGACAAAACTATTTCAGATTACACCACTAAACCACAACATGCTCAGGAATATCGATCGAGTGTGAGATGTCTACTACCTTATCAAGAAAACCTGCAAGTGCTAATCTGTTTGTCACCGAAGGTCCAATTACTGCCGCTCTTCTCCACATGGAGTTTTCAAATAATTCACTTTTCTACAGGTTGTTTCTGCTGAAGACGTAAATCAGTAACGTGCAATAACAGATTTATCAGGCCACATCTCCAGCAACTGAACTGTCAACCTTAAAAAGACGTGCAGTCAACGATTCAGACATGACCGAGTAGTATTTGGGATTTAAAGATTCAAGAGACAAACGAAACAACGATCATGTGGTAAAATCAATGTCGATTTAACTCTATTCTAAAAACTAATGCACAAAACTTTGTTTCGCACCAAACCTTGAAGGTTTACTTCCCAAGCTATTAAATATGTCACGTTTGCTTGTGAGCCAATGAACCTGCGCGCAGAGCTCCTCCTCCAGGCAGCAGACTTCTCTTTTAAAGAGAGGGGAAGTAAATAGACGTTCTTCAATATATTTTTATAAAATCTTGTGAGCAGAAGAAATAGATTTATATAGGTTTCCACTTGAGGTTGAGTGAGTAAATAACTCACAGAATTAGATATTATCAAATAAGAATTTTCTTCGCTGTGGGCGGGGCTAGTGACTGCTAATACAAACGCTGTCAACAAACACATTGTAATTTGTAATGGTCATTCTTTTTGCTCAATGTTTAAATACAATATGAGAAAAAAAAACATTTTTTTTTTCTCTTGCTGGTTTCCCAATCTAGCGTTTCAATAAACCTTGCAAATACACCATGAATAGTGTTGGCTATGTGACAATTGCATGTACTGTTAGGTCACTTTGGATAAAAGTGTCTGCTGAATCAATAAATGTAAATGTAGATAAACATCTCCAACTTTTGGCTTGGCAGAATAATAAAAACACAAAATATGAACAAATTATTTTCTTTATAAAGATGAAATCTTAAAAGTGACAACAGAAAAAAACAGCTTCTTCACATTGAAATTTTGTGAAAAGTACATTTTTAATTTTTTAGCACAAGTAAAAGCCCTTTCTCCCTCCAATCCCACCTTTCACCCATTCTGCCTATAAGTCAGCCTTCTTGAGATCCCCTGGCAGTACACGACCCTTTTTTCTTGCCCTCTGTTTGCGCTTCTCCATCTTGGCATCCTTGCGTTGCTTAATATTCCTTTTCCTCTTGTCTTGTCTCCTTTGCATCTTCTCCACAACTTGCTGGCTCCTCTTAGTCCACTTCTTTTTCTTCTGAGTTTTCATTTTCTCCTTCTTCTTCAATGATTTGTGCAAGAGTTCCTCATTGTCCTTGATCTTCATACCTTCAGCTTTGTAGAGAACATTGGTCCACCTCATCTTCTCCTCCTCTTTCTCTGCTTTGCTTTCATCCTTCTCCCGAAGCTGCTCCAGGTAATCTTTCCTCGCCTCAATGCGTGTTAAAAGCTGCTTGTAGTTCTTACCAGTGAGGGGAGTCAACATTCCTTTCACTTTCCTTTTCTTTTTCTTCAGCATCAGCTTTGTTCCTTTGTCCACATAATCTTCTCCAACATCCATCTTATTGAAGACGATGAAGCTCTGCTCCGTTTTGGCAGGCGCGCTCGATGTAGAGCTGACTGGCAGTTGAGGTTCGGCTGTTTCTTTGTCATCTTCTCCTGCTTGCAATGCTGCGGCATCTGCTAACTTTTTCATTCGAAACTCTTTCCTTTTTCTCTTACGACGCTCCCTTTCTTGTTTCCGTTTTTCTCGCTTTTTCTTTACCTCCTCCGAGGAAGGATCTTTAGGAGTGCCCTGAAGAAAAAAAAGCACATATAAATACTTGTCTTAAAATCTCCTAAATGTGTAATATAATACATTTCTTATATTGTTCATGTTATACTTTTTTTATTTAAATAAAGGTAATGTTTATCATATTGTTTAAGATAGCTTTTATGAACAATTTATGCAATTTCTCTGACCCTGAGCATAAAACATATGCTCTAAAGTAAAGAGATTCAGCATTTTAACACTTAATATCACTCTGTCAGTCCAACTGGAGCATGCACCTGTCCACGAGACTCCTCAATCTTCTGGTGGAGCCTCTGACGAAGAATGTCTACAGCATTAAATTCCTGTGATGTTCCACCTAAAAGGGATGAATCAGTTAAAATAAAGCATTCTGAATTAACTCATATTCTCTCTTTACAAACGGCTTTTTTACCCTCAGTCTTCTTTTGTGTCTCTGAAGTCCCGTTCTGAACAGTTTTTCTCTGAGCTGGAGGTACTGCAGGCTGAGTGCTCTTTGGAACTGGTTTGTTTTTGCTTGCATTCATATCATCTCCTTTTGTTGGCTTTTGCTTGTTCTTTTTCTTCTTTGGAGGTGCACCATCTTTAACCCCACTGCCTTGGAATGGAACTAAAGGGGGATTAATACAACTTTGTTAATTATAATTATTAACAAAAAGGTTATTTAATACTTCCTCAAACTGCTTACTTGAAAATTCAAACTGTGCATGAATAAATAAACCAACAATAACAATTTCACCACATCTGTAGATGACTATTCAACATTAATAATTCATTAATGTGCTATTAACAACGCAGAAGAATACCATAGGGTCTTTTACGTGGCTCCTTGTTCTGAGACACACATACTTTACGTGTCAACTTCTCCAGGTAATCATACTTCGCAGCAAGGCTGGCCATTATTTCTATTACAAGCACACAAACAAACTAATACATAACAAATGCATCAATTATAAATAGTAGGTGTATCATTATAAGTTTAACGTGTTTGAAATATTTACCTAACAAAATAAAAACGTCGAAATCTCACCGCACAACTTCTGTGATGTTTTAACTGTGTTTCAACTGCTGGAGAATAAATATAAAAGCATTTTATCTCCCTGTAAATTACACACCGAATCGGATAAAAACCTTCAAATGTTGACTGAATACGACAGCTCTAATAACTTCACCAAATGTGTTTTCAGAAACATACCCCACGTGTGTTCGATATTGCGCATGCGCATGATGGTTCCGAACCCCCGGAAATGGTTACATTAAAATCATTCCCCTGAAAGCACAACCAATGTTATGTAGTCGACCCTCTATGAGTCGACCTGACAGTTGCTGTTTAGGTTGCAGCTCTCACAGATATCATGAGCAGTTTCAGATTAATGCTGATGTTCTCTCATAATACTTTTAAGATCATTCGAGGAAGTGTAAGTTCATTTTTTTTCTACCTCATCAGATTTCCATTTCCAGAAAATAATTGTTATTTACTATCTTGGTTATTTAAAATTATTTATGGTTATTTAAAATGTTTGTAACATTTATTATTGACCGTTAAAGTGTAACGTTAGTTTCATTCTTTACTCAGATTCTCATCTCACCCAAGAGGACCCTGTTTGTGACGCAACTGGGTTTATTTAAACGGCAGGATGCCCGAGTGCTCCGGTGTAATTCTCTACGTTTCTACTAAATTCTTTATTTTCAATAGACTGACTACATTACCGTTCAAAACTTTTTGAATGTTTTTTTTTATAAGTTTTAAATAACTGTTTTCTATTTAAATTTATTTTAAAATATAGCATCATTCATTACACCAGTTTTCAGTCACATGAACCTTCAGAAATCATTCTAATATGCTGATTTGCTGCTCAAGAATCATTTCTTATTAATAATGAAAAAAATACTGTTGTGCTGTTTCTAGAAATTGAAAGAGCAGCATTTACAATGCAGAAGAATACTTTGTCACTTTTTTGTTATCAATTTAGTGTAAAATAAAAAAGGTTGACAGATAGAGTAAGTTTCTAATAGACTAGAAACTAAAATATAGCTGTCTTTTTTATGCTTGAACAAATCATCTGATTTTTAAAGTGTTTTTTTTTTCATAGCTAACCTATCCAGGTTTATTCAGCGCTCAAGTTCAACTGTTGCAAGAACGGAGAAAGGAGAAGACACCTTCATGAAGTGGTTACTCTTGTTAATACCTGCCACCACCTTTTGTCTTGGAACATGGCAGGTACATGCATGCGGGTGGTGTTTATCTAAATAAAAAATAAAAATCATAACTTCAACTGCAATTAGCTTTTGATTTTGTAGTTAAAACGCAGAGAGTGGAAGTTGGAGCTGATCCGTGATCTTCAGAACCTGACGAATTCAGAGCCTATCCCACTGCCCATAGAGTGAGTCTGTGCCTTCACGTCCGAGTGCCATACTCCCCAGTGTTATTAAGCTTAGACGTTGTGATGAAGTAGTAATGTAATCTGTGTGTAACAGTTCTATGGAAGTCAAACAGCTGGAGTACAGGCGAGTGAAGGTGCGTGGACGTTTTGATCACTCAAAAGAGCTGTATGTCTTGCCCCGCTCCCCTGTGGACCCTGAGAGAGAGACCCGTGAGGCAGGCAGAATTTCCTCCAGCGCTGAGAGCGGAGCTAATGTCATTACTCCATTCTACTGCACCGATCTGGGGTAAAAACACAATCAATTTGGATTCCACTGAATTATATACACTTGCCTTGCACTCCAATATGGGCGTAAAAACTTTCTGGGTCAATTTTTAGGATCACTATCTTGGTGAACAGAGGTTATGTACCCAAATCTAAGATCAAACCTGAGACCAGGATGAAGGGACAGGTAATGTCTTCATAAATCTCTACTGAATCAAATCCATGCATAAACATTTTCAACTATCATCAGGGTCTCGCTGTATTAATTTTTCTGAGACTTTAGATCTTTCTAAATGTTAAATAATTTTTGACGTTGTTTATATTTTCTAAAAGGTTACCGAGGATGTGGATCTTGTTGGCGTGGTGCGTTTAACCGAGCAGCGGAAACCATTTGTCCCCCAAAACAATGTGAAGGCAAATAGTTGGCACTATCGGGATCTGGAGGCCATGGCGAATGTCACTGGTGCTGAGGAGATCTTCATTGATGCTGTGTTTGGTTAGAGTTACTCTTAATATAACAACTAAAACATAAAACATTTTTCCCAGTGATCACATCAAATGAAATGAATGTGAGTCATTTCAAATCTTTTTCTATTCTTTCATTCAGACAGCACAATACCTGGTGGGCCAATAGGAGGGCAGACAAGAGTGGCCTTGAGAAATGAACACATGCAATATGTCATCACATGGTTTGTTAAACAAATTTTTACTTCTTTTTATTGTCGTGCCTCAAAACATGCCTTACTTGTTTGGATTGCTAAATTTGATTGATGTGAACTGTTTTTATTGTTAACAACTGAATTTTATTTATTTTAGGTATGGACTGTGTGCTGCCACCTCCTACATGTGGTATGCAAAATTCATCAAGCGTATTGCTTTGTAAAAAATGTCTTTGCTCTCACTTTGCTCTTGTGGAATATTCACTGTAGAATAATAAAGCTCTTTTAATGTTGAACCCAACACTGTTAATGAAGATGTGGAAACCGTCGTGCTATGATAAAAAGGTTATAAAGGGGATTTATCCTCAAAAGCCGTGGTTCTCAAAAAGCCGGCCTCAGCAAACTTCAAATGAGGCCATAGGATAACAATTCTGTAGACTTAAATTATTTAATTTTTTTTTTTTGAAAGACAGTAAGAATCACAAAATATGATAAAGTTTTTGTTAATAAAAAGTTTGAAAACAAGTAGTTATGCGGTAGCTCTTGCAGTACTTTGTCATACACGTTGCTGCGCCGCTTCCAGTCCAACACCAATATTGTCGCAGCCAATAAGGACATTTACACACTGGTGCCCTTCCATGTGGCAGTTAATTTATTTTAATGAAATGTTCTTTCGTATTTTACTGCACAAAATTATATTTTATATAGTTATTCGCTTATATTTAGGATATCATTTATTCACAGAGCATAGACCAAACATGACACTTCCAACTTGGATACATTTTAAATGCTTTGGAGCAGACTCAAGTTTAACAGTCCCTTTTAAAGATGACACTTGGTAGAACATTCCTGAAGTGATTTTGTTAACTTAAGGTTTTAGAATTTTACATTTATGAAAGATTCACAATATTTTCATATAAAATATGAAAACATTTCTCAAACTGCAAGGAAAAAAAGCCATAAATCTAAACTATAGTTTAAAATATAAGCTTGATTACAAAAAATTAGCCTTCAGCAAGATTGTTTGGGCAGTACCAAAAGCTTCCACTACATGAAATTAAGATTCCCATTGATTTCCAATGCAGGAGTACTAGTGACTTTCAGTGAACATTAATATGTATTTTAGTCTATGGTTTAAAATCCAGCTCTATAAATATAGTTTAATTTAAAAAAACACTTTGAGATGTGAATAAAGGTTATAATTTGTATTAATGGCACCCAAAATCATTTAGTTGCATAATTGACTAAGATGAAAAAAATGAAATATTGAAAAAGAACAGGTCAAACAAGATCCTTGTGTGAACATTTATTTATTAAACAAGATGGGAACTCAACCCAGTTTAGTAGCCAGCTCCTTGGCCTTTGCTTTCTCAATTTTAGCAATGCGAGCAGTTGACTTGGAACCCAGGACATTGCCTCCCCAGTGACGACGGATCTGAGGAGAGAATTGAAATGGAGAAATTAGATTCAGAAATCAGTTAGCAGAAAGCAATTTGGTTCTACAATGTTAAAATTTTTGAAAATAATAAAATGTAGTGTATGTATTAGTCTCAGCAATTGCAACCACACAAGGAAACAAACTGACCTCCTCGTATCTGTCATTGTAGTTGGTCTTGATCGCTTCCACCAGTTTAGCAAGAGCTGCTTTGTCTTCACTAAAGAGTGGAAGGGAAGGACAACAACAAAACCTTAACCACAAAGATCTTATGTCCATAATGCCCAAATTAGTGTGAAACTGCAAATCATTTTGCTCAGGGTTAAAAAGCTCTTAGAAACCACATGGTTGTTCAGTTGAAGAAATTCAGACATCATTGCCATAGGATGTGCAGCACAGGAAAGTGAAACATGAATGTGTGCGTTACTCACGGGTTGGTCTGTGTGAAGGCAACAGAAGTGCAGGTCTTTCTGTGCACAAGTCTGCCCAGTCTGGCCTTGCCCTTGACAATGCAGTATGGGACACCCATCTTACGGCACAGAGCAGGCAAGAACACCACCAGCTACAGACGACAAATTAAACCAATTAAGAATTGACAAACCCCACATACACAAATCAAACCAGAAGGCAAAACAATTCTGAAGTTACAGAAATGCTCCTGAAAGACATTGAGTGGTTGTTGCTCAGGGTTAAAAAGCTCGTGTTTTTAATCTTCATTTTGAATTCAGGTGAAGAAATTCAAAACATCATTGCAGACAACCACAACAATTTATGACAAGATGTCAATTCTGTACAAAAAGAAAAAACACCTCAATGGGATCCACATCGTGCGCAATAACGACCAGCTGTGCCTTCTTGCTCTCCACTAGTGTGGTCACTGTGTTCACACCTGAGAAATAAGACAAAAAAATATATATATATAGCACTGGACAAAGGGAGGCCTTGAAGTCAAAAAGGTTGAGAACAACTGATGGATGCTATGTACAAATGTTCCTATAACTCAATAAAAGATTGTAACTTTCAGTGTCTTGAAGGAAAAGACACTAAAAAAGACCCACCTGCACGGAGGACTGGTGGCCTCTTAGTGGGCACGTCTCCCTTCCCAGCAGCCTTCTGTTCAGCACGAGCCAGCAGTCTCTGTTTCTTCTCCTGCTTGGTCTCTGGCCTGTACTTGTGGGCCAGCTTGAACAGCTGGGTAGCTGCAGAAAGTTACATTTAAACCATTTTAAGTGTAAATGTAAAAGCCATGAGTTTTTCAGCAATTATAATTCTTGCAACAAAGCCAGGTCCCTCCAAGTTTACAATTTGGGACAAATTTAACCCAACACTTATTTTAAAGTACAATTCCTCCTAGGTAGCGTTATACAACATGCAGTGCATCAGTGATCTTGGTGGAAACTGTCATCAATTTTTCAGATAGCAAATATTCTTCACATCATCTGCACATCCACAGTCAAATGCCACACGTCTAATAAAACATCTAGATGCCGATCAAGGTTAAGGATTAACTGGTGGATCTGTATAAAAACTAATAAATAAATAAAACAGTAGTTTACTTCCCTCTGAGATACACAATGCGATTGGAAAACCACATTAAAATGGACAGTTAAAATAAATGTATAATTATTAAAGATATTTTAAATGCAACCTGTCCCTTCATTGACAGCCTATACAACTACTTCCCAGTCCCAGAAAGGCTATAAAAAGACATTAAAGCAATCCTTGACTTTATCAAGCGAATTGAGTCCTGTTTGCGCCAGTCTTTTACAAAACACTTTATTTACAAAATATTAATCTCAAATAAGTTTTTTTTGCAAACTAAAAGGACCCTGGTTTCTTCGTAAAATTGAAGTTAAACAACTGGGATTAAATTATGTCTTTACTACCTTTCTGGAACTTGAAAGTGGTCATTGCATAGGCTGTCAATGGAGGAACAAATCTCTCAGATTTCATTAAGATCTTCATTTGTGTTCCAAAGAAAAACAACATCTTACAGGTTTGGAACATAAGGGAACGTAAATGACAGGACAAGTAAATAAAAATGTTCATTTCTTGGGACAACTATCCTATTAATTGCATTGTGACTCATTTGTATTATCAGGGTTAATTCATTGTTAATTGTCTAGTAAAGCACTTCAACTTTAAACAAATCTTACTTCACATTCCAGGATAAAAACTACCCAATTAATCTTACCAGCACATTTTCCATTTTTAGTATCTGCAAAATCACCATCAGCCTCTACATGCACTGTTGTACGGACAGCATCAAAGTGTCAAAAGACTCACCGGTCTGGCGGTCCAGAGCCTGGGTGAACTGGTTGATTGCGGGGGGAACCTTCAGACGCTTGTAGAGAATAGCCCGTTGACGCTGTAGCCGGACGTAACGTGGCCATTTCACAAATCGGGTCAGGTCACGCTTTGGCTGGATGTCCTGACCTGAAGATTAAAGCACATGACTTCAATTTACAATAAATGGCAAAAGAAATTGTAAAATTGATTTTCAAATATTTGTGCATCAGCGATCTTGGTGGAAGATTGTCAGCATTACTGTTAAGATAGCAAATATTCGTTACATCATCTGCACTTCTTTGATGGTCACACACTTTAAACGCCTGTGTGGACTCAAATCTCATCAACGGTCCAGTTATTACTCACCAATGCCAAAGTTCTTAGGCCTCTTCTCAAACAGGGGGTTCACGACTTTCTTGGCCTCATGCTTCTTGGCCACTGAAGGGGCTGGAGCCACCTTCTTCCCCTTAGCCTTTTTCCCCTTAGGCTATGGAGAGACACAACATTACTTGAGTCCATAATGAGCAGACAATTCTACAGAAACAATTTTACAGCTCTTGCTCAGTTTAAAAGATGAGTTCTACACAATGTTCAGGTGAAGAAATTCAAGCCATCACTGCAAAAGCCAAAAAAACACTCTATGAAATGGTCAAGATACATCAACTTGTGTTGTGACATGCGCTGTATCAACTTAGTTGCTCAAATAATTTAGCATTGCAGATATAAACGCTTACCCAAAACTGCATTATCATTAATCATGATCGTCAAATTATTAATTAGCAAAGGGGATGTAATAATGTAGAGTAACGTTATACAACGCATGTGTTAAAGAAACACCAGCGGCCGATCTGATTCATTTTGGCCTACAAACCAATGCGCTAGCATGTTAGCATTCGAGTTAGAGAGCATTAGGCGGTTACTCGCAATAATAAACATTTTACTAAAAAAAATAATAATAATCCAATGAGTCCGTTTTAAAACCACGGACAGTTAAATGCTTGCTGTCTACAGGCGTCATATCTTGAGCAACACTGCTGACATAAAGCGGACACTACACCTCTTAGAAGTTCTCATAATTCCTAATCTACATACTTCAAATGATCACAATTCTCACTCAGAGAGCAAGCGCTGGTGATTTATTTTCCATAACCGATTTACTATGAGTCCTACAACAGCCTAAAATACAGGATGCTTGAGGATTTTAAGAAGTGAAGGCTTCCAAGTCAAAACCATCTCACACTCACCATGTTGGTTCAGACGGAAAGGAAGAAGAAAGGCATTGTGGGAAATATAACTACCGCGACCATTGGTAATGACATCATCTGTACGCGACAGAACAAACGCTGTCATTTGAAGTATAGGGCTTAACTGTAGGGCTTATGAAAGTGAAAGACGAGTAAGAAGTAAAAAAAGAATAATATAATAGAATATAGGTATATATTTTTCTTCTTTTACCCCCTTTTTAATATTATTTTTCCTTCGATATCATTGCCTCATACTCCATCCCAGTAGGTGGCGAAATATGGACCATAAACTGGTTTGCCAACCGCCATGAAACATTAAAAGAAAAAGCAGCGAATTTAGAAGAATGATTGTGGGTGTAAGTAGCGTTTTATATATTTAAAGTACATACACTGTTCTTAACTCATTAATTAATGCGTGATGCACACAGTCGCAGAAATATCCTCGCGCTGTTAAGTTACAGCGTAAGTTACAGCGAGTGAAACTAAATAAATCTCGAATGAAATGCTAATGCTTCAATTTAACGTTAACTGTGTTGAAGAGTAGATAACGTTACATTTCGAGCATATTTTGAGCACATGTCCAATTGATCTCTTAATTATGTAGATAAGAACGTTAAACCAGGATTTACAAGTGTACAGTATGAAATTGAAATATGTATCTAATCCATCTAATCTATACAGTAAACAGTCTTAAACATGTAATAACCTGTATTATTAAGGGTGAAAAATTTGAACATTTTAATATTTTTTTTCAGAATTTTTGAGAGCACAATTTCATAAAAATGCAATAATGCTTTGTTTATTATATGTGCTTAGTAGCAGTTTGTGTGAATTATTATTGCAATTCTAATAAAGTTTTGTTTCAGATTCTTACCTGAGTGACTGAAAAGTGCAGAGATGACCTCACAGAGAGTCCTCCCGCAAAGCAAAGAGACTCTACTTCAGAATTACAACAAGAGACTTAAAGATGACATCAGGTCAATTCTAGACAATTTTACAGAAATAATCAAAACTGCCAAGGTACGCTATCATGCATGCATTGTGCTGGATGACATTCATATTGATATGATTTGGCTCCAAAACAATAATCTGGTTATCTCATCGATCAGGTGGAAGATGAGACTCAGGTTTTCAGGGCGACTCAAGCTGAGCAGGACCACTATGAAATGCATGTGCGAGCCGCCAACATTGTAAGATCTACAGTGATAAACAGACACCTCAGATACCACATTTAAAAAGATAGATGAAAATTCTATCAATTACTCACACTTGCGTCATTCCAAATTCATTAGATCATTTTTGTTCATCTTCAAACACAAATAAGGATTTAAAAAAAAAATCTGTGATATTTCTCTCCCTCCATTGAAAGTCTAATCGGCCAAAATTTTGACTTTTCGAAACGTTCATAAAGAGATTGTAAAACATTGATCAGCAGATACTCATATGTATATGATCTCATATATGGTTAACAAGAACATCGAGAACAAACCTCATTGGTGCTTGATGGACCTCAAACGTGCTGCCGTGATGCGTGTAAATACCTCATTGGTTCTTGCGTGTCAAGCTTCCGTTTACCAGATTTGATTTGCTGTATGTGTGTTTGCTGATCAATGTTTATATGTGAATAAAAGCCTAAATTAAATCCGTTTTTCATATAAAGCGACCGTGTCTCTTCAGAAGGCTTTGGATTAAACCTCTCGATTCACATGGATTTATTTTACAATCCCTTTACATTTTGGTGGGACAGAAATATAAAATATATAAATATTATAAATAAAAATATCAGAAATTTAAAAATATCTGTATTTGTGTTCTGAAGATGAACAAAAGTTTCATGGGTTTGTGATAACTTGAAGGTGAGTATTTGAAAACTAAACTTTCCTTTTTGTGTGTACTATACCTTTAGGTACGTGCAGGGGAGTCTCTCATGAAGCTTGTCTCGGACCTGAAGCAGTTCCTCATCCTAAATGACTTCCCCTCTGTCAATGAGGCCATCAGTCTGCGCAACCAGCAGCTGCGCACGCTGCAGGAAGAGTGCGACAAGAAGCTCATCTCCCTGCGTGATGAGATTGCCATCGACCTGTATGAGCTCGAGGAAGAGTATTACTCCTCCAGGTACAAATAGAACAGTGATCCCAAACCTGTGCAGTTACCTCTGTGTTTACAAATTTGATGCATATTTACATCATAAGAACATAACACAGGGTGATTAATGGAGCATTGATATGTCTATAAAGATATTTTTAGCTTACTTGCACAACCAATTATTGGCTCCAACTATTGACATTTAAAAAAAAAAAAAAAAACCTTGTTGGTTTGCCGTAATTGTTATATTACATCTTGCTAGTTTGGTCCTCCATACACATACACACATTCACATCATACCATTGTGCCTTAATAAGAGTTATCGTTCTTGCAGGAAAGCCTGTAGCTAATGAAAAGTGTATTTTCCTCTCACACAGTTCAGTCATGTAGTAAGACTGAAGACTGTAGAACCTTGGGTTTTATTCCACTTGTCTTGTTTATAACAGGCTAGGCATCATCATATATGTTTCTGCCATGCTTCTAACATAGTAAAATCCATATATCCATATTGTTATGTCCATCCATATCACAGTCACACCAAAGACATTATAAAGCACTTTCTATATAACTGGTTTTGTACAAGAAACCCCTTTGTTATACATATATAAGTGCATGTAAATATTTCCCCTCTGGGTGCCTTAATCTATTGTGTTTTAGAAGATTTACTTCATTTTGCAATCAGAAATCAGGATGTGTATACTTTTATTAATGGTGCTCGTCAGATTAATTGTTTATAGAGATTAGTATGGGATAAATCTGGATCTTTATTTGCTATTTAAAGATACATTTAAGCTGTCTTTGAAGCGCAGCACTGTATCCATTAATAGTTATATGTGAAGAAGAGAACATTTCTTTGGGTTATAATGGAAATAATTTCTTAATTGAAATAGTGTTTAATTATTTTAATGTCATTTGATTGGACACAATGTTAGATGAGCTTCAAAATTCACAGACGTTATAAATTTTTAAAAAGATTATAGGGTGCTGTAAGTATTGTATAAATTACTTTTTAAAGAATCAAATTAATTTGCTTACTGGAAGAAAACTGTTAAGATCAAGAAACAATTATTATTTAATTTTTTTTTTGAGAATTCATAAATGACATTTTTTCTTTTCCTGTTACATTATTTGAATATTGTGCTACTGGTAAAATATTTTAGCTTTCAGTGGTATATGTCAATTTCAAAATGTAATATTTACCATTTTAAAAAGCATTTATTTTCATCAGTGGTTTAAAATTGCACTATATTGTTTCTTTGTGGTGACGTATTTAGTAGAAACAGTGTTGGTCACATAAGTGCCTGTTTAAAATGTATCAGATTATTTGTCAGTTTTCCCACAAACCATTTCAAATTCCTTAAATAAACCAGAAAGAAACGAGAGCACGTTTAGTGTCCGATTTATTATTTGCTCGTCTCCGAATTGGAATTTATGTTCTGCCTCTGTCTGTTGAATTCATAGTCTAAATTCTCTGCTGCTTACAGCCTTTCGCTTTTCATCTATTAAGCAATTCTATTATTAAACTCTACACACATGATGCAAACAGAACAGTAATGTGATCTTACACTTACAGAGCAAAACTCAAAGGACATCATGTGACCACACGTTTCCAATCAATAAGTTAGCGGCAATCCTGAATAATGCTTTTCACAACTTCCTTTCACTGCTTAGGCTTCCTTTCCCAGTTCTTTTATGTTTTGTGAGTTTGTCTGTCTATGTGTCCTTTATGAATGTTGATTATTTGCATAAACCCCTAATTGTTCACCGAGTGTGTTTTTAGGCAGAAGTGGACAGTAAAAATGTTAGTTTGTGTGCTTGTGTGTAACGTGTGTGTATAACGTTTCTAGCTGTGGACAGTGGGATGGTGTTGAGTTGCCACTTTGTGAGGCCTTTCATCGGCGGGACAGTTGGGGGTCCCCCGAGACGACCTCTGACCTTTCACATGCCAACCCAGAGGATTCAGACCATTTGGGGACCCAGGAGTCCATGCACGGCAGCAGCACTAGTGAGCAGCCGTGAAATACTGGCGGCTTCCTTCATGGACCAGTTTGATTACAAAGCCAAGAAACTTGCCATTTAAATAAGGCCCATCTAAAACCTCCAACTGTAGACTGCAACTCTAGAGAACTACTTGAATTGATGAGATTTTTTTTTCCTGGAAAAATGACACTGAATTAATACTGAGAACATTTCTTAAAAATAGAATTTCAGTTTTGTAGCAGGATAACTTAGTTCTGGTTAACAGTGGTATAATAGTGTTTTTCTTTCTGTCTGTTTTTAGGTTACATTTAATGCCTCTTGTTTGAGTAATAATGCAACTATTCTATACATTATTCATCATTGTTCTGCAAAAAAAGTAGAATAAAAAAAATGCTGTAATTAAATTTGTTTAAGGAAATGGTGTCTTGTATGCTAATAGAAAATAAGACGACTTTGTAAACATGCTGCATACATTCAAAGTAAATCTTGCTGCTCTATTTAAGTAACAAAATACACTGTCACTATATGTTACATAAGTACATGTGCACTACAATGCTCTTCATGACTGTCTGTTATTATTTTAATCACACACGGGTGACCTTTCCATTTAAAGGTTGTTACAAGACAACCAAAATTTTTACTTTTATTTCATTAGGAAATTCTGTAGAATAAAAAAACCCTTTTAATAATAAATAATGAGACTTAATAAATATAGTGATTAAGCAATTTTGTTGATTTGTTCCACATCAGTCTGAAACACATAACATTAACAAGTTGCACAGTACATAGCTATTAAACCAAAATGTTCTACTTTTATAAAGTTTGCAGAAACTATCAATGTTTTGGGGAAAGTTTTATTGTAAAATGTTTATGAATGTAAGCTATGGAGACATTTTTACTGGTAAAAAATATTTACATCACTCAATTTACAGGAAAAAAAGTATGTCTAGTTGACTATAACAAAGGTGGAGGATTAGTATCGTCGGTTCATCTTCTTGAATTTCTCATAGTGGTAGTCATCTGTGGCCTTCTCGTTATTCGGTCTCTTGCGGAAGTTGGGTGGTGAGGCTGAAGAACAGAAAAGAAATAAGGTCAACATAAATTCATTAAATTCAATCTGTCAATTAAGCAAACTAGGTTTTCATGCTAAACTTACGCTCAGGTGCTGGATTCTCAGTGTCTCCTACTCGTAGTGGCCTGGCTTTGGGCTCTTCTCTGTGGGCTCTTCTCTGGGGAGCGTTCACATCCTCGTGATAGACTTGAGAGAAGAACAGAAAATGACTTAACATTTCTCTTTTAGGGAAGGACAGGACATGTTTTAAATATTCCTAGGTAATAATCTACATGCTTAAAACATTAGGAATGGATGAAGCTGTAATTCATAAAACTGAACTCAATCTTGATGTAATCTTTGAAACAATACTTCTGAATATAAAATACACAGGTTTACTGATGCAGTAAATTTGTTTATGTAAAGAAATAATTGTATAATAAAAGGACAAATACATTTGTCACAAAAAATCCTATTTAAAGGAATACTCCACCAGTTTTCATATTAAACTATGTTATTCCCTTAACTAAGACGAGCTGATGCATACCTC
>JAOTRC010000034.1:16181786-16194580 GCA_027497675.1 Cyprinella lutrensis
GGTTAGCAAGGTTAGCTAAACTTTTTTGACCCTGCCTCTTAAAAGAATCGGAATCGAGAATCGTTGGGACCCGGAATTGAAACAAGGAATCGAATCGGAATCAGAATCGTTCAAATTCAAACGATACACAACCCTACTGGTCACGTAGCAGTTTTTTTTATTTTATTTTTTTATTGCATCTTTACAGTGTAGATAGCCAATTTATATCAAAAGCCAGTTTTGCCAGCAGTGAATTCCCCCTTAACTGATTCAAAACTCTGATTCAATGATTCGCTCAAAAATATTCACAGGTCTCCTTATGGCATTCTCATACATTGTGCATGTGACAATCCGCTGCTGTCCTAGAGAATTTAATATGTCCATTTCCACGCAGGATCGAAAGAAACTTACCAGTCTGAACGAGCGAAGGACAGACAGACCCTCCACGGTGGAAAGGCCCAACTCCATCAGACTCAAACTAACAATAATTCCATCAAAGATGTTCCAGCCTTGCTGAAAGTAATAGTACGGATCCAGAGCGAAGACCTTCAGCATCATCTCCGCTGTGAAGATTCCTGTGAACACCTGGTAAGCAAGAACAAAACTTTACATTGAAAATTATACTCTACAGTTCAAACGTTTGGAATAATAATGATACTACAAAAATGTTTCTGAAAGATGTTAAAGCCAAGGCGGCATTAATTTGACCAAAAACATAGTCAAAACAATAATATTGTGAATGAAAATAATAAATGCTGTTCTTCTGAACTTTTTATTCATCAAACACACCGAGTACCACCCCTAACTACCTAATTCCTGGGGATAGTTCCTGCGGTGGAAACGCAGCTAAACAAACCAAGTTTTTAAGGGCGCCACTTTTACTGTAATTGTCCTCACCAGGTTTCCGACACTCAGCATGCTGTTGAATTCATCAGTCATGGGATAGTGCTCCAGTGCCATGAACAATGTGTTGAGAACAATGCAAATGGTAATTGCAAGGTCCAGGAAGGGGTCCATCACCATGACTTTAAGTGCGTCCTTCACTCTCAGCCAGGTTGGAGAACACGTCCAAATCAGGTACTTCTTCGCAAACTCATACCAGCATGGAGGACATTTCTGATGGGCCTCTTCAAGTTCTAAAAGTAGAGAGGGAAAACAATAAATAAGTAACATTAAGGACGTGAAGTTGATATTTTAGACATCTAAATCAATAGATGTATTGTTTCTCCTTGAGAGCAGTGAGATTAAAGCGAGAGCAATCAATGTTCACTTTTGCTTCTCACTATTTGTCTCATCAGAAAGAGTTTAAGAAGAGAGCATTGAACATATTTATTCAATGTTGGCTACATTATATTGCATCTGCAGCACTATTGTGAACTTTTGTAAAGACACGTTTAGCCATTAACTTTTAAATGCATCATTACATTCATAATGTGAACACATTAGGAGAGTCGCAGTAAACATCAGGGCAGTTTACGGTGTCAGGATGATTGACAGGGCAGTTTACGGTGTCAGGATGATTGACAGGGCAGTTTACGGTGTCAGGATGATTGACAGGACAGTTTACGGTGACAGGATGATTGACAGGGCAGTTTAAAGTGTCAGGATGATTGACAGGGCAGTTTACGGTGTCAGGATGATTGACAGGACAGTTTACAGTGTCAGGATGATTGACAGGGGAGTTTATGGTGTCAGGATGATTGACAGGACAGTTTACGGTGTCAGGATGATTGACAGAGCAGTTTACGGTGACAGAATGATTGACATGGTAGTTTACGGTGACAGGATGACAGTTTACGGTGTCAGGATGATTGACAGGGTAGTTTACGGTGTCAGGATGATGACAGGATTGATGATTGACAGGATGATTGACAGGGAGGTTTACGGTGTCAGGATGATTGACAGGGCAGTTTACGGTGTCAGGATGATTGACAGGGCAGTTTAAGGTGACAGGATGATTGACAGGGCAGATTACGGTGATAGGATGATTGACAGGACAGTTTACGGTGACAGAATGATTGACACAGTAGTTTACAGTGACAGGATGGCAGTTTACGGTGTCAGGATGATTGACAGGGCAGTTTACGGCGACAGAATGATTGACACGGTAGTTTACAGTGACAGGATGACAGTTTATGGTGTCAGGATGATTGACGGGAGTTTATGGCAATTTACGGTGACAGCGCAGCACATGTCTATTTTTCTACAGCATGTCTTTTCATTTTTTTCCTAAATAATTTTCGTCCATCACACCGTCCATGGCATCACTGAAGAAGCTGACAGAGCTCAGTCCTCTCTTCCTGTGAGGGGGCGGTACTTCCTCCTGCATGTCGACAGTCAGCTTTGCAGCTGCAGCGGTCTGTTCAGTCTGACACATTGGCTCCTGTCAATCAAAACCAACATCAAATCATCAAATCCTAGTGAACTCCCTTCTAAAGTAGCATAAGCGCTGAGACTATAGACCAAGCATGCATACACATTGGTTGTCCATTTTTAATTAGATTGAACTTTTTTAATTGATATTTTTCACCATCAAATTATAATGCACTTATTATTTCACTGAAATTGTTGCATTGCATTCCTTACTAACTTCACAAAACCATCAACTCTGAATTCAATCAAATTGGGTAGATGCGTCTAGATATTCTACTTTTGTGTTCTTTGGAGGACAAACACACAGGTTTTTAATCAATGTAAATGTGGTGTGTGATGCATATAAGACCATACCGTGCCCTCCTTGACCTGCTCCATACTGAACGCTGGGAAAGAGGTTGGGGTGTGCAGGCCGATGTTGGTAATGCCGTTCTGGTCCAGAGAAAGGTTTAGTCTGCCGTTTAGGGTGAGGGTGGGCGTGAACACCTGTGAGGAGTGACTCCTGATGCTGCCCGTACGCCGCTTGTGCCACGGAGTCGCCATAGAGCCCGCTCGGCTCCGGCCGGCATCATGGATGCTGTGTTCGTCGTCCGCAAAGTCGGCCTCTGAACTGTTGCGCGGCCGGAAGGTAAAGATACTGAGTTGGCTTCCGTGACGAGTGCTCAGAGGATGAGAGGAGAGAGTGGCTAGCAGTGGGTGAGCTGGCTGGAGGACAAGAGTTTGAAAGAGAGATTGAATGATTATATGACATCAAGACAGAAGCAGTTTTAATGCGGAAAATGTGGTATTTTTAAATTTAAAATTTAATAAGGTTAAGTCCACTATTTATTTTTGTATAAACTTTTTAATACTATTTTATATACAGAACACTGGCAGTAAAATGTTTGGAATAATTCATATTTTAAGACTCACAAGTCTCTTACGCTCACCGAGGCTGCATTTATTTGCTCAAAAATACAGTAAAAATCTGTAATATTCTGAAATATTATTACAATTTAAAATAACAGTTTTCTATTTGAATATATTTTAAAATGTAATTTATTCCTGTGATCAAAGGCTGAATTTTCAGCATCATTCCTCCAGTATTCAGTGTCACATGACATGACCCTTCAGAAATCATTCTAATATGATTTGCAATTAATAGAGGGTTTAGAAACAATTGAACACGTTTTAATAAAATGTGAAAAATACGGAAAAGAAAGGTTAGTACTTAAGAGGATAGTAAGGAAATTGGGTGTGGGAGTATTCAGTATGGAAAGTTTATTGGGAAAGCAAGTAGAACAAGTAAAAATATACAGTGCGATAATGAAGAATCTCAAAGAAATAGGAATAGACTGGAGAATTTGAAGTATAGGGGATGGTTAGTTTTTTCTTTTTTTTACTTCTTTTTTTAAAGTTTATTATTGTTTTCATTTTTAAGTGCTTCACACTCCAGTCCAGTTGGTGGCAGTAATGGACCGAAAGTTGGTTTGCCAACCGTCATAAAATATCAAATGAAGAAGAAGTCATCAATCCGAAAGTCGGCCATTTTGGAGGCACAGAACATAAACAATGCCATGAACGGACTTTCAAATGTAGCTGATTATTTCTGCTGTGAAATGGTCGAGTTTTGGTCTGTACCAATCGGTCGCATCGGGAAAACTGATGAAAGATGCCGTTTGTGGTTGAGAGAGAGGCACAGCATCAGGTCTGGAATTGCTTTTGAGCTGCAGAACTGTAGGAGGCTCGTGTGTAACGTTACAGCTTTTTTCGCGCTCTTGTCTGTGCCGGATTCTATATAGGCTCTATGTTTCAGAAATTATATTATTTTGTGCTAGTCCGGCACTTTGCAACAACTCAGCATTGTTTCGGCAGCGACTTGCAGCAAGTCTCCTCTAACAACAACTGACGTTTACATTTTATGTGGCGTGAGAGTCACACACCACCCGAAATCCGATCGTTCAGACTGAGGTATATGTCCAGGTATTTGGATAGGATTTCAAACCACATATGGATGTAGCTTGAAACGGATTTCATGTGCTTTTCTGGGCTGACAATCTGAACGTAGCCTAAGTCGGGATAAGAAAAAGAAGGAAGAATTGCAGTACGGCTAGAGAAGCTAGCTCGTTCGGACCTTTACCACATATTAACTTTAGTTTGTCAAAATATTGCGCTCTCTCCTGCTTGATAAGGTCTTCTCTATATGAATTTCGCACCTACCACGGGGCTTTTTCTTTGTTTTTTAGTGTAACAATGTGTTCAGTAGTACATAAACAGTGCAGTCCATGCTGTTGTTTACATCCGAGTGCCCCCATAATGGCCGCTCATCCGGGTTACCGCCCAGAATGTGACGTCGGTGAAAACTCTCTATAAACATTGGTAATCAATTATTAATAATAAATCTAATTATCATCAATGGCACTGCTTGATATTTTTGTGAAAACTGACAAAAGAACAGCATTTATTTGAAAATGAGATTATAGAAATCTTTTGTAACACCATAAATGTTTTTACTGTCACTTGCTGAATAAAAGTATTTTTTTTTTCGATTTTTCACAGTGTTCCTGTTTTTACTGTATTTTTTTATCAAATAAATGCAGCCTTAGTGAGCAGAAGAGACTTCTTTTAAAAAACATTAAACAATATTAATTATTCCAAACTTTTAACCGCCAGTGTTTATTTTTCCTGTTAGATTTATTTTGGGCTTTAAATATCCTGAAGGGTAGCACTTTACAATATGTCTCATTCCTTAACATTAGTTTATGCATGAAATAGGATTAATAAATGCTGTTTTTTTAATCATAAAAAAATGATTGTTCCTTAAACAGGTCTAAAATAGTTTGGAAATACTTACTTTCTCATCAAACGGGTCAAATTTTGGCAAAAAGTTGTCCTCCGTCTCCTCTGACAGCGTTCTGTGGGATCTCGGTCTACTTTGGACTTTCAAAGACTCTTTCCGACTGAAGGTTGACGGAGATAAATCCACAGCCAGGGCCATCTCTGCGTCTTTTCTACGCTGTTTTGCTAATGCCTGACACCAAAGAGAACAGAAAAATCAGATGTGCTTGATCTGAATTTGCAATGAGTATAATAATAACAACTACGTTCTTCCAGTGCAAAGCAAAACATTTTAGGTAGTTGCTGGGAAAAGAACATAATTTCAATCATTTTAAGCTGTGTTCAAAAACATTTGCAATCCATCCCAGACACCAACATAGTGTCGGTCCAGATCTGGGCTAACACAAAAAGTTAAAGGGATACTTCAGTATTTAGCATTAAGCTTTGTATAAGTAGAAAACCTGTTGTGTTTTTGAATTACCATGCTTTCCACCCTCATTATCATTCAAATACAAAAATACTCAAATATTCATTTTCTGGCTTTTCTCAATCTAGAAAGCTTCAAATTCAAAAATAATTTCACATTTCTTCTACATAAATGACCCATTTTAAATACACATTCATCTTTCCAGAGGTGAAGTATCCCAATATGGCATCAACAAAAAGACATTCTGCTTATTTTGGAGCTACTGTTATTCTTATTTCAGACATGACTGGATCAGCACCTTCCATTAAAAATTCACAGGAACACACTTCCCCTGCAGTCAGTGTGTCCCGGTTTGAGACTCACACCTGGTCATGTGTCTAGCAGAGCAGGTACAGGCCCTGACGGAGGAGACACAGCGTTCTATCAACACCACACGCTCATTCATCTCAGCAGATGGGCTGCTTTTCCTTGAGTGTGAGCTGTGAACATCAGTTCTGCTGTGTGTGAGTGTGTCAGACCGTCCCTGAGCAACACATAAACTAGCCCAGTCCTCACTAAATACCGCTTTCCTCTAAAAACCAAAGCAATAAACTGAATCAGCAAATACAATATCAAACAGATACTGAAAACATGACAGGCTTATCGTCTCTCTATAGTTCAATACTTCAAATCATGCATTTATATATAGATATAATGGTAACACTTTACAATAAGGTTCATTAGTTAACTACATCAGTTAACATGTACAATATGTGAACAATACTTCTTCAGCATTTATTAATCTTAGTTAATATTAATTCCAACATTTAGCCTACTAATATGTTATTAAAATCAAAGGTTATATTAGTTAACATTAGATAATGCGCTGTGAACTAACATGAACGCACAATGAACAGCTGTATTTGTATTAACTAAATGTAATGCTCATCGTTAGTTCATGTTAGTTAATGCGTTTACTAATGTTAATTAATGAGCCTTATTGTAAAGTGTTACCATTTCATCTTTTAAGTTGAATTAATGAAATGAACTTTTGCACAATATTCTAATATTTCGAGTTTAATACAGGAATGAAACATTTACTTGTTATTGATAGGTTTTGTTTGTTTCTTTGCTCTACTGTAGGTGATGAAGACCAACGTGTGGATGACAGTCACGCACTGCACTTACTGTCTTACGAGCACTTCGTGACCATTTCTGTGGTTATCTGTGACTGACAGAGCTCTCCTAGTGTAGGAAAGGGTCTTATTTATTAGGTGAATAAATCTATTATCAGACACACACATCAAACATATCTAACATTCGTGAAGAAGCTTCATACATGTGCGCTGGTGATACACTTGTTTCAGTTGTCATTGGGATTAGGGCAGTGACGTAAGCATTTCTCAGTAGTGCAGAGAGGTAAATACCTAATGAATCAAGCAGGACATATTCAAACTCTTACTCAAAATGTTTAACTGGCGTCTGCCTAGGAAAGATTAGGCTTGAACTTAGTATCTGCATGTTCAAAGAAGCTTTCTTTGCCACCCAACTCCACTATATCACAATAATTCACAATACAAATGTGATGATTTTTTTAGTTGAAACATGATGTTGAAGGCTTAATCCTTTCAGCATTATTTTACACCGAGTTGTGTTTACGTTCTCACCTCCGAGATCCACGAAAACAATTTCCATCAATACTCAACAATCAAACTAAATCATATTCTCTGGAAACTATAGGAGGGATAAGATTTGATGTTACAGATATATGCCGGGGCCAGCACTTTTTGCTTTGGAAGTTATAATTCAGGGCATTAAAGTAATTCATCTTAAGAAGCAACAGGATGTGATGCCATTGGTGAATTTGCCTTTTCATGTTGAATCTAGGGCGGTTTACTCAATGCTAACCGAAACTGTCATTACACAATATAAGATTCAATATTAAAAGCTCAGGATGTGTTTGCCCTTAATATTACATTTTGTTTTAATGCACTTTAAAAACCTCAGTTTTGACTTGGCTCCATGCTCTGTCGCAATAGAAGGAAATGAATCCTTCATGGATATCCCCATCTCGGCGCCCCAGCTCTGACACGGGGTTGCGTAAGCCACTATGTTTGACGTATTCACTATTAAATGGTCTCTTCACAATTTCCTCAGAATGGCAAAAACCAACAGTAATTGCTTACTCAAATGCTTGGTGTGCTGTCTGTTAAAAAGTTCATTCATTTCATATATGCCACAATGGTTTAATGATGCAGCTCCACAGTCTCAAAAGAAACTAAACTACTTTTCCAAGGGAATGTGCAATGAGGCGAATCAGATGTGTTGGAAATGCTAATAGAATGCAGATAAGCTAGCCTAACTATGTCATTTCGAACATATTCTGTGTACATAAAAAAATATAACAGTATTTATTTATGAATGTCTTCTTTTCTCATAAGCAAGCAAACGGTCAGAATTGTGGAGAATTGCTTGTGTATAGGACAATATGGTCTGTTAAATATTGTTGCAGGAACTTCCAAGGTAACTTCTGATGTAATGCCTTTTTAACTTAAGTGATTTAAATGTTAAGAGCTGTCTGATTTGACTTATAGAAATAAAGCTTGTTTTTTTTTCTCCACAGTGTCTATTTCTTTATTTTATTGATTTTTATATAGTTCTGGATCATATTACTGTGGTTTCCAGAACTGTCTTGAATTGCTACATTCATGACCAGCTTGATCCAGTTATAAACTTCAGATCCGTTTTGCGTAATCTAAGGCTATGCCCACACTTGTTAAGTTGTTTCTTTACCAGAATCCTATAATCGTCTCTTGGTTTTTTTTAAGCTGATGATTTTAAATTAATTCTTAAAAATATATCGTTTTAATTGTTTTGTAATGGACATTTTCAATATACCCAGTGTTTATTAACTTTGATTTGTATGTTTTCATTTGAATGTTGATTTAATTTTTTTTTTTGTAATTTTGCTATGTGCTTGTGTTTTGTAATTTTTATTGATTTATTTTCTCTATTTGTCTTTATTTAATTTCAGTTTTAGTTGTTTTAGTATTTCAACTTCAATATTTAAAATAAGTTTCTAAATTTAAAATACTTAAATAAGTTTTTAACGTTGAATTTTTTCCTTATTATATTTAATTTAATCTTTAATAAATCATTAAAGTTATAATGGTCAGTTATTTTTTTAGTAGCTTCAATGACACTAATTGACCACATGGACAACTCTTTCAGCTTTTTTATTTTCCTGTTTTTCTTTATGCCTTTTATTCTCTACTAGCTACCAATCGAAAGTTGTATATTTGCTTTTACTAAGAAAAAAAGCCTTTTTAGGCTGAGCTGTTTCCACGGGTCCATCACTTATGGATACAAACTGCAAATGTTCAAGGATGCATATTTAGCTCCCAGAGCCCCAGGCCTTCTTTAAGCATGCATGCTGAGGAACATCTACTCAATGTTACCTTCATGCTCGAGGCTCTGTTCATCTTAATCACCACTCCCTGCATGCCCCCAACCCCCCACCCTTCGTCTCCATCCTCTTTGTCCTTGCACAGCTTCTGGAATATTGCTTCAACTGCCCTGTATAAACCAAAGAATCTCTCAGGGAAGGTGAATATTTATGTGACAGAGCATTATCATTGTTGATGTCATTGTAAGCCCCTTTTCTGTCTGCAGCCTGAAGAAAGGAGCACAGGAGGAGGAGGAGAGAAGGATGCGGAGAGCTGCAGACCACCCATCTGTGCGGCTGTCTTGTCTGCCGTAAAGGATTGTAATTTTCATCCCAAAGTGAGTCTTCATTCCTCTGTTTTTGAGCAATTGCTGCATCTGGCTTTCATTATCTTAGGGTCATTTCAGGAAATAAACGTGCTTTGTGGATGACTGTTTCTGTAAACATTAGCATGTGTGGTACTAGCTGGGCTGCAGAAACATCTGGCTGCTCTTTTGTTTAACACAATAGATAAATATTGAATGGCTGAGTCTAAATGATCAGGATATTGTCAGTCAAGAGTGTGCTTATTTTAAATGATAATAACATGTGAACCTTGGTTCATAAAACCATTAAAAATAATAATTGAATGCCAGTTTAAACTGATATTTATGGTATGAATAAGAGTAAAATAAGCGATGTACACAGAGATGAAAAAAACATTTTCACTATAAACATAAACATTGTAGTAACTGGTAAATAATAAAAAAAAAAACTTTCTGCTTTATTAACACTTAAAGAGTTATATCCAGAAAGGCCTAATATAAAGTTGAAATATTGACTAAACAAAAGATATCTGTGCTTTCTGCTCAGATTTGATGCTTTCATATTCATATATGAGTGTATTAAAATGGACTTTCTCTTATGAAATACACCAATATTAAACAATTGCATGAATCAGTCGACATATCTTTGTAATCAGGAGGTTATTCTGCGGTCTCCCATAAGTACGTCACCAAACGTCACTCAAATGTCTGCTAAAATGTCTCAAATTCCCGTCAGTTATCTCTGACACAAAGGCAGGCAAGAGGCGAACAATAAGCTCAGATCAATGTTGTCAACCAGGGCAGTGTCACATCTGGCGTGAGGTAATAAACTCATGGCTGTGAAATTACATTTTAAAAGACCTTGTTATTAACACTTCAGTGAGTGCAGAGCTTGTGCATCTCTATCAACCTGTCACAGCTCAAATGCTCAAAATGATCAATGCTAAGACCCCTTAGATGCACTATTATTAAAACACACACCTAAAATATATAGTTGTGTAAGGATCTAAGGATTTACATTTATGTAATAGAGTGGAAAATGTTATCGATATTAGAGATTGTATCGGTCGATATTGGGTGTTTAATTGTGCATTCTCATTTTAGATCAAATTTGATGACGTCTAAAATTATCTTTAAAAACACTAATTAATTAATAAGAATTAAATGTAGTTTTTCAGCAGATCTGAAGATGAATAGCATGTAGAATGACTGATTTTAGTGTAGTCAGCATCAACTGACTGCACAGGTATTTTGATACAAGTCTTTTACCCAGAGTTCTTGTAAACACAAAAGTGTAACGTTAATTATTATGAGGTGCGGATGATCTGTGATGCCATCAGATGACACTGCTGAGTGTGTTATGTTTCTTTCCTCAGGCTGGACAATGGTCCGAGAGAGATACTCATGACACCACCGAGACTTAAGCAACAAAAGCGACAATGCTCAGAGTCACACCCAGGATTCACAGGGTGGGAGAATACAGCTTCACTGATCTCAACTAGTGCAAAATGGAGACTTTATTAGCTTCTGATATTCTATCTGTTGATAAGGTGTGGCACTGCATTTAGATACTCACTCATCACTGATATCATATAATTTTTTTTGTCATATTTTTAACCATCACTGAATCTGACAGAAATATTATTGACCATGTTTCAATGTTTTGCACAACATTTAATATTGACCGTTCAGTAATTCTGTTACTGACCTCTGATCCATTTGTTGTCTGCATTGCAAACGCTACAAAAATTTGACTCGTAGTACCTTTGCCTTTTCTTGTCTCAATGTTTCCTTTTGAGTTTTCAGCTTGTACTCCACCTTGTAATTGTCACTACCTCCAGGCGAGGGTTTGAACTAAGCATTCCTAGGAAAGAATTACCTAAGTCTAAATTTGCTCTCTCACGCTTTATTTTTCTTTCCATATAGCTCTTTTCACAAAGACACGCTCTACTATTTGCCATCATATGTTGAATCCAACTGAATCCTTAAATGACAGCCAGTGCTTGAATGAGTAAAGGTCTCTACACTGCAGACATGTGTTTCAGTGTATACCTGATAAAAGGTTATGCCATTTAGGAAGAAAGTTGTTTAAGCAATTTGCATCCGACGACAGTCTCAACAATGGGATGTGCCATTTGCACACAGTTGATTGATATGTGGAGTGTTTCTGGCTCACAAAGAGGCCAGACATTAATGGACTTGTCCCATTTGCCAGAGAATACTCAGCAGGACTACCACAGACTTTCAGGCCTCCACTACACATCTTCTTTCTCTGATGCGGAGGACTGCTGCGATGACATCACAAATACAAGCTCTTCCTCCTCCTCGGACTATCTCGGAATAGACTGTTGACGCTTGTGGTTTTGTACTATTGCAGGTATTATTATAATAACACCTATTATTATGCCAAATATTGCCATTCCCTTTGGCACCAAATTCAAGTCACTCACCCAATCTCAATGAAATATGCTGAGGCCACGACACGTCTACATTAATCCGGATAAATTCGTTAACGTTTCAAAATGCTCTCGGTCCACAATAGCGTTTTCCAAAAGTTTCTCATCCACACCGAAACATCGGAAAGCGCTAAATTCACTTAACTGTGCATGGGTAATAGCTCATATTAGCTCACTGAGATGATACAGATGTAAATTTCTCACGCAATTCTTGCAGGATTATTTTATTTAGCAAGATATCTCACCATTCACTTGTTCATACAGGTTGCACTCAGTCACCATTAAGCTATATGTTTGGTCTAAAATGAAACTGCTCTCATGTTTTGCCAGAGGACAGCAATTGCGAGTAAATTTTCTGTTATCTTTGCAGGACTGCGATATGAAGTGTACACAAAGTGATATATCTTTTTATAACAGTGTGAAAGCATTTTTAAAAAGCTCGGTGTCTTTTTGTGGAGTAACAAAAAGACACCAAAGACACCGCTGTCTTAGTGTGGAGTAACAGCAGTCAAAATGGAGAGAAAAATATGCATTGGATAAAGCCTTAAAGTCTGCCCAAATTAAACCTTGTGTCTTGACTATGTGAAAAGAGTTCTGCTCTCATTTTGTCCACAATGTTCCACAATTTAGTTCCTGCAATTTAAACATCAAACCCATCATTGTCAGGGAAAAAACACCAATAGAATTCTATTCTATTAGAGAATCACCCTTATTTTTATTATTGTGGCTGGAAATTCTGTTTGGAAATATGAATGTACATTCTAAAAAAATAAAGCTTTCAATTATGTGAAAATTGCAATGCTGTTGGTTTCTTCTGAGAGGAACAAAAACATTCACAATCAATATTGTGATTCAATTATGGTGTTTTAAGATGTGATCAGGGGCCTGTTGATGGTAGTTGAACTTGAACAAACTCAGGGTTGCAGGATTAGTTTAGAGTTGACAAAACCAAACCAATCCAACCAGGCTTTGTTGGTACCATGATGCTGATCATCAACTTTCTCTGTCAACTC
>JAOTRC010000034.1:16210816-16221689 GCA_027497675.1 Cyprinella lutrensis
TTTAAAATTAACGTTTTTACCAAAACCAAAAAAAAAAAAAAAAAAAAAAAAAAAAAAAAAATCACCAAACTTAATGGGATGACCAGCTTTGCCACTACTGTTGCTCAGGCACCTTAAATAAAAAAGAACGAGTCACAATATGGGTCACAAACTGAATAAGTGTGCGCTCGGAAGGCCTTGCTTGTTTTGTGAAAGAAATCACACATTCGAAAATTGTGAAATTTTAAGTCCAAACCAAATAGTGAGAAAATAGAATTCCTGAAACGGGATCTGTTTTGGATGTTTAACAAAGGGGCATGTTAGCAAAACCTGCAAAACAGAATGGAATGTGAAACATGTTCTCTGTCTCATCCAACCATCCTTCACATTCTCACTGGCAAGGAAAATGATAGAATTAAAGATGACTGCGTCATAACTGGAAACAAACCATTGAGTAGTGCTATGGTGTCTGTAAAAGATGATGACCTAATGGGATTCAGGCAATCAAAACAATGCACTCTTGTGCCAGTTAAAGTAAAAATCTCAAATTCAGATAAAGTATTAAATAGGCTACTCATGCATTTTCATTTCCCGGGAGCTCAGTTACGGACTCATTGAAAGGAAAGTTAAACATCACAAAACACCACAATACTCTTGTGTACAATGGGACAGGACTGGAGAAAAATGTCCGCAGCAGTATAGTCTCTAGTCTTGAAGTCAGCAGTATGGAAGGCTTGCTGTAGGCCTATCATAAACTCTCAGAAGTCTATACTCAAACAAAATTACTAGTTTCAAAACGACACATACAAATACAAGAATCAATAGACAAATGGAAATACTTGGTGAAGATTCTACAATTGGATGCTGACATTGAGTTAATAGGCACAAATGCTGAAAAGTTTATGGAGCTTTGGAAGGTAATAAACGGTAGAGATAATGGGTCATATGCTGTTAGAACACCCTTAGGATGGGTTGTCAATGGGCTCATGCAAGAAACGACACGTCAAATGCAAGGACGTCACTTATGTACTTTAGTTAGTTACAAATCTGTTGCAGATTTTAATGACTTGTTGATTAAACAGTATCATAAAGATTTTTCAGAACTGGCAGCTGAGGAGAAATCAGAGATGTCAGTCGAAGACAAACAGTTCATGTCTATAATGGAAAGTTCAAAGGAACTAAGAAATGGTCTATTACTTAACATTACCTTTTAAAGAAAATGATGTAATGATGCCAAACAGTTACCAACAGGCACAACAACGTGCTATGTCTCTGAAAAGAAAACTTGAAAAGAATGAACAATATCATTGAGAATATGAATTTTTAGAAGGAATGCTTGAAAAGGGCCACGCAGAATCTGTGCCATCTGATGAACTGGAAACACAAAGCGTTGAACAGTTTTTGGAGTTGGACGCTGGAAATGCATAGACGCCAGCAGGCATATGGTTTTCAATTTATTTACTTGTCGGTTTATTTATCAATAGAAACAAATACCATACTGGAATAAAAACAAACAATCTATTGAAACCCCTAAATGTGACTTAAAGTGACTTACTGGAAGGCACTATGTAAGTCAATATCTAAACGTTTTCTGTAGTAGTTGTCTGCACTTGTTAAAACACAAACTGCATGGTCAAATTTCATAAATATTTATTTAATTTCAATGAACAATATTAACTACAGCAGTGGGCTACAGCACTTTTTCAAATAAATGCTATAATAATAATAATATGCTTGAGGCCACATCTGAAACACAAACATTTACAAGTAGTACTTGGCATTAAAAACAATGGCAATACAATATTTTAAGACACTTGGTGTTTTTTTTATATGCATTTTTGTTTATTTTCCGATATCACAGAGTTTCTGCAACAGTCTAAACAGTTAATATTGATATAGATACAAAACCACTGCGAAAAGAGTTAGGAGAGTGAACAGAGGGAAGGGGAAAGACAACAGTATGCCAAAGGGGGGAAAAAAACAGAAAAATATATTCCATCAGTCTCTAGCTCACTCTATTCCCTTCAAAGAACAACTAAAAGCTAATACATAATATGTAAAACTTATCATTTACAAAAATATTTCCAAGTTTTCCCTTTTTAGTTCAGAATGCTTCTAGTGGTGAGTGGTTCACATTCGGATGAAGAAAGGTTGAGGTGTGTATGGGATGTGTTGGGGGGGCATGCATGCATTCAGCTAAGCAGTTTAACACTTACTCCTCCTCTTGTGCTGTTCCTGAGGCTCTTGTGTTCTGGTGTCACTTTGTTTTGACAATCTCAAACATTTCTAAGTTTGAACTGTAAACAACAGAATCAGTATTCTCTTATTACACATTACACAGCAATAATATATTTTTTTTCTGATATTTGTATTGTTCTTCAGTCAAAATATCTAAACGTCCTTAAAATGTATGTATGTAGGCCTATACATATAATTTTTGCTGAGGAACCCAGAGTCTGAGCTTTAGTCTAAGTGACCCTGGCTTGAATTCCAGGGAATTTCTTTCAATTTATACCAAATTCATGAGAAATATAAAGATAAAACATCCTAATTCTAAACCATTAACACATCAATTCCCTTATATTTTGTAGTGGGATTGAAGGGAGGCATGCAGGTGATCCAGAGCCCTTTTCTGTGTACCTGTAAATGCAGATGCTTTTGTTAGCATAGTAAACAGCTGCAAATTTACCAGCTGTGACCAAACTGTGTTCTTTAATGATTTTTATTGGCTTCTGCCTCATGCAATGTAATTCATGGTTAGTCTGATAGAGGGTGCTAGTGGTTTATGTGTGCAGTAGAAAATGGCACTTGTGGGAGACTCCTGCCGTTTCTGCCAAGGGTTTGCGTGTCAGGGTTTAAAAGCATGGTAAGGGTGAAGGCAGGCTAGACCAGTGGTTCTCAAAGTGTGGGACGGGCCCACCAAGCAGGGGGAAATCAGCAGAAAACAAACAAAAAAAAAAACAAACAGCCATTGCAACAACATTCAAGTGCCTTTATAAAGTGGCATCGAACTGCAATGACACAGATTTCTTTAAAGAATTAAGGGGGCATGATGAAAAAAGTTTGAGAACCACTGGGTTAGACCATAACATTCATATACACAAGAAGTGAGTTTTGTTTCTCCATAATACAACAGAACGAGAAAGGTATATCTATTTATATATATATAGATATTTATAGATGTTCATGTGCATCTGGTCTGAGATGCATATAGTTTTTTTACAATCTATAATCACACAATGTACAAATCACAAACATAGAAAACAGTTAAAAACACAAAATAAAGAGTTAAAAAATATGTCATTGTTTTAAGGAGCGTCAATCTTACAATCAGGTCTTTGAGTGAAAAGTAATAGGCCTTTGTCTTGACCTTAGATTTTGTCTCAAACCTTTCACGCCAAAATAGTTTAAATGTTCTATTTCTGTTCATATGGCTTCAGGTTTGCTACAAAGCTACATATTTGTCCCAAAGCTGATGGAGAATGTGTCGTATTAATCGGACACTAAATCAAACTTTGACTAACTCAGAATCTTGGGGGTTTTGGTCAGTTTTTCTTTGAGCAGAATTCTGAAATGATCATAGTTAATCACATTTTTGTTGTATTTCTACTAGTATATTTCTTTTAGAGTAAACAGGATTTCTCTCTCTCTCACACACACACACACAAACACACACTCACATATCCACTAGGAGTGAATTTTGACATCACCATACTGTAAACTCATTTTAGTTTAAAGCTCTGGGGATTCATTTGCACACACAAATAAGTAAGCAGACTAAGAAAAACACAAAATTCAATGTAACATGATAAAAAAGAATGATATAAAATAAAAGGTTAGAGGATTTGTAAGGTGAGAGGTGCACTGACTAATCCACAGACTGTGATTGTCATCACTTGAGGTCCAAAATATCCTCCTCAAAAGATGTGGATATGGTAAAAGGGCTGGCCGTGGGTGGGCTATCTTCTCTTGGCTCCACCTCAGAGCTAGATGAGCAAATCCTCTGGACGTCAGTTTCTCCCTCTACAGACTCCATTCCCACTCTGATTGGAGATATCTCAGAGTCAATATACATTTACTTGTATACTTGCATCTAACATGCAGAATAAAGCTAATAGCTGCATGTAGCTAAAAAAACGTATAGCTCAATATTTTACATTTAAAAAAAACAACTTTTATTTAGCAAGGATGCATTAAATTGATTAAAAGTGTCATTAAAATATTTCTATTAAATTAATTATGTTCTGTTGAACTTTCTATTTATCAAAAAATCCAGGGAAAAATGCATCACAGTTTCCACAAAAAAAGGCAGCACAACTGTTTTTAATAAGAAATATCTCCAAATTAGAATGATTTCTGAAGGAATGATGCAGAAAATTCAGCTTTGCCATCACAGGAATAAAGTAAATATTCAAATGTTACAATAGAAAAGAGATATGTTAAGTTGTAACAATATTATAGTTTTTACTTTAGTTTCAATAAAATAAATGCAGCCTTGTTGAGAATAAGCGACGTCTTAACTAACTGCATGATTCGTCTCAGAACTGTTCATTTTTGCCATATTATCATTACTTTGACACAGTCAAACTCTGAAAACAGATAACTTATCTTTTCAAAGCACGTTTTAGAAAATTGCATATGTATTGTGAAAAGCGCTATACAAATACATGTGACTTACTGACCTCAAACTTTTTGCGTATGTCAATAAATATTGCTTTAAATAATTAGTAATATAATATTTCAATCCATGATTTCAAATTAATTGAATAAATCAATGGAATAAATCAAACTATTTATATCATGAATATTCAATATATCTCCCAGCCTCACACAATGAACATATACACACACTTACTGGTCAGTGGTGCTGATCTCCGCTGTTCTTCTCTGCTCTTCCTCCTTGTTCTTTTTGCTTATTCTTCTCTGTTTTACTGAGTTACCATCTGCCTTACTGCTGGGTTCCTCAGTTAAACCTACAACAGGTACAGAGTTTACAGACAAATTTATTTTCTGCCATTAAAACATTAAAACGCACCTGCAGGAGGTGCAGTAGCGCTTCTTATAGACCACTAGTCATTCTTGTGTGTGTGTGTGTGTATGTATGGTGTGAAGTGTGGCAGCCTAGTGGATCTAGCAGCTTATCTAATGTGTGATCAGGATGTCTCGCTCCAACACTTCATAATGAAAAACGTCTATCTCATCTCAATTTGACTGCTGCATGCAAGTATCATTACAGTTTTTTTTTATCACATGCGATTAAAACGTTAATAAAAAGATACTGAGCTGCACCACTTGGAGCTTTATTGTCCAACCCTAGAAACAGAAATCCAAAGAGAGGCACTTATCCTGTGGCAGATTTCATTCGGTACATTTCATACCAGCCTCCCACTGCGCCACACATACGTAATGATGGCTTTCAGTTCGAGAGCTCACAAATACATAGACACTCACCCAGCAGTTCTTTCCGTGTGCGGCTGGCGATCTCTTTGATCTCCATGCGAGACAGCGAGAGCGAGGTTGTGCTTGCGATCATGGGAGCGGGGCCGATTACACTCGGGACGGGTGCTGTGAGCACTTTATTGACCAACGGAGACTTGAGGGGCCTCTCTATGCTCCGTCCAACTAGGTTACTCAATGGAATCTTATAGATGTGTTTTGAGGTTGCTTCACCTTGAAGAAAGAAAGGAATGGTTGGAAAGGGGCAGAAAAGAAGAGAGGGAAGGCTAAAGAATAAGACGTTAAATGGTGTAACTACGACGGTGGTCTGCTGTTGGGCACATTAATAGAATAAAACATAACATTTACACCCATCGCCTTATGTTTAAAGACACAAATATAGAAATACAGTCAAAGTCACAGCTGGTGCCACACTTTTGTAATTAGCTTAAATGAAAACAACTGTTTCTCTACCCACAGATAAATCTATTTAAAATCTGTATTAGCGGAGTAACTAAAAACAGTTTAATACAATTCAGACACAGCAGTCAGTTGGTAAACACATTACTTTTGAAATGTTTGGGGTCAGTAAGATTATTTTTTAGTTGTTTTTTTTTAATAAGCCCCTTATGTTCACCAAGGTTGCATTTATTTGATAGAAAATACAGTAAAAATAGTAATAATGTAATTTATTCCTGTAATGGCAAAGCATCATTACTCCAGCATTCAGTGTCACATGATCATTCAGAAATCATTCTAATATGATGATTTGGTGCTCAAGAAACTTTATTACATTGAAAACAGCTGCTTTATATTTTTATGGAAACCGCTTTTCAGGATTCTTTGATGAATAGAAAGTCCAAAAATGTTTAAATAAAAAAGAATTTAAATAGAAAATTATTCATTTATTTACTCATCTTTTGATCAATTGAATGCATCCTTGCTGAATAAAAGTATTAATTTCTTAAAAAAAAAAATCTTACTGACTCGAAACTTTTAAATTTATGTATAAACGCAACATTTCATAGTCAGAAAAGTCTGATCGTTTACATTATTGATTTTTGTTTTAATGCTGTTGATTAGCATGAAAACAAACAAAAACACATTTACAATGATAGATGTAGAAATCTAAAGGGTAAATGTGCAGCACCACACTTGATTACGACTTTATCCACAAGACTTGAGACTCAAGTTTAAGACTTGACTCTTGACTCAGTCTTGTAAAACAATGACTTGACAATCATGTAGACCGTTTAAAGACTTGTTGAGAAAATGAGTGTATAATTTTTCTGTTCCTCCGAAACTAGGAAAGGCAGGTGTTTAAAAGGGAAACCACTTGAGCAGTGCTGGCATATTACTGAACAAATTTCATGTAAAAGTTGAGTGAGAGCAGGAAATGATGGAATGGCATTAACTGCTAGCTGGCCACTGCAACAAAATAGGGTTAATATATCAATAGTGTCTCAATAAAAAAAAGAATAAACAACAATAACATATAAAAAAAGATCATGAAGAAACAACACAATAAAAATCTAAGGCACACAACATAAACCTTAAACACATAGTACTTTTGTCTGGGTAAGATGCTTCAATAAGAAATAATACATGCTATTATGCATATGAAGTATGTTGAAGTATGTACCAGTGCACAAGGATGATTGCTATTTTGAATACTGTATGAGTACTGTATTTGTTAATCATTTTTTAATTATGCTTTGGATATGTCACATGCAAGATCATTTGGAGAAAATAATTCACACATATTTAGTAGCAACAAACAATAATCTAAACTGTAGTCATGTTAGATAAAAGAGCAAGGATCTGGTTAGACATGAGTCATGGCAGTGTCCAACAGCATATACAGATTTCCAGACAGGGAAGAATGCTTCCTCTTCATAAGTTCATTTAGAATAATTAGAGAGTCATAATCAAACACAGGACTATTTCGTTATGAATCCATGCGTGTGTCTGGAATACAGTTAATGTATTCCACAGACATCTTTGCTCCATGGGACAGCATGATGCATATATATGTATTTAACACAAACATGTTGCATGAGCACGAAATCAGCATATTAAAATGATTTCTGAAGTTTGGCATCACAGGAATAAACTCAATTAAATTATAATACATTGCTGAGCATAAGAATTTCAAAAACATCAAAAAAGTTACCAAGCTAAAATTTAATGATATATCAAAAACAAAAACATACAGTTAAATTCACTAAAATTAGATAATGCATTGGGTACAATGCATTAACAATGACCAGTAATCCACGAATAATGTTAATTTAAAAATATAGTATTGTTAATTCATGTTTGTTTATAATAGCCTATATTGAAAATTATTTTAAATGTTTAAAGGAGCTGTATGTAAAATTGAGGCCAAAACTGGTTCTGCAATCACTTTCAAATTACTGTGGAGCGGCTCAACTTCACTTTTTAAATGACAATATCCTGGTCGGACTTCTGTTTGTCAATGAAATGAACATGATTTCTCAATGTCTAGTGATTAATAAATGCTGTAAAAGTCATTTTCATTTTTAGTTCATCAAACGAAATGCCATCAAATTGAACCTTAATATGAAGTGTTACCAAAATATGGCTATAACTTTTAATGTGAATATTATGTTGAGATAAGCCATGGTATGCTATCAGTCTATTTCCCATGGTGCAAAAATGGCAGCCACAGACAATTGGCTGGATGTTTCAAAACACCAGGATGTGTATTTTGTCACGGCCCCTCGACGGCCCTCTTCAGGCCGCGTTTGTAGACAGAAGTACTAAGCTCTGGAGGGCCGTCTAGACTCTGTTTGTGTGCATGAAGAGAAGAGGGGCTTTGACAAAAGTATCCATGGTGACGCAGCGATCTGTAGCTGCAGCAAATGTGTCCCATTTCCCTAAAGTCTCTATGTATCTGTCTCTTTCTGTCTATTGATTTCCTCTGCCATTTCTCTATCTCATTCACTTCAGGCTTTCCCCCCAAAGACTCCTCATGCCACCATTTCTCTATCTGTCTTTGTAATGCTTTCTGTGAAACAGGCAAGAAGGAAGGGACACATTATGTTAGCTGCACATTTCACTCAACACCGTCTGCATGCGTTTGTTAATTGAATAATAGACAGGGTGAGTCCCCATGGTAACGTGCATTAGTGAGGCAGCATGGGAAATGGAGGCAACGGAAGTGCCTGCAGTACCTTCAGAGTCTTTAGACATGTAGAGGGATAGCTTGGTGCCGTAGGGGATCCGAATACAATCTGGACCAGGGATGGAAAAGAGCAATATATCAACCCAACCCACGCACAGATTAAAAGACAAAAGCACCATAAGACAATTCAGAAAGACAGTTAGACGACTCGCATGTACGAAACTCGCTACCCTATAAGAGCAAAAAAAAGCAACATATCATACACTGAATCTGCCCAGTATTGCTCTCTCATATCAATTCCTAAACACAAATACCTAAGTTCAATAGCATGGGAATTCAGTTTAAGAAAATTCTAAGATAAATGGTGTACATGTTGCGTCAAGTGCAGAAACGTACCATCTCCAAGCGGTGAAGGGAAGACGGGCATCTCATAGCCGGTGGGAGTCTGAGGGGAACTCTGGGAACTAGTGTCCCTGGAGCTACAGTTAGAGGCAGAGTTTATAGGTGCTGACGAGATGAAATAGATATCAGACTGCATAAAAAAGAGGAAGAAACAACAATATAAAACAGCTCTCACCTGACTGACAAAGGATGCATTTTATAAAAGAGATGACGCTCTCATCAATATATTTTCAGTTAAGAATTTCTCCTTGCACTACTGTTCAAAAGTATGGGGTCAGTAAGGTTTAATCAGTTTATTAATTAAACTGTTAAAAAATGATGGTTAAGACTTTTATATTTTGACAAAAAAAATCAAATTAAAAAGTAAATTCTGTTTTTCTAACAAAAAAGAAAATATCACAGTTTCCACAAAATAGTAAGCAGAACAACTTGTTCTCGACATTGATAATAATAAACTTGCTATCACAGGAATTAATTACATTTTAAAATATATCAAAATGAATAATAATATTAATAAATAAAATTCACTGTATTTTTGATCAAATAAATGCAGCCTTGGTGAGCATAAGTCATTTTTAAAAAATCGCAGACCCAAAATGTTTGAACAGTGCTGCATGACAAGTGTATGGAGCCCTCCTAGTCCCACTTTGGCAAAAAAAAAAAAAAATATATATATATATAACTATCTCGTGGCCTTAAGATAGTAACTCGTGGCCTCAAGATAGAGTTAGTATCTTGAGGCCACAGTTACTATCTTGAGGCCACGAGTTACTATCTTGAGGCCATAAGATAGTTAATTTTTTTTTCTTGCCAAAGTGGGACTAGGGGGGCTCCGTACTAGTGTAGAGTTATACACTGTAACAAAAAGACAACCCTCATATATCAAATAAATACATAAATCAGATACAGTGGGGTCCAAAATGGTTCAACATAACATTTTTTTCACTACTAATTATTTTATCAGTCTGAAGTATTTCTTATTTGTTTTTATTTGTGTTTTTATTCATCCTAGTAAAACTGTACATTTGGAGGTTTACATCAGATTTTAAATAAGGTCTAAGACTAAACAAATAAGTAAAATGTACTTTAGGACCCAACTGTATGTCCTGTAAACCTGTAGATATTCAGCTGTGTAATGTATTTTGAAAACAAAAAAGCCTTGTAGAGTAAACACTTACTCTGGACGCAGTCAGTTGCAATTCTGGAACGACAGCTGTATATACTAGGTTGCCATTAACAACTAGCCGGATCTCTATGGAGTCGGTGGTGAATGCGAGGATATATGGGAACGCACACACTGTGACACAGGAAGTGAGACAATAGGCCGATATGTCAATTATTTTCACTAATAGTACTAGTAATAATAAAGAATATTCAAGCACTCGCTGAAATGCATGTCCTAAAGGTACTGACCAATAGCATTGGGCATTTGGTTCCAGCTGAAATGGAAGTCTGAAGAGTTGGGCTGAATCATGGGTGTGGCTCCGTTAAACGGACACACCTTCTTATATACGCAAATATCTGTTAGAAGAGAAGTAAAGCATTAGAGGATTTGACTACACGGATACAATCACTGACATATAAATTGACACTAACTGTTATAGCAAAGAAGAAGTCCAGCCTCTCCATCTTCATACACATCTATGGCAGCAACAAAGTTCACCTTGAAAAAAGTAAAGTATTCATGTCAATAATAGACAATACTGTTACCAATTAAAAACTGAAAGTGGTTGAACTTACTGTGTAATATAGTGGTGTACAAGTACTGATATAGGGAGGGATATTTGGATTGTGTTATAGTGAATGCTCTATATGAATGTGTACAATTATTTAGTAAAATTATAAATCTTTACTGTCACTTTTGATTAATGCATTCTTGGCTGAATAAAACTATTAATATCTTCTAAA
>JAOTRC010000034.1:16223056-16233955 GCA_027497675.1 Cyprinella lutrensis
ATAAACATTACAATGCTCATGATAACTTTTGTTAACTCTACAATAAGTAAATCCACTTCACCAGCTAATTACTCCTCTACAGCGATGCCATAGAAATATACAGAGCGACCACAAAAACTGAAGTTCAAAGACAATATTCTAAAGATGACGGCACCCACGGTTCTCTGGTGCATAAGGTCTATAGTGAGCATTGTTTTATTGTGCACTTTACATGTGAAAATGAGTTTAAGTGCATATGATACTCATGGGTGTGTTTAGTAGTGGTTCGAGTGCATGTGTATTATATTGTACGTTCAGTTAGGATTAGTGGTGTGGGATGCATGTGTATTAGAGCAAATAAAGTGCGTATCAAATGCATGTAAACCAAACCAAAAAGGTACAAAATACTTTAAGTATTATTTCTAAATGTGTCAATTTGTGTTAGTCACTAATTTCACTAAAGTATAAAAAATTACACTTAGTAAATAGATTCAAAAAGATGTTACATACCCACTCAGTGATAAGCCAGCAAACATGCCAAAAAGGAAGAAATGAACACTCTGACGTCGCATTATTGGGGTATCATGCAGCTGGGTCTGGTGTCTGTATTCACTTGATGGATTGCACTGTGAAAATGAGAGTGAAAACATTCAACAAGAAGAGTTTGTTGACTGAGAAATTTGAATGTCAAACAAAAGCCTGGCTAGGGCGGACCTTAACAAACAAAGCTAATTTGAGTACTTAAAAACAGACATAATGCAACTGCCAATGACTGTTCCACATCCTTCACTCCATTTAATCCAAAACATGATCTTCGTTCTTCGGAAACTGGTCTTTTAACTGTTCCCTCAACTCGATTGAGATTAATAGGAGGTGGGGATTCTTCTTCATTAAATTCTCCACTTATTGTGATCAGGCAAGCCAAATCGTTTGGTATTTTAAATCTTAGCTTAAAACTTTTGGTTAGCTTTTATTTGATTTATTGTCTTTTATGTTTATTTTTACTGTGTATGTATATCTGTGTGTTGTATATTTGCTGTTTTAATTGTTTTTGTACAGCACTTTGAGATGTACATTCAAAGGCACTATAGGAAATAAAGGTTATCATTGTTATTATATTTATGCAGTAAGTGTTGAAATAAAACCATATAACTGTAAAATAGGCACCTATCGCAAAAGTTTAAAAACATGGTTCTGTTTAAATAAATACTTAAGTAGTCTATATTTCTGAGAAACACATAAAAAGTAGACTTAAAGTATATATTTTTTCATAAAGTTTTTCGTAAGGAATGGCATGTTAACACAAATGACAAACAAATGTGTGTATATAGACCATTTTGAAAGATGTAAACAACACTGGTCCAGAAGCACTTCTTGTTTCAGTTTTTTAACACTACATAAAACCTGGGATAAAATACAACCAACAGAACATATAAAACTGAATCAAAAAGTTAAACAAACATTTTTAAGATGTTTTCTTTACATGTGAAATAAAGAAAACACTTACAAACTGAAACAGGAAGTGTTTCAGGACCAGTGTTGTTTACATCAAAATGGCCTACATTGATTAAAAGAAATGACACAGTGGATGAGAACAGTTCCTATTCTCTGTTTTTATTTGAGCTCCACAAGATGAGGCATCTTACACCTAAAAATATTCTCTTGCCATTTCCTGTCACTGAGAAGAACTATTTAGTAGAAGCGTTGCATCATGTCGTGTCTAACAATGCACTTCAGCCATGATTTATTCACAATACAGCATGGCCTCTAGAGGATCGAGATCTCGTACCTTATTGCTTGCATATACTGTATACTATACAGACAAGTCTTTTGCACCTTTGGTTTTCTCAAGCTTGTTCTCCCGGCTGTCATACTTGGTGCGGACGAGCTGCCGCTCCTCTATCCCTCGTTTGAGAGTACTCAGTCTGTAAACATACAGTCGAGCGTCCTTCCCTGCAACAGAGTTTAAATTGGACATAAAATAAATGAAATTAAAGCAAATTTCAAGCACTCTTCTACATTCCTGGTACAGTTATTCAAATGAGCTTGACTACTTCAGATGTTTAGTGAATTGTACAAATGAAGCTTTCAGTACCATTAATATATGATAATAGCTTGACAACAAAAGAGTGACCCGTCTCATCAAACTGAATGACGTCTCAGCTAATGCAACGTGTTTGGATTCCAAATGCCTGTCATAGTGAATGAAAGTTGCTTGGTGACGGAGTTGATAACGGATTCATTATTTTCCCTCTGCAGAAGCTGTGCTTCCCAATAAGTGTGAGACCTTGCTGTAGACTGTCTTGAACTAATGATCAGTATAGAAGATGATGGTTGAGACTAAATTATTTGCATCTCTACTCTTGCTTCTTTTTATAATGAGCTAGAAGTCTAGACAATGTGAACCAAAAATAATGCCCTTATGTGTGTGTGCGCGCGTTTGAATAGTACCGTATTTTGTGCTATTCCCAGCTGGATAAAGATGCTCATTAGAGCAAAGGACCAAGAGATTCCTTTACCACTTTGCTTTGGTCTCTTTTTTGACAGATTTTTCCATACACTTTTTTTTCTACCCACATAAGAGGAGTTGTGCCATATTTATTGCTCATATAAATATAAAAACAAACACATATCTTACCCTTATCTGCTCTTGCAACGAGGAGGTCCTGAGGTTCAAGAACGTGCAATTGTTTGACTGTCAAGGTCTTGTCAAATACCTGCACCGGAGGCAGGGTTGGTGAATCTAGATCAGCATGCAAATAAAGATTATGTTTTGTGGTTTGCATGGAAACTCAATCCCCCAATGAGATTCACTTGCTTTGATTAACAGACACGTTTGTTAACTGTCACTGCAAAATTGTACCGGGAACAGGTGTAAATACTTCGTAATAAGCATTTACTGTATATCCACTGTAGTGTTGTGGGCATGCTATACATACCTGCATTGGAGAACAGTGGATCTGAGGCTAAAAGGGAGGACAGATTTGATCAGATTCAGAAAGTTAAATGAAAGTGCCATCAGCAACATACAGTACAAACACTACAGTTCAAAGTTTTGGGAAAGAAAGGAAATTAATACGTTTATTTACGTTTATAATACGTTTCACATGCATACTTTTATTCAAAGAGATGGCTCACCTAATAAGAAATAAATCTGTCAAAATATTTTCACCTTCATGTTCTAACCTTTTGCGATTTTCTTTCTTCCATAGACCACAACAGGAAATGTTTAGCATATTTATGATTATAATTATATATACTTTATATAATTATATATACTTTATATAATTATCAGCAGCCAGGGTCGTATTTAGTTTATTATTATCTCCTTCGTTTTGAAGTGATGATTTTGTTTCTGTTCCTAGTCCGGTATTATCTTGTTTTTACTTATACAAGCTGTTGCGCTACCTTTGTTTACTCCTGTGATTCCTAGAAAATTTAGTTTCATTCGATTAATGGACTGTAAGCTAACGTCTTCTTCTGCTCATTCTTGTCTAGTACATTACAGAATACCAGGCCCTCAAATCGAGTATAGTGAAGTGATTTATTTTTTCTTTAAAGCTGCAGTCTGGCGTTTTTTCCTCTTTGTCGCCATCTCTGTTCAAAATCTGCAATTGCAGTCATTCGCGGAATTATCAACTTTACATGAGTTGTACTTCAACACCCTCGACACGGCACAGTGTGGATGAACACAATGGTTGTGTTGAAAGTTACTGTAGGAGCCATACGTACTACCTTATTTAATTTCTATAAATGTGTTCATTTAAATATCAGTTTGTTGTGTAGTGTTGTCTCCTCTCCACCAGTAAGCTTGTGTGTGATGGGCGTTCTGGCGCAATATGGCTGCTGTCGCATCATCCAGGTGGATGCTGCACAATGGTGGTGGCTGAGGAGATTCCCCTCTCTATGTAAAGCGCTTTGAGTGTCCAGAAAAGCGCTATATAAATGTAACAAATTATTAGTGTTAATTGTGCTTATTTCTCAGAGTGTGTGCTCTCTAAAAAGTTGTATAAAGGATAGGCCACCCCTGACAGGAGGGGGCGCTGGTGCAAGAACACACAGTCTTTTGACCGTGCACATGGAGCTAGAGTGGCATGGTGCAATAAACCTGCAAGCGACCTAAAAGTTGTTTGTTTTGTTCTAGTTACAATGCATCTTTATTTTTTCATTTAATAAACTTCAGTTATTTGTTTGGAACATCAACACGCAGGCTGGATCTATTCATGGTACTTTTGCATGCGTCAGAATCATAACATCAGCATCTCCCACAGTGGACAAGAAACAGGGATTAAAAATAGGAAACTTGTTTTTACCACTACAGTTACAGTCAGTCTGTCTTTACGTGTCATTTTTAAGAAAACCGCTTCTCTGTCCTGCTGTGTTATTTCTCATGAAAAAACATTCTCACCCTCCAGCAGCATGACCCCTGCTGAATCTGTGGCGACCAGTAATGACTGTCCCCATGAGTCTCCACAGACTATTTCATATGGGAAGCTGCTGCAGAACGACTGTGACTCCCATGGCTGCAGAAAACATAGGAACACACTGTTAGAGATGTAGAGACCGTATGCAAAATAACAGCATCCCTCACTTTTTCCCCTTGCCCCTCACCTCTTTCCTGCAAAGGCCAGTAGTGACTAGACTGGTGGGTGCATCACCTCTAACTATAGTTTTCAGCTTCAGGGCCTGGACACAATGTTATATTTATTAATAACATTCCTCGTATTGTAACATTCTCTTTCATTCCTATGTGGAATGTCATATTTGCATAGACGTATACATCATACCTGTCCCACCCGTACAAACTCAGCCTGACGTGCCTCCTCTTTTTTACGGGCCGATTTGGGCGACTCTGGCAGTACGTCACTGAATGAGCGCCGGTTCAGCATGTTCTGCGGAGAGAAGGGAACCTACGGGAGTGGTAGAGGTGAATATGGGTCTGAGAGACTGACCCAGAAACAGTCAGAAAGAGAGAGCAAAGCAGAGACTAACAATTCTTACACCACAATGTATTATACAGTCGTAATACTGTACATTGGGTTCGGAATATAAGGAAATAATGACTGTTCACAGTCTGATTACAACACAACAAGAAGATTTTAATGTCTTCGTATTGTTTTGCTGCAGGTCTTTTTTTCTCACTAAAGATCCCCTGACATGAAATTTTCATTTTCTGAGTTTTTTTTTTTATCATTAATATGCGTTCCCCTAGCCTGTATATGGTCCCCCAGTGGCTAGGAAGTTCAATCGGTGTAAGCCAAAGCTTGGTTATCTTTCTCTGCCTTTGAGAAAATGAAAGCTTAGACAAGCTGATCCCCTCGGTTAGTCCTCTCTATCTCCGCTGGGGTCAGCCCATCTTTTTCAGCATTTAAAAAATAAAAAATGCCAGTGGGTGGAGTCAGGCTCTGATCAGGGGTTTAGTTACCCTTTAAAATATTAGAAGGGCAACCCAGGAAACATTATAAAATAATAATGTGAAAGATAATTAGTTAAAGATAATAATTGTAAAAGATAGTTGTGAGAAGAAATGTATATGGCAGGAAATGGAAGTGAGGTAATAGCTTGAGGGTAAATGTAGAGCAACACAGGAAATTATTGTGCTAGATCAGTGGTTCTCAACCTTTTTGACTCCAAGGCTCCTCATTGTCCACAAAAATATTTAGTGACTCCATTACTTTTCCATTTTTTTATTTTATTATTTTTTTTGTGATTTACTGGTTAAGGATTTAAAATATATTTTATTTCAGGTCAAAAATATATTTTAGAACGTAGCATAACTACAAAAAAAATGATTAAAATAAGAGATATTTAGATTTTTAGTTTTTATCTTCTCTTGACTTATTTGAAATCTTCTTGAGGCCCCCTAATATGCCCCTTGGCCCCTTGGTTGAGAACACTGTTACACTGTTCTAGATTATGTGTCCATACCTTGTGCATGTCAGGCATGAGATCCTGGTACAGGGATCTGATCAGCATGTCCAGCGTACGCTGACGTTTCTGAGCAAAAGTGGGGGTCTCAAGAGTGGCTTTTTCTCCATTTATTACTACAGGAGACAGAAGGATAAAGATAATAATTTTATGTAACAGAATCACCCTTAGGAAAAACAGCATGACACAATGTCTGTATAATGAAAACTTTTGCTTTACAAAGTTCATGAGCCAAATCAAATCATTAAAGCTGGTAACAGAAAAACACAGGTGTGTATTCTAACAGGAGATCTGTGTACTGAATTGGATTTAGAATGAATTTAAATTCCGCAATATAATCTATTTTTGACTAAAAAGGGACATTCAGTAAGAAACCCATTTAGTGGGATGGGATTTTATTCGGTTCTGGATAGGGAATTTCAATCAGTATTAATAGGCTTTAATATTGCTTGTATTTTTTGGTTACATCAGAGTGTTGTTTCAGAGGCAAGTTGTTACATTTTGATGAATGACTATGAAAACAACTGATTTCATGTATCTCTAAAATGACTATGTACTGGTGAGTTTACTAACATTTAACTAGTAGAAAGTCCCTGAACTCCTGGTGATCTGTGAACACTGGAGGGGAAGGGAGGGGTGGGCCAAATAACGGCACACTCTCCTCTGAGAAAATCTTCAACCTGCAACATAAAAAGAGTAAGATACAAATATACACTACCATTTGGGGTCAGAAAGAATTCAGAAATGTTTTTGAAAAAGCATTTATTTGATTAAAAAAAACTGTAAAAGCAGAAAAAAGATCCTTCACAAAACATTCTAATATGCTAATCTGGTGCTCAAGAAAAATTTATTATTATTATAAATGTTGAATGTATGATAAATGTAAAAACCATGATAAAAAAATGTCAGTGCCATGATGAATAGAAAGTTCAAAATAACAGCATTTATTTGATTAATGTAAAATAATAGTTTTTACTGTCACTTCAATCGTGCAGAATAAAAGTATTAATTAGTTATTAATTTATTTTTTCAATCTTACTGACTTTTTAATGGTAGTGTATATACAATATAATAGTATTTAATATATTATTCAAATAAAATGTAATAAATATTATATTAAATAACTCAACGTTTTTACATATATGCTATGCACACAAAGTAAAACCTCCAAACACAAACATACCTGTAACTATCATTCTGGCTATTATATCTAACTAAGGCAAAAATATCTGTGGGGTACGTAAAGGAAATCATCCATAAAATAGCTCCACATGCATAACTACTAATGTACACAAAAATCTAAAAATAATTAAGACCCCCCCATAAAACAAGTCACCCATAAAGAGCCTTATCAATGCCACTTAGTGACTTATTTCAGCAGTTTCACTCAGTTTGAGAATGAAGGATACGTGTAAAATGGGAGCGAATCATAGAGGGTTTAAAGGATGGAGAGGCGTCATCTCCCTCCTGAAACACAATGGTCACGATGTCGTTCCCTATGTGTCTCTTCCTCTCTACCTGCACAGAGCAAAATAATTAAAGCTATTATCATACATGCATGAAGTACATTTCAAAAAAGCATCAACTTTTATCTTTCCTTTTATCTTTAAAAGTTATCTTTATCTAACTTTTATCTCTCCAGTATTAAATGAAAAAAAAAAAAATATCATTGCACATTCCTAAGTGGGTGTTTGTTGTGTTTGGTCTGCGTGTGCATGTTTGGACATCCCTAATGCCCTCTGACACCTCACGCCCGTTAGCCAGGAAGCATAATCGTGCTTGTTAATGAGTCTGGACCATTATGCTTGAAAAGGAGCTTTTATCTTGTCTCAAGAGCATGTACGCGAGCGTGCGTGCACACACACAAACACCCACACACCCTTTTGAAGCTCAATTGCTACATGGCTCTTTTTCACCTTCCCCTCTCTGCCAGTATCTATCTAATTTTCTCTCTCACACAGAGAAACACACCCATCCAGACACAGATACATGCGCTTGACCACGAGCTGTGACAGGAATAAGTATTTACTTATTGTGGTGACAGATTAATTTCCACTGAGAGCTTAATTATGATTCTCTGCCACATCCCCTCCCCGTCACACAGAACATCCTTCCAGTGTGACATGATGCATAACACTTGAACAATACCAACAGGCTTCCATGACACCTGACTCTAACGGTAAATCTTCCTTTTACAGTCCAGTTTCCCATGTAAATACTATGTACTTATTTTAGTAACTACAATTACTGGGTAATAACTAGTACTAACCCTAAACATACCCCTAAACCTACCCCTGTTCCATGTACTTACCTTATTTTAGCCAGTACTTTCTTGGTAAGTACACAGTAAGTAAAGTGTAAGTACCGTACTGTAAAAGGAAGCGTTACCCATACGTCTTATCCATTCCACGGTCAATGTCCACTGATAACAGACGTCTACTTTTATATCTAGCATTACGAGCTTTCTGAATACGCTTTGGGTGCCTGTCTCTTTTCTGTCGTTTTGTTAATTACCTTGTTAGTAAACTAATCACACACAAAAGCAGCACAGCTTGAATCTCCTCCATACAAAACTAAAAACGCACTCAAAACTCAAAACAAATGCGCAGACTGGCAGGAGCAGTTGCACACAGTTCAACATAACTACATATTCTTCTCTCCCCGGACCAGTACTTTAGTCCGTGGCAGTGTTGTAGTCGAGTCACCACTACCTGAGTTCAAGTCCGAGTCGAGTCTCGAGTCCTGTGTCCGAATCGAGTCTCGAGCCCCCAGTGCCTACATGTCTCCACTCTGGCACCTTTAAAGAGTTTTCCTACATCTTGAAACTTTTAGTTTTATAAATGAGGGTAATCTTTGAAGGATGAACAAACAATGTTTTGGTCATCACATTTAAAATATATTTTTAAATATAATACATTTTCTAATACATTCTACATTCACGCCATTGCAGATTTTGGTCGGCAGGAAAAACTCAATCCAACTCAAATGGTTCAGTTTGTAATGTGAGTCCGAGTCATCAGTCCACGAGTCCAAGTCGAGTCACGAGTCCAGTGAATGGAGTCTCGAGTCGGACTCGAGTCCAGAGAATAAGGACTCGAGTCAGACTCGAGTCCGGGTCCAGGACTCGAGTACTCCATCACTGGTCCGCGATGTAAACGCAGTAAGCAAGCGGTCTGGGGCAAAAAAAATGCTCCTGGGACAAATAGTTTCTGGTAATTGCGGTGGAAACGCAGCTAAATACAGTACCTACTATGATATGTTGGAATTTGTAGCCTCCCCTGACACTTCAAACACACTACGGCGTTCGTGAAAGCGTTCTGGGTCTCCTGCCAACCGTGACTGATGCGGAGCAAAAAGAACTCCTTAGAAAGCAGCTCACAAATTGCAACATCTTACCCCCAGCAGAGAGGAAGGAAACCCACTGGAGGTCTCAACACAAGCCAGATCCACACTGGCCGCCCCGCTCTCCCTCAGCTTGAATCCTCTAGAGGTGGCTTACCACCACCAAAATTGTTCCATATAAATTTGTTTACTATTTAATTGGATTGTGGATATATGAAGTCAAATTGATCTATTGAACTATGTTTAACAGGAATCTCAACATGATTTACCACGTCTTTCTTTGCCATCTAATTGATTTCTGCAGTTATTAGTTCCATGTAGTCACTGTGTGTGCACATAAATGTGCGTGCTTGTGTGTAAAACCTTCTTCCCAGTGAGTTCACAGGGATTACTTGGTGACTGTGAACGCTGCCCTGTCAGGAAGTTCCCACTGCTTTCGCTATCAGGGCGGAAAATGCATGTTTGTCAGAGAGCCTAAACCTGGCATTGATTTCTGCGCCATGTCATTCCTCAGCCCTGGCTCCAGCTCGGTCATTTTATCTATATCCTCTTCTCGCTATCCATAATCACACGGATTAGGAGACAAGCAACTGTCAAAAGAGTCTGATTTGTTTAATGTGAACCTGTTTTCACAGTATGTCCTCTGACTAATTGGGGAGTCTGTCTCTCAAAACAATCGATTTGTTCACGGTATTATGTACACATACGTTCATCTCCATTGTAACTGGTCTGACTGTGTTTATTCAAGAAGACTCAAACCAGACAATCCTCTCAGTTGCCTGTCAGAGCAAGACATCAAAGCACATGGTACTCTGGTTCATTGTCTTGACAGGAACTTGTTCAGCTGACCAGTTATCGTTCCCAAACGTACTGGTCTGAATGCCAGAAAATAGGAGCTTTTCCCAGGTATGTTATTAAGCTTGGGGTTTCGGGCTGCTGCTATTTTAAAGCCAAAGTCGCTTTAAGGCAAGTCAGTTCACTTGGCAGTCAGCTTGAAATTGAAGTTTTCTAGTCAGCAATTTTCTGTTGATTTGTAAAAAGTTGCATTACAAAAAAATACAAATAAAAATTGCAAAAAGCGTTCCGTTGGGGGTACATCAGTTTGTCACTGCTGGTTAGTACTTTTGTACCTTTTTTAACCTGAAAGGGTGCATATTAGAACTAATATGTGATGCATCTCATTTTTTTTTTGAGCCGAAAGAGAAAAAAAGGCCGTAATTTGGACTAAAAAAAGAAACTTAAATCTTTAAGGTTAAACAGATATCTTAAAGGGGTCATGAACTGGCTTTTTAAATTTTATCATCTTGTTGTCTGTGGTCAGCTTATGACGTTCACTTGGTTTTTGTGATTAGTAATAGGCTATTTTCTACCCTGGTTTTGAGCTTAGCTCCAAAACGCTCTGTTTTTGGGTGTCGCACTGAAGGCTTGGAAGTAAATGCCCACTGCTGTGAGTGGATAACAGTTTTGCGTATTACAATGAGTTTCAACTCACCCGTTGATGCATGTATTTAGCTATGCGTGTAATGCGCGAATCGGTGTGCGGGGCTAAACCAGCCATATTGAAGTAGGCGTCGATCTTCTTCTGCGGGGGTGGTGTTTTATCCTCTTTGACGTCATAGTTCCCCACTTTGAAAAACGAGTCGTTTGCTG
>JAOTRC010000034.1:16234055-16247463 GCA_027497675.1 Cyprinella lutrensis
ACATTCGAAAACGGTAAAACCCAACTGTTTAACTCTGGGGGAGTGGTAAAATGAGCCTATTTCCAAAAAAAAGTGGATTATCCCTTTAAGCCCTCTAGGATTATTTGAATGGGATAGTTCAACGAAAATGTTTAATTAGGTCTTTATGACATGTTTTTCCAAACCCATATGTTGTTAATTCCACCTTTAGAACACAGTAGGATACTTTTTAAAGAAACTTCTCCATACAACAGTTCATATTGATTATATCGTTCATGCAATCCCTATTAACTGTCCTTGTTGGAAAATAGCTATGCTTCTTTAATATCGTTCTTCATGTTCCACAGAAGAAAGAAAGTAATTCAGGTTTAGAATGACATGAGGAAAAAGATGACAGAATTTTCATTTTTGGGTAAAGAACAGTTTTTTTTATAATGTACATTCTAAAGCGGTGATGCCTAAATTGCAGCTTTTAAAATGAGTGATTTCACTTTTTAGTGTTTTATTTTAAATTTATTTGTAGCATAGAAGTTTATTATCAGCCATTACATGAAAATAATTATGAGAGTATCATTGTCAGCCCATCCTCCAGCATTCATTAACCAGTCCTCTCTGAATAGGACTATAGAGAGACCAAACAGCATAGAAAAAACAACACATCCATGTAAAACTACAAATAGAATGAGATAAAGACAAATAAGAGCAGAACAAATACACAGAGAAGAGGAAATGAAAGAGAAATTTGAATGATAGAAAGAAGGGAGCTGTGTGTGTTTGATGAGGCAGAAAGGAGCCAGTCTGTAGCTCAGTAGGTGGTGAGGGGAAAACAGGCTATATTTAACATCCAAAAGCGCTGGACATCACAGCGGTCAGTCTCTCCCTCTTTTTTTCCCCCTCAACTCCATATCCTGATTACATCAAACGTCAATCACTTCACTCTCTCTCAGTTCATATCCCTTTCTACTCTTGATTATATCATCACACCGTAATCCCTTTCTCTCCCTCACGTTTTCCCTCCGTTTCTCACTTTTTCTTTTTCACTCTATCAGATCATATGATTGAGTACAAGTAGAGCTCTTGTGCATTGGAGTGCCAGTGGAAGCATTCACAATAGCAGGATTTTCAAAGTATTTGTGTCGGTTCAAGGTCTTGGCACTCCACAGCCGAGAGTCTCTTCAGCCCTCCATGTCAATAACCACCTTTACCGATGCTGAACCGCTTATGAGAAGAGCAGAAGCTCATACACGCTAAAAGTCTCTTGCTCAGCCTAAAAGCATGCAGACACACCGAACAGGTGAAAGACTTGACTGGAAGGAATCAAGTACTGTTCACAAGGGAGAGTGTGGTTTTTTTCTTGTAAGAAAATTGGTATTTTGAGACATGCTAAGGTTTTATTTGACAGTGTTTTTTTATAGGTTACTTTTAAGTAAACTTTAAATGATGACGAAGGTAATCAAAAACTAAAAATTGTACCATTTATGATACAGATAATGAGCATGATCAATTAAACATTCAGTATTGGCTTTTACAGTATTCAATACTGACCAATGTACACTACCGTTCAAAAGTTTGGGGTCAGTACGATTAAAAAAAAAAGAATACTTTAATTCAACAAAGACACATTAAATTATTCAATAGTACACTGTAAAAAATATATATTTTCAAGATTTGTTATCACAACATTTTTTCTTTCATCAAATCAGCTTCAATAATTTATTTAGTTGAGAAAACTTTTTGAGTTTCTGATGATTAAATTAATCTCCTTCATTGTATTAACTCACTTTTTCAAGTTCAATCAACTTAAAATTTTAAGGCAACCAGGTTACTAACTTTTTTAAGTTAAAACAACAATATTTTTTTACAGGTGTACAAGGATGTACACAGATTTCCATTACATTTAAAAAAAAGTCATTTTAAATTGTAATATTTCACAATTATAATGTTATTACTGTATTCCGTGTCATATAAATATAGCCTTGGGGAGCATACGAGACTTCTTTCAAAAACATAAAAAAATGTACAGACCCCAAACTTTTGAAAAGCAGTTTACATTAGAATAAACCATCAATATCGGCCAGTAACCAAATTAGCTTACATGTGTACAACTTACCTGTTGCTTGTTCTCTTTAGAATAAGGTAACATGGTGGAAACATGGAACATGAGCTCATGACCCTGATAGACTGTGTAGATGGAATTCATTCCTGTAGTGTCATCTAAACAGACGAGAGAGAAAGAATAAGTAAAATACAGTTAAAAGGTAAAAAAAAATCCCTCTGTTGATTTATAAACGCATGTATGTGTATTCATCCTACTTTTAGTGTCCAGTCCTCCTCGATACCCTGCCCAGCCCTGCAGACAGATTGTGTCGCCAAGGAGATTCAGAAATTTGTCAAAGGTCTCACTTCCTGTTTCTGAAAAAAGTACAAAAACATAGAAAATCAACTTGATTGTAAAGTAATAATAAATTTAATAGATATCAAGTGTGAGCCACCTTATTCTGTTCACAGATATTATAAAATCAGTGTGAATTGTAATTAATTGCATTGTAGTTCCGTAATATGATGTATTTCTAAGTGAAACAGATATATTTAGTATTACAAGTATTTTATAGGTTCTGTGCTAAAAAAAACATGTTCAGTCTGTATTCATTTATTATAATGGTTGTGCAGCTCTTATGTTGGTCATTGATTTGAATGTGAGGAGGTGTGGTTTAATCCGAGTCTGCAGAATAGAATATTTCTGCTCTTTATTGGCAGCGGATGGTATTAAACTTTGCGCTGAAGTTTCCATAGTGATGATTCTTGAATGTGCGTCATTGAAGATTGTTAGTTACATTCATTATATTATTATGGTGTCACTTATTCACTGTTTAGCTTGACAAGTTTAACTTAGTATAACTTCACAAAGCTAACTTCACTTTATTTGGACATCTGAACATCATAAAGAACTGTAGAGACTCAGCCTAATCACAAAACCACCTAACATCTGTATCCTCGAAATCCAAATCTGTTGAAATAATTATTTGTTTATTTTGCACAGGCCTACGCTCTTCAAATGTATATTATCTTAGCATGTGTGTAATTCTTTGACGGTGAACATGTACACAGTATATTTAATTAGTGTTATTCAACATTCTTAAGTGTAAACTAGTACAATTTAGTACTACTGCTTGCTCTTCATTACTTTCGTGGTCATTGGACATCAAAATGTGGTAATCGACCCTCAGAAACAGTTGGCATCGTAATAGTAATTAGTGCAATACATTTCCTTTTGTTCACTCACCATTGCTGAACATTTCATCATCTGTCAACTGTCCATCTTTGGCATAAAGAACACCAAATTTAAAGTTTACGCTTCCCTGTAAGAACAAACAAACACATATGAGGAGCATTCAGGGGGAATGAACTAAATTGATTTAGAAAGGTCATTTATTTGCATTGTATTCTTAAATCAAACATACACACTTTTGACGGTACAAACCTCTTGTTCCTCCAGCACCAGTAAGTCCTGTCAACAATAATTAGCAGTTTAGCTCAAATCATTATATCCCAGTACAATGAAACAATCAGTTACCATCAAGGTTACATTTCTAAACACCAGTTAGGAGCACTAATAGTGTGAGTTTACACAAACATTACAGAGCATGTCCATGCATTCAAGTATCTGAATGCCACTGACAAAGGCCTTTGATTAGCGGCACACATTTCCACAAAAGCCAAGCTCTCTGGAGCAATAGCAGCTCAGACAGCGTCTGCGTTTGAATCCTAAAGTAATTATGAAGCAGAACAACAAACCAGAGCGAAAATAGACAGTAATTAACAGAGCAGAGGACATGTAATGTTGATTGATAGGCGTGGGTGGGCACCTTCTGAATCTCTGGATTAAGGATCTCCCTCGGGCCCTTTTCGAAACGATCCACATTCATGGCACTGGTGGATGAAAGGGTCAAGAGGGGCGAATTGATGTGTTTTAATTCATTTTGCTCAAATTAAATCTTTGCATGTGCAAATAGGGTGCATTACAGACAGACTTACCTTAATATAGATTTGACTGATAGTGTTTTTGTTGGACTGTATGGAAGGCTGATTTTTAGAGTACCCTGAAAGAGATGAACACATTTCCCAAATTATACAAATTTAAAGCAAAATGTGACATGGCACAACAAGACAGCAAGCCAGTAATGCTGGAGTTTTATAACTGGGACCTTGTTGTTCACATGAAGGTGATATTTAATACCGTGTCACTGTGCATTTAGGGTTTTTAGACATTAAGTCTTCACATACCGGCCTTAGAGACATAGAAACAAAACACTGTAGTCCCTTTTACGATGAGGTCAATCTGTTATGCGAACCACTGCTCAGAGCAAAAGTGACGCACACATGACTTACCGTCTTGCGCCAGAGGATGGCTCGGTACTGTGGGACCCTCTGGTTGTTCTGGTCTGACAGAACCACAGATAGGAAGAAAGGGTTCTTCTCCGCATCCGTCCCTACATAGTTCTGGTGAACTACAGAAAGAAGGGACAGAAAATTTAAAAAAAGAATAGTAATTTATTCCTGTGATGGCAAAGGTAAATTTCCAGCAGCCATTGCTCCAGTCTTCAGTGACGCATGAATCATGAAATCATTCTAATATGCTGACTTGCTACTCAAGAAACATTTATTTTTTTTAATTCTTTGATGAATAGAGAGTTCAAAAGAACAGCATTTATTAGACTTTTTGGACCAACTTTATATTAAGTGGCTTTAAGTACTATGTACTTACATTGAAAATAAGTATAATGTACTTATTGTGCTCATGTTTTATTGTAAAACACTTTTGCTGCTATTGAGGTTAAGGTTAGGGGCAGGTGTGGTGGTATGGGTAGGTTTAAGGGTAGGTTAAAGTGTAAGGGATGGGTCAGCTGTGTAATTACAAATGTAATTACATAAATTAGTTACAGCTATAATTACATGCTGGTATTTTTGCTTGTGTAATGTTAAATGAACAAAGATATACTACTTTTATTAAACATGAAGAGAACTCAAACACAACAATCAATAAACATTAACACAAGATAATGAACCGAGGAAGACAGAAGGCTTAAATACACAGAGGAAGATGATAAACAGAACAGGGAACAGGTGTGGACTAATTAGAAACAATGACAACGAACGAATGACTAGAATTCAGGCAAACCAGACAATGTCTGTGTCTCAATCAGCTCCCTAATATGTAAATCACATCAGTAAATCGTGTAAATGAATCCGGCTATTGGTAAGACCCTGGTTCTCTACACGTTGGGGCAGTGATTATGACATGACTATGTACAACGTCAACGTACAACATTGTAGAACGTTACTGCTGGTATTAACCAAGTACAGGCATAATTTATATTTTTTTAATGTATTTTTTAAGTACATTGTTCTGTTACATGTCCTAACAACATTTTAACTGAATATTAATTCTAAATTTTAGATGTGTTCACTAACTTTTCAAATCTTCTATTGTGTGTCATTATCAGTTGACTCGTGCATTACAATTAATATGGTAAAGGGATACTCCACTTTTCTTTGGAAATAGGCATATAGGAAACAGTTGAGTTTTACCGTTTTCAAATCCATTCAGCCGATTTTATGGTATTTAGAAGAATATCAGCAACCAGACAGTTTCTGGTCTCATTGCCTTCCATAGTAGGAAAAAATATACTATGGAAGTCAATGAGACCAGCAACTGTCAGGTTACTGATATTCTTCTATATATCAAAAAATTGGCTGAAAACATTCGAAAACGGTAAAACCCAACTGTTTAACTCTAGGGGAGTCTTAAAATGAGCCTATTTCCAAAAAAAGTGGAGTATCCCTTTAAGACCAATGCATATGAACCAGTTGGATTTTAATCAATGCATCAAGAAATAAGTGAACCTAATTTCTATTTTCTTTTCTGTATATTGTAACTTGAGCCTTCTTGACATGCTGCCTGCACAATGATGCTGATATATGCCACACCAAAGCACTGTGACCATGTGAACTCCCCAGAGATGTGACTGTGAAGACGCCTGTTTATTTAGATCTATTCCTGGAGCCACAGAATGAGAGGGAAATAGAAAGGAAGGGATGGAAGCTTTCTGTTTAAGGGGAATATTTTGGATTGAGACAGTCCAGATTTACAGACAGAAGACAAATGAAAAGAGGCTGAAATCCAATTAGAAGACAAGATCTGGTCTGCCTCTGCATCTCCACCCTTCCTCTGTAGAATATTCTGTCTCTCTCCCTCTCTCTTTCAATCTCTCTATCATTGAATGAAAGCTATTTGCAGTGATTTAAATCAATTAAAGAGACATAATGCAGAATCTGCCTCGGGAATGTGTGTGGGAACAACAGTGTTTGTATTTGTGTTTGAGGAAAGGGGATAAAGAAAGACAGAAAAAAGGAAAAGAGTGATGACGTGTATGGCAGAGTCTAAACGATAGTATTTTAGTATAAAATATAAAACACTAGTATAAAATACTATTATTTGCTGCTTCGTCCCCCTCAGCACAAGAATGCAGACATTCGAAAATTGTTAACAGGACCACAGGTAATAAAATGTATTTGTTTTCACTATATTAAATAAGATGCAACCGGTTGAGTTCCGAATAAGAACTCAATTCCCATGCCAATCTAATGTCAAACATTGTTCAATTATTTCTCACAAAATTCAACTTTTTCTTTCCCATAAACTTTGTTTTATATTTATAAATAATGGCACATTTATACTCTCCATGTGTTAAGTATAATCTCAACATGTACTGTATGTGTGTGCATGTACAGTATACATATACGTACAGTACAAATGAATTTGTAAATCTGTGCTGGTATGTGTGCATACTCGTGGAATCCCACCTTTTCCCAGAAAGTATTTGAAGTACCATCTGGTGTGGTACTCTGGGTTCTCCAAATGGACGTCAGTTCTCCTCCATGTTCCAGGCGTGTAGTCAGAGGTCTGCAGAAAAGCCCCACCAAGAATTTAACTAGGTACAGGGCTCAACAGTAATTGTTTTGTACTTGCCCTGTAACATTTTCAATTGGACAGAATTGGCAGTAATAATGTTGAATATATCATACAATTTTACTTTTTAAAAGTTTACTTTCAATACAATACAATAAAAAGGATGCCAGAAACACTCTGGTTTTTTATAGAGCTTTGTGGTAGGGAACACCCAACATGTCTGGTTATCCTTTTGCTCACCCAATAATCAATCCCATCATGTTCCAGCACAAATTCTAATTGATATTTTCATGCAGGCAAATTGTAAAAGGAAAAAAAAAAAATAGTGTAAACAACAGCTTTCCTACTCTGAGGGTCTGGACCCCTAATCGCTATCAATGGTGCCAGTCCACCCTAAAACATTAACAACCAATCAGAGGTCTGTTTTGGTGGGATAAAGCTATGAAGGTTGTCATAGCTACAGTCTGGTGCTTGAAATGAAAAGGACAAGTGGATGGAGGGAAGAGAGAGAGAGAGGGGGAGGAAATGAGAGCGAGAACATTGGGGATTGATTGAATTGCTTTGCTTAGATTGTTGTTTTTGCTGATGCATGTGTATTTCATTGAAACACCTACAGACGCACTCGCAAAACACAAAAGCTGGCAGTTTTGGTTTGTTTCTCACTGCCAGAAGATGAATATTTGTTCTCTCTCTCTTTTCTTCTTCTTTAAATACATTTGTATCGCCTCCGTTCCTGCAGTATTGCACTGTCTTGAACCCCAAGCCATCAGTATGCATGTAAATAAGTTCAAAACCTTATTGAATCTCTCCAAGGTCATGAATGCTTCAACAATTGTAGGGCTGTTTAACCTCTATCCTGGTCCTAGTTTTCATAACATTTTCATTTATAACGCTTGGTGGTCTATTACAATCCAGCACATACAGTGCATACACACACACTCACATTTCAGACCACACAGTATTTTTAATGAGTATCTTACCTCATCTATTGAACCATTCTCCACTCTGAATCTCCCAGCTCTCTGTATGGCTCCGTCTGCATCACTGGAGATGAGCTGAGGAGAAACACAGATACATCATGAGTGTGAGACCACCTGCATCAAGTAGAAGAGCTACACAAGTAGGGTTCAAAAGTCTAGTAAAATGCAGTTCCACACAAATATTAGGGAGCACAACGGTTTTCAACATGGATGATAATAATAATGATGCTTGAGCACAAATCTTCATTTTATAATGATTTCTTAAGGATTGTGTACAACTAAAGACTGGAGTAGTGATGCTGAAAATTCAGCTTTGCCATTACAGGAATAAATTACTTTTTAAAACATATAGCAATGGCGAGCATTAAGAATCATCTTTCAAAAACATTTAAAAAATACATCAACTAGTCATCACTAGTGAAAATAACTTCTCCTAAAAAAACTTTCGGTAGTATCAAGTTTTTATTGTAACCATTCTCTTTGCTGTTGAATCTTTCTCTTTGGATAAGAAACAACATAAGCAGTTTAAGACTTTAGAATTGCATAAAAAGACACAAGAGAGACAGCGAAAAGGCAGCATATCTAATTTGCTGTGACATACACTCAACACACATACAGATGAATTTGAATCATAAAAACCCTTCAATGTAGAATCAGACTAAAGTGTTAAGTGATGCCTGTGTCAAGTCCTTCTGCTTGCAGCATAAATCTCTCTCTCTCTCTCTCTCTCTCTCTCTCTCTCTCTCTCTCTCTCTCTCTCTCTCTCTCTCACACACACACACACTGTTTTTGTCTGTAAGAGAAGTAGTATCAGTGAAAGTCTATCTGCTCAGATATTGTTTGTGTATGTGGGACAATCACTTGCACCTGACACGATGTAATCTGGGCTTTGCAGTAAAATTGCAACATCCCCCCAGATGGAACAATGTTGGTTGCTAGGCAACAGAACACAGAACCTCTCCCATTTCCTTTTTCTTCAGTCACCTTGTTTTCCTCCTCACATTTCTCTCACCTTTCTTCTCCACCTGTTGGTCTGCCTCCCTCTCTCTTTCTCTTCCCTCTTCTTTGTATCTGGCATACCAAACTGCTATAAACAGAACACAGCTGCACTGCAGATAGAGAGACTAGCTGTAAGGGTGTGTGTGCGTGTGTGTGTGTGGCAGATGGTCTGCCTTGGCTTGAGAATGCCAAAGGTCCAGGAAGATCATTCTAGATAGATTCTTGCTTTCACACTAATCACTAAATAAGCACTAATTTGGCATCCTTGAGATAAATCAAGACCAAAATGAACAAAAAATGTATTAAAGTAGGCCTATGTCACTTGGCACTGATATCTGAACTGACAAGATGCATGCTTGTATTCTTATGATTAGCTAATAATACTTAATACAGTACGTTGGGGTTACCTGTATATTTTTCAAGAGTTGCAAAATTCCCAGCTAACATCAGAAGTTTCCTAACATTCTGGCAAGTTTTTCGTAAAGTTATGAACAAATTGTTCTTCCATCTTTAATAATGTTCTCTAAACGATAGCACAGAAACATTATCAATACATTGTTCATGGAATGTTGGATGCTTGTCAAATGGAATGTTCCCTTAACGTTTGGATAACCAATAAAATATTTTTTTTAAAAACATTTTTAAAAAACTGGACGATTTTAATGTTTAGAGAACTTTCAGAAATACGGCTGCATCTGAAAGCTTAGGCACCTAACATGTTGCCTTGAGCCCTATCAGGCAATGACTGCCCTAGTGAAAAAAAACCTATACCAAAATGTATTTTAAATTACACTGAACAAAATTATAAACGCAACACTTTTGTTTTTGCCCCCATTTTACATAAGTTGAACTTAAAGATCTAAGACTTTTTCTATATGAAGAGTTTGGTTCTAAAACACGATAAACGCCATTTTTTTTTTAAAATTGAGTTACTGCAAAAATCTGTGTTGTATCTGGTCGGTCTTGAAAAGTCAATGTTTAATTTTACGTAAAATGCGATATCCGCCCTGTTATTATGTAATGTTTTCTCCCTTTCTTTCCAAACTGCGACAAACGCCAGTCTCCCCTCTCTGCAAAATGCGATACATCCACTCAACCAATCACAACGCACCATTCCACACAGTAACGGCAGCTTAAATGGTAACGCTTCCTTTTACAGTACAGTAAAGTGTACGTATCTAGAAAGTGTACTTATCTAGAAAGTACTGCTAATATAAGGTAAGTACATGTAACAGGGTTAGGTTTAGGGGTAGGTTCAGGGTTAGTACTAGTTATTACCCAGTAATTGTGGTTACTAAAATAAGAACATAGTATTTACATGGGTAACTGGACTGTAAAAAGAAGCATTACCGTTTACATTTCTTAAAAGTACTTTCAGTGTAATTACTCATACAAACATCTGACTAGCACTCCCTCCTCTGGGAACCTTGGGTAAAATTCTCATTGCATGACTGTAGGCAACTTTTAACTTCTGCATTCTGGGTTTTTTGTAAGAAGACCACAGATGGGCAGTATAAAGTGATCTACAGTAAGCTTTGAACAGAGCCTGAGTAAAGCAGTAACTAAACTCACATGCTATGATGTTTGCCTGTGCATATAACTTATGACACTGTCTGTATATGTCATCATCATCATTCATATCATCGGTAATAAAATGACCAAGGTATTTAATCTTTTTTGCAGACCTCAAGACAATTTGTGGCTAGCATGAACACAGGAAAATTAAGCCATTTATCCTGTTTCGTTCTGCATATTAAAACCGCACTTTTGCTGGAATTGTATTTTATATAAAATTATACCCCATAGTCAGAGCATTTATTAAGAAGCTCCTGCTGCCCAGCACTACTCAGACTAAATATAAAAAAGGTCATCTGCATAGATGATATGATTCACCAGCATGCCACCAATCATACAGTCTGTTTTGCAACCATGAAGTCTCCTTGACAGTTCATCCATATAAATTAAATAAAACTGGTGACAAGATTCATCCCTGCCTAACACCATTGGACAATCTGAAGGGGGCAGATATACTACCCCCACCCCCCCAGACATGCATCTGCTGCATACTAATAGGCAAGAACCCTCACATTATACCCAGGCACTCCCCTTTGCTTTAACTTAATAAAAAGCTGTTTGTGATCCACTCGATCAAATGCTTTGGAAGGATCAATTAAACACACGAACACATGAAAATAGTGGAATTTTTAGCCTTATACAATTTCACTATTTCCTTAAAGGGTTAGTTCGGTATTTTACACTTAAATCCCTGTTTTAAGATAGTTTCTGATGAAGTAGAACGGTTAAGATTGAAATTTGGACAAAATTTTTGCTGTCCTGAGAATTTTAGGTATCTGTGTTAGCACCCCCCAAAGCACCCACCCTTGATTAAAATGCTAATTTGGTACATTGGGCGTGGAAATAAATAGGCTTGGACATAGTGCAGGTAACCCAATGCACAGGACAATGGTGTCACCAGAATAAAAATATTCACGATTCTGAAGCTGAAACTACAGAATTATTTTAGACGAATATGCTTGCACTCTGTCACTGACTAGATATATAATGTAGGCCACTTTTTACTGGTAACAAGACATGTGGTATTGTCAGGAGTCAGGACCCACAAATATTCCCTCATTGCATTTTATATTCAACATATTGTCACAAAGAAATTGTTTCATTTTGGGTGAATTACAATTAATGTTGTCACTATCCACGATACACATTGATGCATTTTTGTATTGTGATGTATATACTTAGCATAAAATAAATGTATTTTGGTATATTTATTTTTCACTAAGGTTTGTAACCAGCATTTGCGCAAGATGGTATCTCACTAAACTGATTTTGGACGGATTTTGGATCTACAACAATACAGAGCTTTGTTGAAAATAAAGTGAATATATTTAATTACTACAATACATATTTTTTTTGCTAGTAATGACACCAAAAGGGGAAAAAGTAAAAAAAAAAACACCAAAAAAACAAAACAAAAACAAAACATACATTTACTCACCAACTGACCACCACCAAACACAACTTTCAGATGGCATCTTGATTGTTTAGCATAACTGCCAACGAAATGTAGAGGAAAGGAATGTACAGGTTTGTGTGATATCAAAGGCAGTGAAGGATACATCTATGCTGCCTAAAATTTGATCAGATGATGGTGTCTCAGGAGGAGACAGGAAGTAAAGCTAACATTAGATTTAGACATGCCTTGAAGCATTTCTACCTCTGAAGCAGAATTTTTAAGACACAACCAATGTTTTCTTAACTTAATTGGGGCATTGGCAAAACTTTCTTAGAGAATATTTTGTTAGCTGGGTTTGAGCAGAGTAAAACTTCTAAAAAACAGCCTGTATTAATGTGCAGAACAATGCATCTACATCAACATGCAAAACAGCAAATTAGCTGTACTGTAGGTAAATTATTGAAAGGTTTTGTGGATATATTTCATACTGTTTGAAAATAGATGCAGCTGGATCAAAACCCTTGAGACAACTTGACATTTGCCCATACCACAGACCTTTGATAAACAACATTCCCTCTAATGGACTTGCGCACCCCAGGAATCTTCTTTACACACACAGAGACACAATTACTTGTCTCATGAGATTTTTCTTTGCTTCTTTTGCTCAGTGACATTCTGTGATGCTATTAAGGTGTTTCGATAAATGCCATGAGGTTAAAGATAGCAGGATAATGACCAGTCTACCAAACTCAACCAAAAGTCAACCAAAACACACACTCACACAAAATGTCTGGACAAGGACAAGGTATTTGGATATTGACATATTTGTGGACATTTTGTCCCCATAATGTATGGTGAACATTCACACACACCTATTCATCAGAAGCATGAAAGAGTGCAAGAAAGAAAGCAAGAGAATCAATGCTATTGTAACATTGATCTTTTTAGAGAGCTTCTGTAGTTCTAATGCCTTACACAATAGAGCTAGAGAAAAAGAGAGAGACAGATGAGCTGAGGAAAGAATATGAAGAGAGACACACATGGAGGAAGCAAAGCATCTGAATCTGAGAGGAAAACAAAAGGAAACATTTCCATAATCTAAATCGGTCTACACAGTGAAACTGAGCTTTGAGTGAATTGCAAAATAGAGAACCGGTTTAATGTACAATGAAACCATCAAACAAAGGCCCACAATTACCATTAAATAATCACAATCATTTTTTGGAAGTGGCAGGAAATTAATCACTACAAGTGTTGTGCTACTTTAATTATTATAATTTTTTTGCTACTTGAACAGTTTAATTGCATACATGTTATGAAAAGTATCAACCCAGTTTTGGACACCCCGAGGTTGAATATCAACATAAGATCATTGTAAAGAGGTTAGGGTTTTCTGTTTTATATAATATAAATCTATTTAAAGGGATACTCTACTTTTTTTGGAAATAGGCTCATTTTACAACTCCCCCAGAGTTAAACAGTTGAGTTTTACCATTTTCGAATCCATTC
>JAOTRC010000034.1:16251388-16261923 GCA_027497675.1 Cyprinella lutrensis
GCATTGTAGAAACTGTGAAGAAACAGAACACATTTACAGAGTAATCAGTATTGCCGTGGACAGAAATATCAGAATGAGTGACTGACCAAACCAAATCAAGTATTACAGAGCTCAATGTAGTTAGTGCTCTTATGTAAGAGGCAATTATGAAATTATGCTAAATTTTATGTAGGATTCATAACCTAATTTAATAAAAAATAAAAATAAAGTTTTGGGATTTTGAAAAATGTGAACCTACAATAACAACAAAATTATCCAAATAGGTATTCTGAGATTGATATGCGTTTTGTTTCAAAACTTACAAAACACCAAAGTTAACATAATTTGTAATAACAATAAATGCATTTTCATTTATGATCTCAGGCATTTGGAAGCCACAGTAGCAATAGATACTTAAGAACAATGGCACATGCAGTAACAAATGACCTTCTCTCTCCTTTTCTCACACAAATTTACATTCTCCATCTGCTACGCATGATAATGCATGTGGTTTTGTGACATGGTCCTATCTGACACAAGGTCACCCATTTCCTTCAACCCACAAACCTTTTGCATGTGTCGCATAGGAAGTAACATCTAGTGTGGTATTAAGCCACTTCCTCCATGCAACAATATCTAGGAGAGACAGACACCTCTGAAAAGTACTCAGTACAACACATGTATTTGACCAGTTGATACATTGAATAATATAAACAATGCTATACTTGTGGCTAGTTAACCTATTGCCTAGCTTCTGCTAGGGTGAGATTAGGTTTATTTGAATTTCCTCTCAAGAACAATTTAATTCCAAAGATGTACAAATTTCATTTGATGCAACAGACCTAACCACATATGTACAGTATGACACAGATATTATAAGAAATCAAGGAGCAACACGAAGGTTCTGCATTCACAGCAGTGCAAAGACAAACAGATTAGATTAGAAGGAAGAAGATGAAGGAGGAGGTGGTATGTACATATATACAGAAGAGCTAAAATATGACAGTCCTCACCAGTTCAACTGATCCATAGTGTTTCCGGCTGAACTCTCCTCTCCTGCATCCAAGATCCTCTGATGCTGAGCTGCAAAAACAGAGCATATGACAATTCAAACTGACTTTATGCTGTTTAATTGCGCACAAAAATAATATTTTCGTTCTCTTGGAAATAAATGGGTAACGCTTCCTATTACAGTACAGTACTTACAGTGTACTTACCTAGAAAGTACTGGCTATAAGGTAAGTACATGGAACAGGGGTAGGTTTATGGTTAGTACTAGTTATTACCCAGTAATTGTAGTTACTAAAATAAGTACATATATTTACATGGGTAACTGGACTGTAAAAGGAAGCATTACCAATAAATGTTGAATGTTTGTGTGTTGTTTGTCATTGTAAATGTGATTTCTTACAGAGAAATTATTTGCTATTTTACTTATTTACATACAGAGGACACAGATACAGCTTAAAGGCAAAAAAAAAAAAAAAATCAGTTAGACTAGATAGTAAAATGGTCTGGCCGTTGTGAGTCAAAACCAGGAGTGGCATCGCTATATACCAAAGAGTTACAAAGGATGGCCTTCTTAATTTTAAATGATGACTCTCATCACCTGCACAATGAGTTTCAGTTATTACCATCTGCGAGGAGGTAAAGTCCCGGTGTAGAACGAAAAGATATAAAAGCAGCTTCGTACCAAATGCGATTAATATGCTTAACAAATTGTAGAGGTGGTTTTCAGATATGTTGTACAAGGGGTCTTATGATTTTATGATGTTACAAAGATCATATGAAATGTTTTGAGAGCACTTTCTTGAGAGCACATCACTAAGTTATGAGTAGCCCTATTTATTTATGTGTACTTATGTGTCACGTTCTGTAGTGTTGTGTTGTGTTTTTGTACTGGATGCCATAGAATGTCATTGCACTGTAAAAGAAATTCACCTTCGGGTATAATAAAAGTAACCTAACCTAACAGCATTTAGTTTCAATACCAGAAACCTGCATTTCAAAAAGTAGAAGCCCAACCCACTCCACCTCACAACCCTTTTTGTTTCAGATTATTAGAACGAGAACCACATGGTCAATGACTCAGCTGATGACTACTAGACATCACACATCTTCCCAAAACCTTAAAGAGGATCTCTCTCATTGAAAACCACTTCACAGGAAGACCATAAAGGCACTAATGGTGAGTAATACCATCACCAAATAAAATAGTAATGTTTTCAAATAGTTTTCCCAAATTTTCCCTGCCAAAAAGGATGGCCCAATAGCAGAACAATCTCTTGCCCTGTCAAATCATTGAGGTGCCTTTTGATAGCAACACAATAAATGTTTATAAGCCATTGCATTTATGGAGATACATCCAGCTATTATTGCAATTTGCAAATATAAACTATAAACAATTATATGAAATAGCCCTGTGCCACACAAGCTCTGTTCTCCATTTTCTGGATAAACACATAGTCTGTCCGTCCCACTTAAAAACGTATACCATTGGTTAAGCCAGTGTTGGTATGTCAGGTTGAGATGCTCAAAAAAATGCAGGTGTTTACTTTTCAGAGGCATCAACCTACAAATGTCATACTTATAGATGTCTCTGTATATTAAACGGATATGAAAAAGTATTTAAAAAATACAAATCCAAATTCCAATGATTATAAAACCAAAAATTGTGCTGTTTTATCAAACTACTTGTGATTCTTTCTGGCAAACTGATATGCAGTACTCCTCAAATTATTTTCTTTTTCATAATATGTGCTTTATCGAAGACAGCATCTCCTCTGAATAAGGTTTAAATAATGTACAGTATATGCTGAGCCACTTGAATGCTTACATTTATTATAGTCATTTCACTTCAAGTGCAATGTAAATAGTGCATGTGAGCAAACACATTTCCTCTGTGTGAGGGCTATCATTATGTTTCCATTAGTGCAGAATGCAGCTAAGAATGTCTTAACGGACAACAGAAGAGATACTGCTCATACTGTGATAAGATATAACCAGGTGGAATCTGCACACATGGTTTGCGTTTTTGAGCTGGATTTAAATATGGAAAAATGTGTTTAACAACTCCAATTTGTAGATAAAATTGGCCAAAATATTTAAATATGAAATCCTGAATTCTGCAGATCCAGTGCGGTTATGGTTAGACACAATGTTGAAATTGCAAGTGCACATGCATTCTTTATGTGGCTTCAGAAGTTTAAACATTGATGCCCCATTTCCTATGCACCTGTGCTATGCACAATGGCTCTCAGATGGGGTAAGGAAGATGGTTAATTGAAAGAGGGGGGTTAAAATGAAATGAGATAAAAGGTCGACTTCAGAAATGGCCTCATAATCCTGTCAGGCTGACCCACTGTTGAATTATAGCCAGTTACTAGAAGCATGTCTTTGGCTAAGAGCATTTAAAGACAAATGCAAAAGTGATTCTAGAGAACAAGAAAGGAATTGCTCATCACTATGATTTACTGTGGCACGGGGCTGAAGGAAAGCTGCTTTACTATATTCATACTACCTTGGATAAGAATACAGCTGAGAATATAAAGACATGAACGTCCAATTGTTTCATTCAGATCTTCAAACAAACCTTTCATTGTCACTCATGATTAAATGTGTCTTTTGATAAAAAGAATAATCTGAAAGATGTCACAAAAATGAGATTATTTTTACAAAAAAAAAAAAAAAAATCTAAATGGTAGTGACCGGCAGATGACCGTGTTTGAGATTATGATGATGACAGCAACAGCGCATGACATACGTAATTAGCAGCCATTACCCTACTTAGAAACCAAATACGATGAAGTTTGTTAACAGTAATCACTCCTGTTATGCATCTGCAATAATAATTTAGTCATAATGATTTGGCATGATATCATGTTTCCAATGATGCACAGCTCAATGCCTCAGACATTTTCAGACCATCCATCTCTGATGTATTGCCATGACCGAAGAAAAGGTTACAAATGATGCTGACACAGACAGACTGACAACGAATATCTGACATCGCAATCATTAAGAACAAAATTGCTCAGCTCCAACTTTCTTATTATGCGCCAAGCAAATACTGAAGTAATGGCACTTTTAAAACAGATTAATAAACTGAAGCCACAAATAACTGCAACAATAGTTGTATTGCCCTTTAGAGAATATGTGTGATAAATCTGTATAACAGATAAACATTACTCCAGTACTGGAGAGAAAGAAATAATGTAAGACAAAGTCACTTATTTTAATTGAAAGATGAACTCAATGTAAAGGGTTGGTGATAATTCAGTAACAGGCTAGCTGAAATATGAGTCTGTATATTAATTATATTGTGAGTTTAAAGAGCGTTGAAACATGATCTGTCATTCTGTGCTGAGTGTTAGGTCTTTGTTTGTTGTTTTGTAAAAATAAAATAATGCTGTTTAATGTAAAGATGTGTGATACACTTCTGCTGCATTTAGTTGGGACATGACAACAGGTGGAGTTATCTTTTTTTTTTAACCTGTACCCATTTGCGGTTACATTAGTTGTCATGTAAATAATTGCAGAGTGACATTCGCCTCAAATTACCTCAGATTTGATGACTCGGGAAAACCACCTGCTATGATTGCGAATGCCTCACAAATGTCACAACACTTTACTATGACAAGGAATACCGTCTTAAAATGAACAGTAGGCCTAAATCAATATTTAAGTCGTTTCTCTGTCACATTTTAATCAGAGAAAACATCATGTTTACGGTGACAGACACAGTCACTGTGGTGCATGGATGTCCATTCTACCGAGGCATTTGCATGAATAATTTACTGTTTTTCCGCACTAGTATCCCACTACACAGTCAGTGCATGGGAAAGTCTTAAACATTGTGTTTTATCAGGACTGTATCCTACAGGTTTAGACAAAACAGTTTTTTTTCTTCACCACCTTAATTTACTCTGAACACTTGCGATGCAAAGACTTGTGTGGACAATGTGCAAATATTAGGCTACTGCGGTACTGAAGACAAATAAGAGCGCAGCTTCTTCTTAAAGACACAGTTCACATAGAACAATGAAAATTCTTTTATTTATTCACTCTCATGCTATTTCAAAAATGTAGGCCTTTTGACTGTTCTGATCACTGAATGTTAAACAAAAGAAGTTACTCCATACAATGAAAGCGAAAGATGACTGTGAAAGTCATTTTGCTTTACATCTGATGGACAAATGTCATACAGGGTTTAGAACAATATAAGGGTGAGTAAATGATGACAGAATTTCCCGTGTTCCTTTAACATTACTAGACCGCAATAACTATAATTAAGACACACACGTAGTATAATTAAAATATAAGCTTGAAATAACAGTTTGTAAAAAGAAAAAATAATAATTAAAGTTGCAAGTGCATAGCCTAATATTCCAATATCCGCATATGTTGATTGATCACTCCTGGGAGGGAGCTTGTTGCACATGAGATGTAGCCTTATGAATAGTAGCCTGGGCTATAACCCCTTACACTGCTGCAATGACTGTGTCATAAAAAAAAACACAAACCAACATCTGATTTTGAATATCTCGTTTTAAATATAAATATTATATAAACATAAAATACAGTAACTGAATGCTTTACCGTTGGTTGAAACTCAACAGTTTGTTCGCTGCAGGGTCTGCAGCGCTCATGGCCCCATGCGATGTTATAATTCCCGCAGTCCAAGTTCTTCTGTCCCTCGCCTTTTTTTCTTATTCTTCTCTTTCAAAGAGGCAGATTAGGAACCATCATTTCCCCCACAGCTGCTTATGCTGCGGTATCCCTTCATTGCGCTATCTTTTTGGTGCGTTATTGGTAGTAGCGCGTTTCTGCCGGTCGGCGGTCGCTTTCTTTAATACACCTGATGGAAGCAGTTGTTAGATTCATATGGACACACAGGACACACCTCACGCGTAACTGAACATTCAAGAAACAGATTCTCCTGGACTGGAGTCCCCTCACGGCGCGCGCCGTGCTCGTGACCGAGAAAGTCAGGTGGGAAGCTTGTCAACCACATATTCTCTCAGTCTCAGCAGAAGAGGAAAATATTGAAGTAGCCTAGCTTATAAATGAGCAGCGACGGACACAACACATCACACCACACCAAATTAATGCTATATAGCCCACATCAAATGCAAACAGCAACAAAAACTTTTAAAATGAAATCAAAATAAATAGGATGGTTCATGCAGTGAATGGAAATACTAATTTATAAGCACATTAAAACCTAATTTTAACAATAATTTACCATGAAAGCCTTGCCTATATTTTGTTGTTAAGTAAATATACATTTTCAAACAAACTAAACTACATTTTTTTGTATTCTCTCTCTCTCTCTCTCTCTCTCTCTCTCTTACATACAGAAAGTGGTGAAATGTTTTAATTGGAATATTTAATTGCCTTTGTTGCAAAGTGATGTAAAGGGTGAAATATTATTATTAATTGAGTGCATTCACTGAAATACCGAGCATCTTTTTATTAGCAAAATTTCCTGTCTGTTAGTTTTACTGTCAACATCATTTCTGAGGCATTTATACAGGCACTGCCTATGGTCTGTTGAACAGCATGTAACAGTACCCGACATCATCATGCCGTTGAACTTCTCATGACACTCAATTACATTAGAAAGATTCCAACTTGCATGATTTTAAATAATGTCACAATTTTAAATAATGTCATTTTAAATGAGGTCGCTGCGAATTATCATGTAAAGGAATAACTGTTCTAAGAAACACATTTTGAGTCAAATGAGGATAACCGTAATTTTTCCACTGGGTTTTATTTCAAAAGGCAGAGCATTATCCATTATCCATTTGAATGCATGTGTGATGGGAATGTCGAATGTGTGCATGTTTTAACATATGTCTCCAAGGACGCTACGCCCTTTGCATTCACAAAATCGACTGAGAACACCAACCACTAATGAAAAGCATCCCTCCTGCTGTTTATGTGTTTCTGGACAGTGTTTTTTGCCCTTATGATCTCATAACCTTCATTCTTCTTTCCACTGTCTATCCATAATCCTCCTGTCTAGCACTGAAGTAAGGGGTGCAATGAGGTCATTGTTCACACAATAACCTTTTCTTCTCATTTAATCTCTCTCTCTCTCTTGACTCACCCTCACTGTCTGATGATGTCACACAGTTTAAATGCTATATTGAGTTAGCGAGACAGAGAGAAAGACTTGCGTATATAAGGAATACAAGAATGAGATATGCAATAGGAAGTGAGCAGAGATTTAATTTCAGACTGTTTATTACTCTTCATAATTATCACTAGTATAGAACAGCATGCATTGCTATTAGACGAGCATGAGGCTACGTCTACATTAATCCGGATAGATTTTTAAAACCGAGTTTTCGTTTCAAGTACTCTGAGTACTCTGGGTTCGGGCCTCCTCCCGGACAGCCGCCAAATATGCTTTAAATCTTAATCAGTCTAATTATGTAGTGTGAACTCATGAAATAGAACAGGTAATTCGAAGTGCTTTACATGGAAGAAATTAAAATAATCGTAACAAAAAAGAATAATTAAAACAGTTTAGATTAAAAACTTAAGTACAGTAAAGCAGTCGGACGAACAGTAGCACAGTGCTCATTTAGTAAATGCATAGCTAAACAGAAGTGTTTTGAGTCTGAATTTGAATGTGACTACTGTAGGAGCACACCTGATCTCTTCTGGAAGCTGATTCCAGCTGCGGCTGTATAATAGCTAAAAGCAGACTCTCCGTGCTTAGAGTGAACCCTTGGTATTTCTAGCTGATGTGATTATCTGAGTGATCTGTTGGGTTTATATTCAGTGAGCATTTCTGCAATATATTGAGGTCCCAGGCCATTGAATGATTTATATAATAATACCTTAAAATGAATCCTAAATGTAACTGGGAGTCAGTGTAAAGTCCTGAGGACTGGTGTGATGTGTTCATATTTTCTGGTCCTGGTTTACTGGTCCTGGCATTGCTTTTACTACAATCTTGGCCAGACGGGCCATCTTATAATTGGAGGCATGCTTCTCCTGTATTGGACTTGAAAAGTTAAGATACTATTGCTCACTCTCTGGTTCACTTAAATCATTTTACAAGACTTTGGATCCCTTTTTAAATTACATTAAAGGTTTACTTTGTGCACCTGCAACTGGCAATGGTACATAATTTCCACTTAGAAGGATCTTTGTGAGGGAAATTTATTATATATATTATTTTCAATTCATAATTATGTTGTTTCATTGTTTTGTTTTTTTTTGGTGTGTGTGTTTGTGTTTTTTTTTCAGCTGGATTTAGGGGGAACACCACAAGGGATTAATAATAGACAATATCTTACTGTCTAGTCTGTTTATGATGTCTCATTCTGTACTGTCACTGAAAACCAATAAAAAGTTTTGGTTTTGGAGTAAACATTGATGCATCCAGGCCGCACTCACTCACCAAATATGTTTGGTCTAAAACACAACTGCTCTCATGTTTTGCCGCAGGACTATGAAAGCGCACAATACTGATATAAACAAGAATCTATGGGTTCAATTTGCATTACATGACTAAACTTACGTCATCGTTTTTAAAAATACCTCTAAATAATAATGTATCCACTTTAGAGAGCGTTTTCAAAATGTGGAATATGTATTTCAGGGAATGTGATATGATGCTCTGATTAGTTTATTTCACGTTACGCCCAAACTACACCTATGAATAATGAAGCTATTTCAGACCAACCCCTTTAAACTTGCGTTAGACGCAAGAGTCATTTATCCATCGGTAAAATAGCAACAGTGCCCAAGACCTGCCCACAAATTTACTTGGGGTTCATGCTTGATACTTGCGTTTCAGATCCTTAAAATAGGGCCCCATGTGTTGATATAGTCTGAGATGATATTTTCAAGTGTAACACAATTAATTATTAAATCAATTTATAAATGAATTTGAATGACTTTATGCAATCCACTAGGGAAGAAGCACTGAAAACATGTAAAGTTATAAAAGAACTGCAAATTTTTGTATGGAAACTGATGAACAAAACAAAATCAAACCATTTATATTTAGAATTGTACATAAAATCTAGCAGAGCATGAACAGTTTTGTGTGCTGAATAGTTTGTTTTCAGGTGTGTGTGTGTGTGTGTGTGTGTGTGTGTGTGTGTGTGTGCACAGGCTTTGGTGTGTTTGTAACCTAAACTCTTTTGTCTCGAGGCTTGAGGGTATTATAGCACCAAATGAAATGTGCGGTTGAGCACGTCATTGTCAACAAAAGAGTTCAAATTACAGATGCAGTAAGGTCCCCCACACACACTTCACAACAATACACATGCATACACGTTACAAAAAATATTACACAACAACCTAAACTATAATGACCTAAAAGTCCATATGAAAAACCTAAAGTCGCACACGCAAAATACAGATGCTAATGACTTCAACCACAACAGACAGGTACACGGTAGTCACATTAGAAACAGCTAGTCTTTAAAAAATTCAGCACACGATCACAGAGAGAACAGCAGCATTCATCTCACATTGGCTCTTCCAGCCGAATAGCACATTAGACAGGACTGTGTTTGCGAGTTGTGTCCTTGTTAAAGAGCTATGCTTTGAATGTGTGGTCAGGAACAGTGAAGCAGATCAAACTTTCAAAGTGTGTGTGGAAGAGGGGATCTTGTGAGCAAAAAGTTGAAAAACAAAACTGTCTTACTGAAATGTGGATCATGCAAACATAATATTCTCTTCACAACATGTTAATTATATTGCATAAAAACTTTAAATGGGCACATACAATCACTCTTTTGATTGCAGAAAAATGGCTCCACAACTTTCACAAAGTCCAACGACCTTGCCCACCTTTTCACATATGAACACTACTGTACCTGTTCACTATTCAGAAACTTGGCTGAAACTTTCTTAATAAAGAATAAAATGTTAGAAACAGTGTATCAGACTTTGCAAAGAGGAGGAGGTTGTTATTGCCAGCAATGTAAGTATAGTTTGTGAGTACATTTCACATGCTAAGAGGACATTTACATACTGTTGAAGTCTTAGAGGCACAGACGCATACAATTCTATGAATCTACTATTTGCAATATAGCTTCTGCATTTAGCCTCAGTGGCCACTGCAACTTCTGATGGAGTGCAGGGTATAGAAATTTTGAGTGAAAAAAAAAATGAAGCACAAATGTATATATTGCAGAATTGTCCCACAACAGGACAAAAAGCATTATTGATATGATCCACCTTTTCGCTAAAGGTATAAAAGCTTCTCTTGCTTTAATATATTAAAATGTTATTTTTACAATAGTTAATAATATATAAGGTGAAAAATGGTCATAAATAACCAATTTCTAAGTATTTTTAGTGCAATACTCTAGTCTATGCAGTATAACATTAACACTAAAATGTATGATATGACCTTGAATAACAGAAGTAGACTTAGTTATAGTATACAATTAAGCAATATCACACAACTATACATAAAACAGCAATTTCCCCCACATACACTCCCAGAAAAAAAGGTACAAAAGCTGTCACTGGGGCTGTACCTTTTTAAAAGGTACACTTTTGTACCTAAAGGGTGCATA
>JAOTRC010000034.1:16268980-16291420 GCA_027497675.1 Cyprinella lutrensis
AAGTCGTATATTGACGAATGGTCAAAAGACGTCCCAAAACGTCAGTTATATGACGAATTGGGATGAGACCGGGTTGAGTTGTTCAAAGAGCTTCAGACGATAGTTAGAAGGCATACTGGGACATAGTTTGTGTAACATTAACAGCACATGATTACCTGTTTTCATAACATAGTCTATTAAAAGGCTAATCATATTAATTATCGTTATGTGTCAGACATTGTAAAGAGCGATACCATTGTGCAGCGTTTACCTCAGTAAGTGTTGACCGAGTGAATCTGTGAGTTGGCGTGACTGGAGACAGGGCTAATTAGCATATTCATGTATCTGCAAAATTGCAAATACTAAATGAAGCAAGGGTGTAAAGCTGCATTCAAGCTATTTTCCACAGGAAAAAAACTTTAAATATTTCATTTTGGTGATCAAAGTTTTAAGAGATAAAATTATTGACAACAGGTGGACTATAATATACCCCATTACTTTGTTTAAATAAACAATAGAAATGTCATCAAATTCACATGTGAAAAATATGTCCTTTACTTCATACTTTGTTCAGTCAAATTAAATTGGCCTACCTTCATATAACATTATGTCAGAGGGCATTACACATACAGTACATCACTTCCTCCAGTGATTGCATTTCTTGCATTCCCACCCCCTGTTTTTGATCAGTCTTATAGAAAACTTCAAGTTAACCAATTTAAAGTTCCCTAGCCATCCTAACACAGACCCACACCGCTAAATTTAACACTTGTGAATGCCCTTGTGGTGGGGAGCTAACCACCAGTATTTTAAAAGGGCTAAACTCCAAAAAGCTCCATCCATTCTACGCTGGGTGCGTTCCAGGGTTGCTATAACGGGAAGAGAGACTTTCCTAGTGAGGCTTCCTGGAGCGAAAAACACTAATGTGGAGGTATGCGTCTTTAAACCTTAAATGGAAGCATATGTGGGCTCGGAATGAAAGTTTACATAGGGCTGTAATCAGAGCGGGACTCTTTCTTTTATTCCGCCGCTTGATTTCCGTCTATTTTTCTCTGCAAATGAGGAGGTTGTGCTCGAGCGCATGCAGACCGCACAGCTGAGAGTGATTAGTGTTAGCTGTAGTGCTAGTATTATCAGATTGGTACGAACTGCAGGGCTGGCTGCTCAGAAGCCAAAGAGAGAAAGTGATGGCTGAAAATAACCCAAACTTCAGTCTCTTTGCAGGCACAATCCAAATGATTCAAATGAGATTCATGAGATACTATACAGGCTCAGGCTCAGGTTACTGGATGAGTTTGAGTTCAGCTGATTAGCATATACACATTCACACGTTCAAACACAAATGAACTCAGTGTGAGTCATAGAGTGTCATCTCCACCCTAACAGTTTAAATGGTGCCATGAACTTTCTCACTCTCATTTGTATGTTCACCATTCTCTCATTAGTAATAACTACAGAATGCAGGGGGAGGATTGTGTTTGATAGCTGTTTATTAACTGTAGATAGCTAAGCAATGAGATTCAAATTCAGAAGGACAGGATAAATCAAGGCATAATGTGACATGGACATTCAGTTACACCTTATTTTAGGGTGTCCTTCCTTGTTAGAGTATAATTATACAAATAAATAATATCAATTGATAACTTATACTATTGTTATTAGGCTGTAAGTACAAGTAAGATGTGCATCAAGGACACTGTCAAATAAAGTGTTAATGCCATAAAAAGTTATGGTGTGTTTGTGCATGTGGAGATTTGAGTTTAACTACATTAGCAGTGATCCTTTCTTGTATTGTCCTGTGGAGAGTGTTGTGTTGGCAGTCCACTGTTATTTCTTTTTTTTTTGGCGACAATACAAAGGAAGTAGGTAACACAAAACCAACACTGTCAAATCCACAAGAATACATTAGTTCTCTTTCCTCTATAGTGAAGAAAAAATGGCTATAAAATGCTTTGCCATACGCTCTATGGTCACAATGAGGCTCTGTTATTGAATATATGTATACAATTCATTATTTGTTTAAAAATACATGGAGTCTGGAATTGATTATCTCAAGATTCCCAATTTCTTATTTTCATTATTTTAGTTTTTTTTAAAGCTACACTGTGTGATTTTTACTCCAATCTAGTGGTGAAAAGGTATATAACCATCCAGTGGTGAAAAGGTATATGACCATCCAGTGAATATTAGTTTCTGTTCCTCTCAATTCCGATTTCGTTTTAACTCATACGGTGGCCAATGTAGCCCAAGATTAACATGGCTTCCAGTTCGACCTCGTCCATGAATGTTAACTCAAACGTAAATGCGAAAGGTGAAGCTTGAATTAACGGGTATGTCCCTCTTTGGCTAATGTACTTTTAAGATGGAGGGACAAAATGGCGACCGACATTAGAACCCCTTACTTGTATGTATTTTCAATGGCATATTATACACTCATGAGAATACTTTATTACTTGAAGTAAATATACATTAATGAGCACATCTATTTTTTCACATATATCACATATATTCACATATATGTTTTTAGCGAAGAATAAGCTAAAAGAGTTGCACAGTGTAGCTTTAATTTTCATTATTTTGACTATTTCTTTTGAATGACTGAAAAAGACAAGAATAAACAACAGGTATCTTTGTGTTTTGAATGATTTATAATGTTGAGGAAATTAAAGTCCCATTAGAGGCGTTTACAACTGATTCCTGACAGAGAGGCTACAAAAGAAAGTAGATAAGCGAAAGCAAAATAAATGGTGCGTGAATGAACACAGAAAGGACCTAGTAGAGAAAGGAGAACTTTGTTATTCAAGTAGTGTTCAGTACAGAAAGATAAATGGTAGCACATTAGGCAAAATAGACAGCTGTTACAGAATAGAAGTCCATAATGGACAGCACAATTTTGCCTTCACCAATTTCACTGCAATTCACAAGACATTCTTTGTAAAGACACACAGTATTGTGCATGTGTGTTTTGTGTGTAGCCTTCAAAACAATTGAATGGTCATGTTATACTCTTACACTTGAGAAAAGCCTGTCTTCATGAAAAAAACATTATGGAGGAAAATGAAAGCAGTGAGCCTCTCACCTACATGTCAGTAGGGGCTGATGCATTCTCCTCCTCATCAATGCCCATGTCTGACCACAATACGTCTGTCCGCTAGAGTTATTTGCTGCTTCTTTGGGAAGCAAGTGTTTTATATGGGAAGGGATTTGTGTAGCTTTTATAAATAAGGTACATTCCATGGAGCCTATTGAAGATATTAAGCAGTTTTTGGTCATAGTTTGAGCAAGTGCTTCAAGTATCATATATTCAGACCAACAGCATTCTTGATGCACTCTCTGTAGTTGATTTATGTAACGGTTCAATGTACAATAAGTTATTAGACACAATATTGACAGTTTGTCTAATTTTAGACCACAAACTAAAATAATTCAAAATGTACAGCCAGACTACAGTAGAAGTAGCCATTGTGTATCTGAGCAATACACATTGGTTTTGCTCTTGAATTAAATTAAATGTTTGAATGAATGATTCAATGACATTCAATGAGTAGGTACTTTTAGGAATGAACAGAAATTTGTCACCACATACTTTGCATAATTATGTAACCAGTAGAAAGGGTCTCTGAACAATCTCTACCACTAAATAACAGATTGACAGTCTGTCTAGAATGCGCAAACACGGACAAGATGAGTAATACAAAAGATAGCTCCACTCGCTAAATTTGACAACCAAAACTATCAGCCATATTATACAGTAGTGGTCATAATTAATGGCACCCCTGGTAAATATGATCAAAAATGGCTGTAAAAAATAAATCTCCATTGTTTATCCTTTTGATCTTTAATTAAAAAAAATGCACAAATCTAAACTTTCATTGAATCAAAAGAATTGAAAGTGGGGGTTAAATCACATTATGAAATAAATGTTTTTTTCCAAAACACGTTGGCCAAAATTTGACTATAGGAATGACTTATGAAATTGTTTATGACTTTTTGCAACCTCTTTTTTTCCAAGATAACAGCTCTGAGTCTTCTTCTATAATGCCTGATAATTTGGAGAACACCTGACAAGTTCATGTTGGTGCTTCTTCTCTTCAGTTCACCCCACTCATTTTCTATAGGGTTCAGTTTAGGGGACTGGAACGGTCATGGCAGAAGCTTCATTTTGTGCTTAGTTACCCATTTTAGTGTGAATTTTGATGTTTGTTTTGGACCATTGTCTTGATGGAAGATCCAAACATGGCCCATTATAAGATTTCTGTCTAGCACAGGCTGTCAGGGACCAGGGACAAGATGTCCGGGACCTCTAGCAAAAAATCTCTGCAATTCTCCATCTGTGATCTATGGAGAGTCTTTGGCCACTCAAACGTATGACACACATCCTCTTCCTGGCAGATTGATAACATCTTTACTTGATTGGAACTTCTTAATTACTGCCCTGATGGTCAAAATAGGGATTTTCTATTATTTAGCTATTTTTTTACAGCCACTTTCTATTTTGTGATGCTCAAAAATAATCAGAAATATTCTTTGGTTTTACTTGTGATGGGAATTAAGGGAATTTGATTAAGGGAATTTGGCCTTTGTGTTTCCTCATAACTATTGCATTTATTTCACTTCAGCTGTGGTAAAGTATGCAAACACCACGTGAGCGGTCACTACGGGACCAGAAAGTGTCTGACCTCATGTCTCTTTTTGCAGCTCCTCCCCGCCTGCACGCGGCTACTCTCGACGATCGCTTACATTCAGCCGTTGCCGATGTCGAACACACCTAATATGTAAGATGGGAGGAGTTAGATCTGGATCTAACTCCTCCCATCTTACATATACCTAATTCTACCCATCTCTGTCCCCTGTTCCCTAACTCCACCCCTAATCTCCAAACCCTTAGATCAGGATCCAACTCCGCCTCCTGAATCTCATGTTCTGCAATGAGGTGCAATGACTACAGACAGCAATGAAGTGCTACTGACTTTCACCTTACATGTACCTAATCCTACCCATCTCCGCCCCCTGATTCCTAACCCCACCCCTTGTAAGCCTAATCAATTATAATAACATGTAATATGGGAACAGTAATTTATCAAATGTTTACTCGACGAAGAGCAACTTAATGAAAGACCAATGCATAGCATAATTTGCTACTGTGCATACATGGTCCCTCATAGCACAATGAGCCAAGATTCAGTAGAAATAGGCTATACAGTATTGTCTCTGCATAACACAGTTTACACTATGATGGTCCTAACACAGGAGATAGGCCAAAATGGGGTGTGACCTCTCTCCTTTAGGTAGGCTATCTCTGCATTTCTGACACAAACACAGACACACTACGTTCATGTGCTGAACCACCAGTGCTTGTATTGGTGTGGCTGACACTGATGAACCATTTCTGAACATGAGCTTTTACACTGATATCATCCTTTCACTTTCACTGACAGAAATGGAAAACAACATTGAAAACACAATACTCTTGCAAATAGAACCATAACGGTCGATAATCGAGATGTGCATTTATAGGAAGGAATATTTCTTAGCTTTTTGATATCTGTTTTGCAAACAGAAACCCCGGATCTCCTCACGGCTGGGGAATCCCGATGGAAAAAGTGGGTTACCGTTCATGTCTCAGCGTTTAATGGACCATGACTCGCGTCTACACTCTCAAGAAATGTGTGTATGAAGCATAGTAAATACACACACATAGGCTATATGCCAATTTCTATTATAATCAATTTCCCCCTTATTTCGACACTTTTTATGTATTTATGTATTATCTGTATTCTCTGTTATTGCATTTTCTGTTTATTACAATAATTTGAATGCTAAATATGATTTGGCAATATATGCTGACAATCATGCCAATAAAGCTTTGTAGACTCTGAGATCCATTGCGACAGCCTTAAGACACTTTAATATGCTGCAGGTCTATGCCAAATCCCCCCGAAAGCTATCTAAACCCACAAACTTGAGTAAAACATGTCTATATCAGATGCCGTACACTGCTGTGATAATTTACAATCCCACCACCATCCGGTAACCGGATGATGCGGTGCTCTCGAAAATGCCCACTCCCCACATAAAACCCCATTCCCCATTTCAACTCACCTCGTTATTTCGAAACTGCAGCCTTTCCTGAGTAGCAGGGCTCTCTTTCGCATTATCCCCGTTTTCTCTCGCCCCAAGTACATGTTAATATCCGAATTCATGGTGGTGGGATAGCAGGGCACACGGGTCCTGACTGCACGAGCAGAGACACAGAGACAGCGCGAGCGCTGATGATGATGGTGATGCGGCTCTGCTCCGCGTCTGGCGAATGGAGAACCGAGAGGGCGCACAGAGGGATCAACAGAGGGTCCTCCTCCACGGGAAAACCAAAAAGTGAGCCACACACTTTCTGCGGCCAGAGAAGATATGATTCAAGTGGGTAAAATGTGCGGGAGGGGTAAAGGGATTCTTTAACTCCATCCACACTGGTTCCCTTGGATCAAAAGTGCAAAAAGTCGTCGGTTAGATAATCTCCTTGTCGATCCCCCAGTTCCCCGTTGTTTGGGGCATGTATACTGGAGTAATATAACGCTCCAGCCGTAGAGTCTGCGCGGTCCTAATGTCTACCCAGAAGAATGGAAGAAAAGACATGATTCTTATGGGGCGGCGACACTCAAATGAACGTACATTGCGCGCTGCGGCTGTAATTTTACGCTCCTTTTCTGGTGAGAACAGTATAACAGTATAGTGAGAAACTGTTTTCTTTCTTTATTAATTTCTATAACCATTGTGTCAGACTCAGATTACACTCTATTCTGAGGAACTCACCCAGGGTGAGCCATCAACATCTTGAGATGGAAGATCCACGGCCAGTTTTCTAGCAGAAGGCGTTAGGTTTAGATTTTTTATCTGTTGATATTTGATAAAACCCACAATGCCATGTATCTGAACAAGATGTCCAGGACCTCCAGGAAAAAAAAAATCCACAACAATCCAACAGTATTTTAAACTGTAGCCTACACGTGGGGTACTTTTTATCCTTGTGTGCACTGTGCACCAAACACATCTAGTGTGTTTGCTGCCGAAAAGCTCTTTTTTGTTACATCTGACCACAGAAACGTGTGCCGTTTGAAGTTCCATTTGTGTCTGACAACTAAATTTGCTGGAGTTCCTTTTTGGATGAGTGGGGATGATTTTTCTTCAACCCTCCCAAACAATATATGGAGATGTAGGGGTTGTTTTTTTTTTTTTTTTTTTTTTTGGCTTCTGACCAAGACTCAAGTAATCTCTGCAATTCTCCATCTGTGATCCTTGGAGAGTCTTTGGGCACTCAAACTTTCCTCCTCACCGTGCATTAATATAGACATAGACACACATCCTCTTCCTGGCTGATTCATAACATCTTTAGTTGAATGGAACTTCTTAATTATTGCCCTGGTGGTCAAAATGGGGATCTTATATTCTTTACTATTTTCTTACAGCCACTTTCTATTTAGTGATGCTCAACAATCATCAGAAATATTCTTTGCTTTTACTCATTGTGATGAATGATTTAGGTGAATTTGGCCTTTGTGTTTCCCCATATTTAAACTGTGAAACAAGTCATACAATTTCATTTTCTAGTCACCCTGATGTGCTAAAAAATAGCGTTAAATATTAAAGGGAATATAGTTCAGAGATATTTTACACAAAAAAATTCTAGGGGTGCCAATAATTTTGGCCAATGAAAATTCGAACAAGCACAACTTACAGGTCCCACCCCCTAACTAATTACGGCACTTTCTAGTTGGGACGAAACGTCATCAATATGCTTTACATTGACTAAGGCTTGCTCATACTTTGACTACAAACTTGGCCCTCAAATCATTGCGTATTTTGGAATGTAATTTAACTTTATAACGTTGTTTTATTAGCAGGTGCCACTCGAGAAATTAGCTTGTTTCTCCGGCATTAGCACAGCTGCATCACACCGGCAATCTTGAGTTTGGTTTGAATTATGGTGTGCTGTACAAGAGAGGGGTGTGATCAGCACGTTCAAGAACATGATTGACACTGCTAAGACCCACCTTCTGGCTCTGATTGGTTGTTTCTGACCGGGAGCGGTCCAGCAGGAGCTTAATTTTTTTTTTCACAGATTATCAGTGTCATATTCTACTATCAGGACATAATGGCAGTTTTAACAAATATATATATATAAAAAATATTTGTTTACAAAAGTTACCTACTGCAGCTTTAACAGGTTATTGATACAGCTAACACATGCTCAAGACTGGATAAAAAGATTCACAGAAGACTCAAATAGAGCAGATATTCTCTAAAGGGTCAGGACCTAAAAATGTGAGGCAGGTCTGTTTTGATTGGGTCATGCAGCAGGGAAATACTGTAGCATTGTTAGATGCAAATACAGTGCAAATAACCATATAATCCTTCATAGTTACAATAACACAGCAGCAAAATAAATAAGCTCAACAAGGGAGGTGAAAAGCTTTCTTTGTTTAAGTCTCTTGTTGTTGACTACGTATCAAAAGTGTTCAACTTAATTGTAACATTGCCAGTTGTGTGCTAGTGTTTGTGTTAGAGGGATTCTTGAAGTGTTACTGGAATAATTGTCTGAGCATGACTCATGCTTGTCTAGTGGGGGCAAAAATCAAGCTTGAGGTCATTTAATTTGCTCTATAGGTATGTGTGTGTCTCCATCTTGGTGTGTTTTATATTTGTCTGCCAGACAGCACATATACCACTTATCAACATGTGCATTGTGAGCACATTCATTTACGACATATTATTATTTTATACCCCTGTACTATTTAAGTACTTGAATGCCTTAACAATACTGTAATGATTACAGTCACATCAATAAAGCTTTGTTGGTTTTTGACTCATAACTGAAACAGAAGAGTGAGAGAGAAAGAGAGAGAGCTTTCAAACAAACCAGCTGCCATTGATTTACTTGGCATAGATGTTTTTGTCAGTAGAGTAATGGCAAAGACATTAATCAGTCAGATTTTTTATGTTTTACTTAACAACAGAATCAAATCCTCAACCAAACAAAGTGAGTTATAAAAACTGATTAAAAAATCTATGACATGCCTATATATATTTTTGTACCAGAGATGGTGTCGAGACCTTGTAAGTATTCTGTGTTGTCCAGATGGTAAAACTGTGTACATTTCACTCACTGAAGGACAATGTGCGTGCATGTGTGTGCGTGTGAGTGTTTGTGTAGAGCTTGGCTGGGAAGCAGCATGTCGTTTTTTCTGAGACAGCAGGATGGGTAAGAGAAGAGAAACAGAAGGGACATGTAGAGTAACAAACAGAATAAGATGTTGGTTATTGTCAGGCATTGAATCATTTGAACAAAAAAATTTAAATTTGAAATTGGTAAAGAGAAAAACCCATCCTCCATGTATTTAGGAGAGGTTATACCCTGGATACGTCAGTGGGTATTTTGGGAAGCTCTGATCAGCTATGTGTGACTGATGATTGGGAGCACATTAATGTACAAGGAGAATTCGAGATCCTTAGTAGCTGTAATGCGTTTACAAGGCAATCAACAATGTGATAACAGGAAGAAAATAGACCAATAATACAGAGTCTATGCATATATCAGATATACATATATGGGCTTTCTTCAGGAAACACATGCAGCACAAATTCCCATTCTTAGAGTGTATATATGGTTTTAAAAACAATTTACATAAATGAGGACCTGTTTTTTTTTAAGAATATATAGTCAAGGTTTGTCTGGTAACCCTATCAACCCCTATCAAAGACATTGAAGTCATTTTTGATTATTCATTCTGCATCACACATAGTCTGTTGGATTCTATAAAGCAAAATAGTACACTGTTACAGAAAAATTCCATCTAAAATAAATCCTGTTCTTTGAAACTTAGAATTCATCAAGGAATCAAAGAAAAATCATTCATAATAAGTTCCCTTTCGTTGTCACTACGAGTTCCATCGTAACTATGAATGGGGTTTTGCTTAGAAAGCCTATCAACTTTGAGTATACAAAATGAGTCTGTAAGGAACTTACTGGTTAGATTCGGGGAAAAAGTATGCAATACTTATTAATTTCTGGTCAAAAGGCATTGAATACCTGAATAAACCGCAATCCGAGTCAGCTTGTCCGCCGGGCTGCTTGGCTGTAGACTTGCTATAAATTCTCAAGGTTTCTGCTTAACCCTCTGATGACCGAATAATTTTCTGTTTTTAATTTTAAAAAATCACAGCTTCACAGGAAGTTTATGGTAATTGGTGATTTTTCATGATCCAAGCATGCTATGTGGTCGTAAAAAGTCTTCGGTCAAAAATGACCCATGGGAATTTTAGAAAAACACAAAAATTCTCTGTGTTTTTGTCTGTACAATCTACAAATCTACCACGATTCTAAAAGAAAGTACACCGCATTTAAGGGGTGACATTTATATATATATATATGGAATAGATGAAAAGAAAATAGTAAGAAAGAAAGGAAACAGGAAAAACACAATTACTAGCACAGCTGAACCTTCAGAGCCAACAAGGAAGGTCTACCATGCTCAGAGACATGCACGAGGGTAGGACAGACCCAGGGCTCTCCGATGAGCTGTGTATTGCCACCAACCTCGCTTTCTAGGCGACGAAGGTGACTGCATGGTCCGTGGGTATGGTGATTTCCATTGTGGTGGTCCAGCAGCGACATCTGTGGCTGAACAAGGCTGATATGCGAGATGCCGTGCTGTCTTGGCTGCTCGACACACCCATATCCCAGGCTGGCCTCTTTGGCAGTGCGGTTGAGGACTTCGCCCAACAGTTCTCAGCCACCCAAAAACAGACTGCCACAGAGCAGCCTATGAGCTCCCTAGATAGTGTACTCTAGGTCTGGCAGCTGCTGCACTGCGTTGACAATGGGTACAAAATTAAGGATAAGTTTTCGGCTTCAATATCTCAGAAAAGATGAATCTTTCCCATAGCGTAAGCTAGCTTGCGCAATACTCGTTCCCTCGTCTAGAGAGAACCGAGGTTACGTTAGATAACCAATACGTTTTCATTGGTTATTGTGATTGACAATTCTATGGTACAATGAGCAAAGATGAATTTCAATATGCTTCCGGGGACTTTGACACCCATTGAGATGAATGGGAATGCTAGCAGATATCTTTCTCCAGGTGGGCTATTATAGACTTCCTTGGATGAATACCATAACATTTTTTCGTTGTTGTTGTGAAATGTCGTTGTTGAGTCAGTGTTAAAAATGAGTCATGTATGTCCAGCTAGAATGTGGACTTGTACATTAGATTGTTGAGCTCAATTTATGTAGAAATGCAAGAAATAGTCTCTGTGTTCTGTGCTTAATTTTCCTACACTTCCATAAACACTCAGTGGAACACATGCATTTTCTCAAAGATCAAGGGCACGCACACACACACACACGCACACACACACACACACACACACACACACCAGTGAAATTTTCCACTGACATGGGGTGCTTGTTTTGATGTTCTACCCAGGGTGCAGTTCTGCTCAGACAGTCTTAAGGTTAATCCGTGAACCAAAAAAATGCATTTGTACCCCCACACACATGCACGCACGCACGCGCACACACAAACATGAAGACACATACAGGGTACATTGTGTCCCTGGGGCATCTGGAGGAAAGATGAGAACTACTAAGAGATTAATTAGACTCACTTCAACAAGTCATTGAGATTCGTATGCACTCACGCTCTGGTTCTCTTCTTTTTCTCTCTCCCACTCTCCTCTTCACCTCCTACCCACTCCTGGCAGTACAATTTGCATGAGTTTCATCTTACCAGAACTTTCTTTTTTGTCATGTCTTCATCGCTTCCTTCTATCTCTAAAGTGACTTCTTTAAGAACACTGCTATAGCAACCGTAAGCACATTTGGTGCACTTGACCCCTCCAGCTGGTCACTATGTGCCCAGCAGAGGCCCTAAACTAGCGCTGGTTTTACTGAGTACTTCATTATGAGATTATTACTGGAGGAGAAACATGAATGTGAAATTCATTTTGATTGAACAAGGACAAATCTAATGAATTAACACATTAGAGATTGAGACACTTTCATGAATAAATGTGGCCAATGAGCCTTGACATGCTAGAACCAATAACAAATTGAATGTGGGAATACATTATCCATTCAACACTTATTTATCTAAATTATCAAGGGAAAAGGATAACAAGTAGAGGTACTTTTATCTTAGAGTAAATGGGACAAATAGGTATTAGTTTGAATTTCTATATCTTTCCCAGTTAATCATGCGACTGGCTAAAGATTTATTTAATAATTTTGTGTGGGAAAATGTAGATTCACCTGAACAGGTTGATCAGGCCCATTACACTGATTGCTGTGTACATTTTATCTAGCTTTTTCTATAGCTCATGGGATTCAAATTATTTAAACATTTAAACATACAATATGACGTATAATAACTGTCCAATTTTGGTGAGCTCTTGCAAATTGTAGCCTCTTTTTCCTATTTGTAGTGGAGATGAGTTGTACCCGGTGGGGTCTTCTGCTGTTGTAGCCCATCCGCCTCAAGGTTGTGTGTGTCATACCTCGGTTGTAACGAGTGGTTATTTCAGTCTAAGTTGCTCTTCTATCAGTTTGAATCTGTTGGCACATTCTCCTCTGACCTCTAGCATCAACAAGGCATTTTCGCCCACAGGACTACCGCATACTGGATATTTTTTTTTTCCCTTTTCACACCATTCTAGGTAAACCCTAGAAATGGTTGTGCGTGAAAATCCCAGTAACTGTGCAGATTGTAAAATACTCAGATGGGCCAGTCTGGCACCAACAACCATGCCATGCTCAAAATTGCTTAAATCACCTTTCTTTCCCATTCTCACATTCAGTTTGGAGTTCAGAAGATTGTCTTGACCAGAACCTAATGCATTGAAGTAACTGCCATGTGATTGGCTGATTAGATAATTGCATTAATGAGACAGTGAACAGGTGTTCCTAATAATCCTTTCGGTGAGTGAATATGTATACATACATAGGCCGATCCGAAGTTCTGTGCTAAGTAGTTTTTTTACTTGGATACTTTTTACTCTTACTCAAGTGTCAAGATTATCACTTTTACTTTGAGTAAATATTTCTGTAAGTACTTTTACTTTTACTTGAGTATAGTTTTGGATACTCTACCCACCACTGATTATTGTACACGTTCCGTGTTGTCAGTCGGTTTTTGTTTTGGTCTGTGTGATCTCGTCCACAGCCAGTTCACCCAATAGTATTTCGACACCTGGGATGCCAGTTGGCAGAGAACACTGTATTGCAGCCTTGGAAGCATATTTAGCCATTACTTGTAAATACTGTGGGTTTGTTCAAATGTACTTTTGGTACAATTGTTCTAAACTTCTATTAGTCACATATTAGTAACAGGAGTAATAGCTTTTCATTTTCCTTGCAGCTAATTCATTACAATGACATGAGTCATTAATAGTGTGATAAAACATACAGGTAATACAAAAACTAATTTATTAGCTAATATTTTAGACAATTCATGAATTACATCTCTGGATGGTGAAAACGACATCTCCCATCGTTACACTCTCCTTCATCATAGCGTCATCAAAACTTGGTTATTGTTTTGAAAGTGCGACCTTTGGTGGCGAAAAAATGACAGATTATACTAAAATGTTACTTCTACTAGATAGTATTATAGTATATATCAAATATGGTGCAGACCCTGACCAAAGTGTGTATATACAACTAAATAATTGTATATTATATAAATGATCTTTGCAGATTTTCCATGACCGTGGGAACCCTGATGGACAGATGGATGGATGTTTTGTTTTTGGTATTAATGTCTTAGTAGATGGGATGTTATGTGTACTTTCATTCCACTGTTGCATTTCTTCATAATTTGCCTAGCCAATCAAAAACTCATCCACATGAAAACTCTTTCTCAGACACATACAAGCCTAATGCTGAATTTATTTTGACTACAATTGGCCAAAGTGTTGAAAAATCAATCTCATTTGCATAAATTACCATGCAAGAAAAGACATCCAGTACATTAGAAGGCAGCTGGCTCTAATACAGACCTGCAGAAGCTATTTCTGTGTGCCTTTCTGTTTGGGCCCATCATCATAACAGATCAACAGATCTGTTGGCAGAGCACAAACTAGCAGAGCGAAAAAAGAAATTATTCAGACCTGATCACAAGTGTGGTCATCCAATTCCAAAGGTCACACTAAGTCAAATATGACAAATTTGAGGAATGTAACCGCCTGCTTTCCAAAATATTTGGGCTCAAGCTTGAAGTCCAGGATAACGGAAGAGATAAAGTGGTGAATTCTGCTTTTCTCTATTTATAAAGTAATCAAAGGTTTGGGCACACTTACTCGATCTTTAATATTGGTATTCCACATTTTAGAGTAAATTCATAAATTAATAAAAAGCAATAAAATATTACAAAAATCCTTTCAAGTACCTAAGCAGGTCAAAATGGCTTTAAATTCACGAAAAACAAAATTTTGCTAAATGTGTCTGTCTTTTGACTGGTAATGAGTATGTCTACCGGTAATATCATAATACTGATGTTTACCCAACATGCTTTATTACTCGGAAGGACTATAAAAGTTTTAGGAAGGTATTCATAATTTGGTTAAGATTTACATTCAGCTAATATTGTGTTATTATGTGTGATACACTTATGGCAAGGTTTAAAGTTCAGGGAAGAAGGAGTCGGGGTTACGGTTTTGCGTGCAGCTGATGCTTGCGTCACCGGCCCCGTTCCGTTTCCATGGCTCTCGCCCTACTTGACGTACTGAAGTTATTGTTAGTTTTCCAATTTAATTTTTTACTTCAATTGTAATTCTGATAACATAATGTTTAATTAAAAAAGTCTATTAAGTTATAAATATTTTCATATCTGGCTGTGGCTGAGGAGACTGTATTCTTTTCACATCCAAATATGTCTTTGGCTCTTTAAAATACTAACCGAGGATATAGAAGAAATGATAAGAAAAAGAGGGAGGGTGAGAGAGAAATAAAGGAGACAAGCAGGGAGAATGAATGATAGATCATGTCTCATTCAGTTCTGCACCATCTGCTACATTCAGACAACCAGGCCATGAGGTTAAAAGGTTGTAGCGGAGTCTGGCTCTCCATCTCTGATATGTAATACACAGACACACTCACAATCATGTGATGTGTGCTGTTCCTTCACACATACCTTGTGTCTCTACAGTGTGAAGCAGGAACTAATGTCCTGTGTGTTGTTAGGCTTTAGTCTTATAATGGGCTGTAATTTTCCCCATGGGAGGATCACCATAGCAACATAAACTTGTATAGTGAAGTGTGTGTGTATGTGTGACCTTTGATGTAGGGCTTATATTGTATGTTACATTAATATTAAGCAGTGTGATCCATAACTGGTTTAAAGAGTCCAAACAGAAGCAACGTCTGAATGAAAATTATGTTGAGTTGGCCTTTGTATTAAAAGAAGGTATCCAGTATATATAATTCTGATTATGACGATCCTTGTGAATCTGGTGAGGCTTGTATTTGGGAAAAAAAATGTAAAAAAAAAAAAAAAAAAACTTTATTGAGCAATAATAACTCCATAAAAATAAGTATTATGTTAAATATATGTGACATATATTTTGTATTGTCTTGTGTTCTGAAATGTTTAAATTGTGTAAATGTGAATTAATTGTTGTGAAAGTTAATTAATTGGATGATATCATGCATAATAGGGAATGAAAGGTAATTGTGTTTCTAATTGCTAACTAAAACTTGATGGGCAGAACATGAACTTTAGACTGGCTGTCTGTTTCAGGGCTATGATATATGAAATAACTCATATGACAGCTTCAATCTCTTTTTTTGACAATGTGGATAAATATACTGGAGTGTACAGTATACCACAGATAGTGCTTTCTGAGTGCAACATCAAACAGCGTTTGTAGAAGCATTATGATGGGCAGAAATATGTGCACTTGATTCACCTTATTATCATATAATAACTGTTCAAGCTCAGAAGGTGCAGCATTTAGTGTTCACTATAAACAAAATGCCAGTTCGAAAGGTTGCCTCTTCTTTGTAGTCTGGTGATGCTGAAATGTGCCGCATGTCCTTTGCCCTCCCCTCTGTCATAAACAAGAGGAACTGTTTGCATTGTTCTCAATAATGGCACTAATGCCCTACAATTACAAAAGGTCATGCTGAGGATAACATTTTATCAATCACTTATCCTATGTGGGCAATATGGTTTGAATCTCTTTTTTTCCTGCTTTTCTCCCTCTCACCCTTTGTTTATGTCACGTGTGCATGTCCAACACCCTGACACAGCACATTATATATGTGAGAAATTACATTTTTCATTCCCTTAACTGCTGCATCTGCATTTTCACAGCATTGTGTATTTATTTATTTACACACTCAGAGAGAGAGAGAGAGAGAGAGAGAGAGAGAGAGAGAGAGAGAGAGAGAGAGAGAGAGAGACCACTGAATAACATATTAAGTGGAGCCAAAGTGTTATGGGGAACAAGGGAGTCGCTCTCCTCCAATTGTTAAAAATAGCCATTTAAAGCATGCTCAATGCATTTTGACCATGTGTGTGCGGTGTAGGTACTCATTGTAAAGGGGATCTCAGTTAAATGAACAACCTTGCTTCTCTCTTTCCATTTGTTAACAAGTAGGGCCTAATGGAAAAGCTTTACATCTGTAATTTCGACTATGATCAGCAAGCACGACAGAAAACAACTTGCTCTCTCTGAAGGTTCAATGGTCATTCACAAAAGCACTCTGGCGAAGAAGCACTTTTATTTTCGTTGGTGAATACTTAATTGATTGTAGAAATAATATTAAATAAAAAAAAAAACAACAACAAGAGAGTACATGCAGTGTTAGCTCACCATTAACTGCTCTCTCTGCCTCAATGCTGTCATTCATTCAAAAAAATGGTATGTTGGTTTAAATTTTTTTTTTCGTTAACATGTTCTACATAACTGGGTTACGTTAAACAAACATAATTTGTTTATGTAACTTCAACATCTTTGAATTAAGTCATTTTAAGTGACCCTATTACAGTAGTCTCAAAGTGATTTTTTAAAGGTTTACTAACATTATTCAGGAATGTTGTATAATCATTAATCCATTATATTTCATTTATTTTAGTGACACATAATTAAATTGATAGACTAGTTAGCTATTTCCTAGCAGTAGCACATATTAGCATATTAAATACTAAGATTAACATGCTCATTCAACCAAACAAATCAGTCCACAGTCAAACAATAAGCTCCACTTTTCTCCACAATAACCCACACAAATTTAAATGGCTCTAATGCTTCCAATGTAATTGCACATTAAACACAATTACACACTATCAAGTCTTCCCCTTTCTCATTTTAAAAAACAAAGGAAAAAAACTTAAAATAACACTTAATTTTAACATATATTCTCTTAATTCAACCATATGCAAAACATGCTGGGAACTAACAAGGACCGCCCAGTTTCAGTCAATGCAACGTACATCAATCATGTAATCCAACACAATCGGATTAAGTAAACTTAAATGTTACATATATTTAAGAAGATTGGACCCAATCAAATTAAGTTCGGGTAAAAAGGCAGTTGGCTCGCACTATACTGCCACCCTCTGGATGTAAGATTTTTTTACTTCACACAAATGGATTGTGTTTTGTACTAAGTTGAGACATAATTACGTAGACCTTTGACATTTCATGTCAAAAAACACAATCATTATAAGTAAAATAAATATAAATATATTATGTAAAGTGCACAACTTTCCCCGTTCGTTTTTTTGAGTGTTGTATTGATTGTGGTGAAAAGATGGACTAGTTGCAAAAACAAACACTATCTTCCACTTTCTACAGGGGGTACTTTTTTGACAAGATTGACCATTTAAAAAGATTTTTTTATTATTATTATTATAATAAGCCATTAATCGTCTTTACATTGCAAATGTTACATTATTCATACATCTTTGAGTAAAATACACTTTTATTTTAAATCTCTCAGCCAGCCAAAATCAAATTTAATTGTTGCATCTGCTTATGAAAGTACCGTATCTGTATACCCAAACTCAAATGTTCTATAATAAAAAAATTATAATATCCCCAAATAACAAACACGGTTTTATTTAATTCCACAGGATATTATGGTATAACAACACATAATTACAGTATGTATATTAAATACTATAACAATTTTAGGAAAATTACAAAAATGCAATATCAGGCCTCCATATGGAATTTCACAAAATCTTATATTTGATAAAAAAAATAATATATCAAACTATTGTGGACATATAAATAGGCAGAAAAATAGGGTTAAAAGCTGGGTCAAATCCATCACTGTGGGAATCTATTGTGAGGAGAGCCTCTTCATGGGTGGTATTGATCTGCTCAACCTCTTAACAAAAATAAGTTCAGCTTTTGGTCCAGACTCCAACCATATTTGGAGTGGTCAGTGCTTGGCTATTATGAAAACAAGATGGCAAAGCCTTGAAAAGCAAAGGCTGTCATCTGGAAAGGAAGACACAGTTAGGCACAGCTGACACCCTCATTCAGATCAATGTATATATATATAGAGAGAGAGAGCAATCCATCATTGGAAAGAGGTCACAATGTCCCATATAATGGATGCGTGTTTTATGTGTATGGAACTAAGATGTTTGAAGGAGAAAAAGAGACTGTGCTTCTTTACATATTCACTGAATTTGTGTTTCTGTGTACACAAAAATGGCTTTTTTAAATATAAAAAAGCTAACAAATATTGCCAGTTAGTGATTGAGATGGATCAAAACAACAGAAAACAATGTAAGACATGAAAGGAACTGATTACATAAAGGATCATACCAATGATTAGATCCCTTTGGAAAAAAATAAATAAGTAAATGCATTAAAAAATGTATGGTCAAAATGCTATTTGGAGAAGAAGTTTATTTTCTACCACTGGAAATACAATTCAGTGAATATGTATGTGTATGCGTTCACGTATCTCTTATCATTTCAAAAACAGTACAGCTTTTAGAACAATTTCTACTGCTAATGCAGTCAGTAGTGTGTGTGTGTGTGTGCGCGCGTGTGTGTGTGTGTGTGTGTGTGTGTTTACAATTGACTGTATCACTGATGAGAGTCTGCAGGTCAATAGAGCTTATTAAGAAAGCCAGACTCTCTGTCCTCATTTAGATTGATTTGTGTTGCAGAAAGGGAAAAGCTTATAGAGTAAATTAAATCAGAAATAAACAACAATAATTCACTATTACATCAATTCTGAGTCATTTGTTAATACAAGCACATTTAGAAATATCATAACACTGAATGCCACATGTAATATAATACTTTTAACAGTTTGCATGCACAGCATGTCATATAAGAACCTCAGAAACAATATGAAAACATTTGTGTTATCTACGATGTGCCATCTGGGGGCAGTAGCTCTAAGCCTGAATGCGCATATTTGTTTTTGTTTCATTATATTAGTAAGGACAATTGCATAGACCTCCATTGATTTTATAGGTTAATGATATTTTCTATGGCCTAATTCCCCTTATGAAAAGAAAATATATTTCCCTATCAATATATTAAATAACAGTATATTTGAAAATGTACAGAATAATATATTGTGTTAATATATTACAGTATATTGAATAAAGCGGAATTGCTGCTTTTCATATATTTGAAAAATATGTGACAATATATTCATAATGTATGTAATTTTATATCCAGTAATACTTCAAAATATATCGATGCATGTGTTATCAGAAATGATGTGTAATAATTTATACAACTGTGTAACTGCATGTATAATATGTTGCAGATATATTTACTCATGCAACTAAACATATAGAAACATATGTAATGTAATATAATAACATATTACTTATTTTCTATTTTCTATTTATTTTTCTTATTTACATTAGAAATATTTCATATTTTCTAACTGGTCAATAAAAGCTCGAGCAGATCTGCATGTAAGTATTTAGCTAAGAGACTATCACTGTGCAGAGGAGAGCTCAACTATTATTTTTATAATATAAACTCTATGTTTAATAGGAGAAAATCCGATCAGCTTTTTGTTTGCTTTGGATCACCCTAGAAAGGTCTTCCTGCTTCTAAGCAGATGCTCATTAAGTGGATAGTCGAGGCAATTTAATTTGCTTATGGGTGCTCTGACCCGCTTTGTTCTTTGGCGATGTGAGAGCTCACTCTACGAGGGGTATGGCGATCTCTAAAGCCTTATTTTTTGGGGTTTCTCTCTAAGACGTTTGTGATGCGGCGGGCTGGTCCTCACCGCTCATGTTGGTGAGGTTTTCCATCTTGGACCTAGATGCTGCCCCAGGTTCTCAGGTGCTTAGTGCTTAACGTAAAACAGGCTGACACTCAGGTAGTTGAAAGTTTGGTGTTTTGGGTATTCTCGTTCCCAAAGCGTCATTGACGCATCGCGAGTTCCCTCGAAAGGGAACGTCTCAGGTTACGATTGTAACCATAGTTCCCTGAGATAGGGAATGAGACGATGCGTCGCCCTGCCATACTTCCTGCATTCCTGCGATCGACTTGCTTCGACAATTTTCGAAGTTTATATCGGTTTGCACAGAATGCGATTCATCTCTTCCTGGTCATGACATCACCCACCCATGTTGTATATTCGTAACCTGAGATGGTCCTAACCTGAGACGGTTGTTCTGTCCGAGGTTTTCACCAATATTTGTAATACGATTTGTAATAAACACTTTAAGTGTGCTATTAAAAAAGTGTTAGCCCTATTTAAAAGATAAATTATGTTTTTTCAAACATACGGTAAGCATGTGACATAGTGAACATTGCAGTGTGTGTAGAGATAGTTCGCCTGCTCTACATGGGCGCAAGTCCACCTTCGGTGTTGTATAGACCTTATGCACCAGAGAAACAAGGTCGCCGCCATCTTTAGAATATTGTCTTCCGTTTTTGCGGACGCTCTCTATATCTCTATGGCATAGCTGTCCAGAAGTAATTTAGCTTTTGTAGTGGATTTACTAAATTTAAAACTAACAAAAGTTATCATGAGGAATGTAATGTTTAAAGTAGATGTCTTAACAAATATCAGTAGACCGAGGAGATATTAAAACAAGCCGTTCATTCATAAATAAGCAAGATTGCAGAGGAAATACAGACCAGAAGACAACAGACAATGAGTGGAGCGCTGAAAAGGGGCGGGGCTACTTAAGGTCCTTTAAGTAGGCAGTTTGCGTGTTAATTTTTTATTTCTTGTTGCTGCAGGCTCTTGTATTGGTAATGACAGTGTAAACAGCTCAATTACCCTTTTATTTAAAGGTTTAATTATTTCCCGTAGACCGATCCTCCATTACATCAATAATGTAAAATATCTGATGTGAAGTAAAATGTCCTGATGTGTGTGCTGTTTAAACGAGTGCCCATTATTATCATTATTAGGCTTCTTGGCCTCTGCAAAATGCATTTAGGCTTATATCTTAATGCTGAATTCTTTATTATTTAGCTTAGAAAACAGATCTTTTTGTACAAAGTTTTCCTTATATTGTAGAAAATTTTGGTAATCAAAATATGGTCACCCTATTGTATTTGCTTATTTTCTCAGGTATTGTAAAATGTCTGACATATTACAGATTAAATACAATAAATACTTGTAGGATGAGAATGCGTTGAAATATCCTGAGTGCAGCCATGGATAAGTGAGAGACTCTAGACTAGATACTGCAGCAGTCACGGGCCTAAAATTGCATATAATTGCAATAGTGAGAGGCTCACATGAACTTAAATATCGATTGGACTGAAGAGTCTCCCTCTCCTTCATGCATTTTTCCTTTATTATCATTCTCTCTGCCCACTTACTCTCTCAAAGAGAATGAAGTAGGAATATCCTGTGCTCCTTGTGAAATAAGTATCCTGTACAAAAGTGATTCCCTTTTCTCTGCCGTAAGTGGAATGGAAAATTGGGAGATACCCACAGCCTATAGCATGAGACAGATTTTCTTTTCTTTTCTTTCACTTCTCATTTCTGAAAAAAAGTAAAAAATAAAATAAAAAATCTAGATACAGCATAAGATCATGTTTTTAAAGAGTAAAATGGTGAAAGGTAGGCCAAACACTTGATAAATCATGCATCTAATATTGGCTTAAATGTCTTGAGCTCATAAATTAGCCACATAGCCAAATTGATAGACAGTAAGAAAAATTCTGTCCGCAAGGAGTAAACGGATCTACACAAGCATATTGCTTTGAACAGCTTTACTTTGCTTGGGATTTTTTTAGTAATATTAAATATCCTAATTCTCAGATTAGTAAAGTTTTGGCCTGTATTACAGTTTTTTTCGATTGCTAAACAACAGTGAGCACAACTGGAGATAAATGTGCAAAACTCTAACTACAGTCTGCATTACCAACAGTCACCTGAACACAACTCTTAACACATGGCTCAAAACAGACTCAGTGTGCACAACACTATGCACAGCCCTCACTGAGATA
>JAOTRC010000034.1:16379252-16408127 GCA_027497675.1 Cyprinella lutrensis
GCTGCTCCCTCCCACCCTTTTTCCTTTAACTAAACTGGCTCTGGCTCTCTCCATCTGGTCCCCTTTCCTTCAGCAGCCCCGCACCTGTTCACACCTCCTCTCCTGTTGGACCGCATTGAACATTTCCTCGGATGCCAGGGCTATTCTGGCACTCGCAACCTCTCTGTCATTCAATCCATCTGTCAGAAGTGAACTTTGTTTACCGCCAGCTTCTGCTTTCTTCTTCAAGAAGCGCAAAACCCCCTCAAGGTCAGAGGCAAAACGAATTGCAGACACCACCAATTTACAAACAACCCCCTCCCTTTCTATAAGACACCCCTTATCAACAAACCAACTAATCACGATAATCATTTTTTTTCTTATGTATCTGTAGAGAATCTGTTGTGATTTGAAAACGCACACGGAGGAAGCTGAGATGTGTTCACATATGCTGAATAAATATCCGTGTTTTCAGTGTAGGTCAAGAAATGAGATTTTAGATGTGTGATTTTAGATTTTAGACAGGATTTTAATTTTGACAGGAATATAGAAAAAATATTGGATTTTTGAATAGCTTAAACAAAAACATCTTTGCTTAAAAGGACAGTTAAACAAACGATCGTCATCATATACACACCCTCATGCAAGTCCAAACATATTTGTTTTCCTCATATCGCTCTTTCTCATTTGTAACTCAAAAGGAAAAGTTTAGCAGAATCTCCAAGCTGTTCTTTTCAATAAAAGTGAATGGTGACTAAAGCTGACAAGAAAGATTTTCAGTGGATAACAATAATGATTGATGACTTTGATAAGAATGATGAAAAAAGTTTTAACTTTGAGGGAAATATCCCTTCGATATATTCCTTAAACGATCCTAGTATGAACTAAACATAAGTTTAAAAATATTTAAGAGGCTTCTGTGATGTGCATTCTGGGACAAAATACACAAACTGGAGAGAAATTAAAGCATAGAGATGAGAAGGAGGAAGAGAACAAGACAGAGCGGTATCCCTGGGTGAAACAGCCTGTGACAGCGCTGTTGAGGCTCGCGCTCTGAGCGAGTGACGCATTTCCACAGCTCGGGCTGACCTGGAGGGGCTTGTGCCAGACCCCCCACCCGTGTCACCTCACACAGGAGGCCCAACTAAATCATGCTGCCTTCATCATCCCTCCATCACACACCAAACACGCTCTCCAAAAGCCCAACATTCCCACAAAAAGCGCATTGCCGGCAAAAAGCATAACAAACAGCTCTTTTAACCCAACAGGGTGTTGGGCTGCCGGGTCTTAGGGTTGTGCCCATCTCATCCACTCCTGTTTCATGGCATGTTTTTTGTGGGATGATGCCCGCTTTGTGATGGATTCCTTATGCCATCTGGAGAGTAGATGGGGAGAGAGAAAGCCATTATGATATGTGCCTTTATACAGTAGCTTTAAGCATGATAATATAAATTTACTGAAAATTAATTTGGACCTTACAAATAGATTACACAAAAATTATATATTGTGGGTAAACAGAGGAAAGAGGATTAAAACTTCTCCAAAAGTGAGAAGAAAATCAGATCCAGCTCAGCCAATGAGCTAAGCACACTAAAAACATGTGGCACCATTAATCAAAAATCAGCACTCTTGCCCCAGCTACTGAGAATATGGAAGCTATTGGAATAATAATAGATGGAAGTCTATTATTGAAATTGCACTTGTGGTAACATTAAAAAAAAAAGGCTCATGGAGACTTTGAAAAGAAGGAGAACAACCCAGCTTCCAGAAACAGTAAGTAGGGCACTTTCTCTGGGCAGAGTTGGCCCAAGTGAGAACAGTTGCACCCGACAGATTTGCTCCCACTTTGCCTGGGGACTGGCAACATTCTGTCCTGTACCATCATGACACAGAGCTGGGCCACGGCACTGGAGACACTCTCAAGACGCATGGACATATAGTTTTAGCAGGATTGGGAGTTTCAAGTTGAACATTTAAAATGAAATCATTTCTGATCATGAATATGATTACGGGCTGAAACTTTCTGACTATAACCTCACCGGTAAAAATATTTGCTCTGACAAATGGTTCGATTTGCAAATGATAATTTTTCACAGAAGGATAAGATTTGGGTCTTTTATGTTCACCACAGCAGCATTTATTTGATCAAAAATATGTTAATATTGTGAAATATTGCCATTTAATATTACTATTTTAATGTTATAATTATCAATGTAAAAAAATGTTGTGCTGCTTTATATTTTGTGGAAAACTGTAAAACATTTTTTTCAGGATTTTCTGATATAGAGAATAAAAAAAAAAATCTTTTGTAACAATATAATGTGCCTTTACTGCCACTTTTGGTCCATTTTTATGCATCCTGAATAATAATATTAATTTCTTAAAAACTCTTTCTGATCCAATATTTTTTGAAAGGTTTAGTTTAAATATTGAGCCATTCACAACGCACAAGCCATGAAATGTAACTAGAGGGACACATTACAAATTCATTTTGTGGATTGTTACAACAAAAATATCTCTATTTTCATAAGGAATGAATGCATATGTTAGCATAAATAATGGTATATTGGGTATTACTATAGTAATGAAAATTTATCATTAAATTCTAGAACAGTGACATTGAATTTATCACCGAAAATAGCACACAACAAAATGACAGTAACAGAAGAAGTGACTTGCCATAGCTACTTAAAAATATTCCGTGAAACATTTTCACTAATAATGAAGAATTATTTAATTTAGCTACTTTACAAATCACAGTCATTGTAACTGTCAATGCTCGTCTTTTAATGGAAACTATGTGCCATGCCATGTTTGAACATATTTTCCCCTCTGTGCACAATGTTTCAAACATATGCATTCTGTTGGCAAACTCCACTAGCTATAGCTGCAATATTCAAAACGAGAGTGTGTGTTCTCTTGTGTACACTACATTGTCCTCTAAGGGCCTGTAAATAAATGACACATATGTAATTGCCTTGAACTTGGTTACACTGTTAAATAATGGAGCAAACTGCTGGCAATGAGTTGAGGGCTTGCTTGGTTGAGGGGCATAGCCTCTGGCATTGCATCTGGTCTTATAGGCCAGTGGAGAAACATAATGCACGGACAAGAAGAAGGGGGAGAAATCACTGTTGATCGAAATATGACACAAACTCATTGAGTTTGGAATCCATATTCTGCGTGCTCTTCAATAACAATTTATGTAGTACTTTATTCCTGAATCTTTAATGAATGGAATTTTTAACTTACTGGCTTGTGCAATAAATTATGATATGATTTTCACTGAGAGATTAATTAATTTGTTCATAAAATATGTTAATGTAGAAAAAATGGATAAGTAATTGTTTTCCAATTCCAAGAAGATGAGGTTTTAAGTATGAGACAAACATATACAATAAATCCAAATATAAATGTGCCCTTAAAAGTATCACTTGATATCTGACGGAGCAACTTCTGGACCAATTAAGCTTGCTACATGGCTATACCGCGTGACCCAAGTTAACGAAGTCTAACACTGCAATGTCGTCTCTAAGACGCTGAGAATAACAGAAGACAAAGGCCCTCTTCTTGCCCTCTGCCGTGTGAAGTGGAGGAGGAGCCGGAGGCCAGCAGCCCTGCCGGCGAGGCGTGAAGACGTGGCAAGGTCTCATCCCAGGCCAACGGGCACACCACTGTCAACATCATGACACTCACTGGGCGACTCGCCGGCACTCTCCCGCATGGCCGGCAGCGGTCCCAGCTGCCCCATCCGTTACTGTCTGATTAGTTCTGCTAAGCAGCCCCTCCCCTCCATGCCCCATCGCCATCTGCTCCCCCAACAAGATGGCTGCCGCCCAGCACCGTGCACACCGCCCCGCTACCTGCCAGTGCCCGTGCCCGCACTCACCCCAAAGCGCTAACACGGCTTCTCTTGGCTGGCGGTGGCCCCCATTTCGCTCACTACTACTTCTGACAAGGGGCGGCGGGCTACGCTCTTTTATTTGCTGTCGGATGGTACATGCGCTTCCCGCCGACTTGGTTTGCAGCAGTTTGGTGGCACGGCAGACTTTGCTCACCGCGGCAGCCTCCCTCTGGCATGGGGCTGCATCTGCTCCCTCTTTTATTCATTTTCCGATTCTCCACCTTTCAGGGGATTGTCATCCTCCACGCGCTCATACACGGCCGAGGGAAAGCAGAGAGGCGTGCAATGTTTAATGGAATTCTGGGGTGGGATGAACAACTTTTTTAATGCCAACACTGCAGTTGGTCTCACGGTTCTTGTTGCCTAGTTTGCACAAGAACTTAGTGAGAGGACGAGTCAATGACACACCCCAACAACCAGAGTTCTGGGTCAGAGACATACAAGACTGTCGTGTCCATGACCCAAAAAAATACAAATCTAGTTTACAAGAAGTGCCAATTTCTTAGAAATGTATCCATTTTCTTTATTAATGTTGCTTTCATGTGGTTTAAAAAAAGTTTCTACCATTTTCAAGAAAAGTTTAAATTTCATAAAAACCATCAAGTTAAACCTCAAAATGTCCTTACATCTTCTACATATGAGTGTACAGATATTAATCATTTTCAAAAATACATAAATATACAATTTTTTAAGTTTTCAATGTTTTAAGGTATTGGGGCTGACAAACAGTATTACATTTTTGGGGATTCACACTTTACAACCTGAATTAACCTTGCCCTATAAAAATGTAAAAGTATCAGATATTTTAAGACACCTTATTTTTCTTGTCAGTTCTTTCTCTTAACGAGCCTTTTTTCTTCATTATGATTTTAGGACAATTGCATAACCCTTACATTTTTAACATTATGCCCTTCAGAAAATCTCTCCCTTTTTTGCACTTTTAAATGTTTTTGAACAAATTGATAGGACAAGAAAATCATCATGCCATTGAACAACTTACAAAATAAAAGTAAAAAGAAACAAAACAAAAGTCTGGATATGTCCAGTCATCCTCTGTGCTAACAAGTTTAACGTTCAGCAACAGCACAGATGTCAATATAATCCAAATTCCCTCATAGCTCACAATGAGGCCTTATTGACGTGGACAATCAAGCACCATCAAGCCCTTTGCTCAAATAATTCCACTTCACATACAAAGATAAGCCAAAGAGAGACAAGGCTGATCATTTCATATCCCCAAAAACTTCTACCAGGCTTTTTTCTTGTAATTCTCTGTCTCTCACAACAGCGCCGATTAACCAATCACTGGCCAATATGGTGGATGTAGCTTTGAGTATGAGGGTTTACTGTGCAGAGAGGGCCAGGTTCTCTGCTAAGCTCTCGACAAAGAAGTTGTGAATATTTCCTACTTTCAGATCCATAATTATGCCTGAAGGTTCTCCTTTACATACCGCAACATGGTTCTTGTTGGATCAAAACTTCAAGCCCCGCTGCCAGCGTCACCGCTTGCTTGCAAAATTTCGAGTTGCTGAAGAAGAGAGGGAATTTGGAACAAAGTGAGCCCCTGTGTCCTGTTCCAAACCACAGTGAACTCCAGCAAACACAGAAAAGCAAAGGGGAAAATCTGTTGCGGCTGGTAAAGCGGCATGGCAAAACAAGGCAACTTTTTTTTTATACCGTCGCACATTTTTCTCTCTTTATTTTCACACCCTATGGGGTCTGCCGAATGTTGGGAGGTGGGAGGGTGGGTGCACGGGAAAGAAGGAGTGGGGGAGGGATGACAAAAAGGCACGAGCACACAAAAGCAAACAAACAAACCGAATAAAGCCTGGGCTCAAAGCCGTCAGAAGGCAGAGAACAGAGCGGCAGGATTATGATAGATCCTCTGCTGCCCAGCGCACAGCTGGCTGATGATCCAATACTGGAGCCGCCGGCCCTCCCCAGCATGTGCACGGGGGGCCTAGGGGCCAGAACGAGAGAAAAAAAAAAACAGAAAAAAACAAAAGACAACTGCTTTGCCCATCCTTTTGGTGAGAGCTGTGATCATCCAAGCTGTGAGACGAGAACGGGAAAAGTCAAAGTCTGACTTCAGAGGGCCTGATTGTATGAGCACCCACCAAAGGGGAAGGGACACAGAGAGGGTCCCAATATGACCGCCCCATGGGCTGCTCTGTCACAGGGACCCCTGCAGGTCGATACATCTGCATTTATGTACGTGCAAAGATGGTGTAGGAGAGTAAAGACAACAGAGAGATGGGAAAAAGAGGGATTAGCCTCAAGGAGGAGAAAAAGAATGCACAGATGTCTGCTGCATCTGTGCACTACGCCTAGCCCAAAGAACCTGCCCTGGCAGTCCACATCCACACCATGCGTACAGTGGCTAAAAGACTCTCTGCTGCCAAAAGCAGGGCCTGTCAGCAGCTTAACCACTCTGATCTTCAGCAGGCCATTTTGTTGTCTCATCTAGAAGCAGAGAGCGTTTAAAGGCCAGCAACCTGCCCAAGCTTTTTTTTAAATTGTTAATTCAGCCTCATTTAATCACTGCAAAATCTTACATTTTAATAATGCTCTGATCAAAAATATGAATTATGGACTGGCCCTTGAAAGTGATCTATATATTCACACAAAGATTTTTTCAATAATTTAACAATAAAACAACTTTCAAAAGACATTTAAATCTCTGTTAAAAATAGATAACTAGATGAGCATCAAATGAACAAGCACATTAATAGTCATCTGTTTATCTCTGTCCATGATGCAGTCAATAAATTATAGTAAAAAAAAAATATCTAGTTCACAGTCCATCTCAAATACTTGTGTTGAATGAATAAGGCATTTATATAGCACTTTCATATGTACTACTGGAAACCCAAAGCTGTTTACAATCATTATTCATTAAAAAAAAAAAAAAATGTTTCCCATACATATGAGAAATGTACACAACCAAATGACTGTTTTCCAAATATATGTTAAAAGTATATTATGTTCTCAAGTTCTTTAAACTAGCCTTGCCAAGTCATAAAAAGGTCAGATTATACAATAATTTGCAAGACTTACTGACCTTTTTTATGAATTTCTAGTCACATGACAACAAATGGCTTTCTACTTTTTAGTTACACCCAAGGAAGTCTATTTAATATTTTTTGAGTGATTTAAAGAACAAAATTCTCCAACATACTATTAATATTGCAAATTAGAAATATTTAAAATCGTTTCGCTACGACTCTTGCTATGATTCCTTTATAGAAATAATAATGATAATACAAAATTATTCCAAAGACCTTTTTGGATCATTGTGACCACAGGGTGGATTTAGCTTGACATTTTTGAAATTATGTCCAACAAAAAGAAATTGAATTCAGAATCTGAAAACATCATCACAAAGGAGGTGTATTGAAGTTATTGTTTGGATAAATTGTTTTTGTCTGTTTTCTGAATGACTTCATAGGTCAATGAACTAAAACTACATAGAGCAGAGCAGGCTAATCTAATACAGTGTCAACATGACAATAAATGTACATTAAAAAGGTGTACTGAACTAACAATGCAGGACTAGATTCATCTGCTGTGTAATAACGTCAAATGCAAGAGTTTATCTAGACCTGCTGTTGCGAATAATCTTTACTCCATAAAAACCATCTGGATCGTTTTCATGCACAGTGGTACTTTTCCAAATGTAAACAAATGACTCACATTATTCTCTAATATTTCTGCAACAGCATGAATCTTTATGGTAATTTATAAACAATACATGACCGAGTCTTAATACTTAAGTACTGAATTCCCTTGTGAACAGATGCTGTCCCTCCTCTGCAGCTGTGCAGCTCTGTGACAGATGCTGTAAAATCTCCACTTCCTCAAGAGGAATTGAGACCCCAGTGCCATTCAAACTCACTGAGGCTTCAGCACTACCTACGCTTAAGCTGGGGTAGGACATCCACAAAAACATGGAAATGAATTCAATGGGCATTGAAATGTCATAAAGCCCAAACAGGCAATGATTCCTAACTAGGGGCACGTATACGTCAGGTTCCAGGGGGCACTTGGCATTAACAATTTAATGATATCAGACTATTGCATATCTTTGGTTGGTGGAGTACCATCCAATCTTTGAATAGAATACATGGTTATATGTACAGTTATTTTCAGCATAATTTTACTGTAAAAACTAAACTAAATCCTTTTTGATCGGTAACCAGTTCAGACCCCTTGTCAAGTCAGTCAGTGTGACATATAACTGCACACAGACTGTACCAGTGCAATAACTAGTACAAGACTAGAGGATGGGTAACAGTACAGGGCAGAGACTACTTGACTGGCATATGTCAATTATTTCATGGCAGTACACAATCAAAAGAGAGAAAATCAAGTACAAAAAAATACAAAACAAATAAAGGCTCAATGTATAATTTGAAATTAAGTTGAAAATGTTATTTGCATCATGCTCTAACTAAAGTTGAATAATATAAATATCAGGCTTTAAAAATAAATCAATAAAATGCCTAAATGTGGCAGCACCACAAAGTATTTGGACACTTAAGTGACAAATTAAATGAATGTACATTATATTAGAAAGTATATTAATCCAACAGGCAATCTAGAAACACAAACACACTTTTCAAGCAAAACATTTCACAAAAAAAAGTTTTTCGATATACACAGTTCAAAATGAAGTATTTGTATCTTGTGAAATAGTAAAATTGTCAGTGATAATGTTCACAGTTAATGTGATTGACTACAGTTAACAATAGTTACTCTGACTGGACACTGACACCTGTGCAAACTTGAGGGGAACTGACTTTATACAATCCACTAAAATCATCTTATCAACAATAGCATGATTTGTTCGCAGATGACAAGAAATTTTGGATCTCTTTGAAATTTTGGATCTCACACACATTTTTTAAGTCACTGAAGTGTCCAAATTATGTTTGGGCCCACTAAATATACATAGGAGCAATTAAAAAACAAATGAAAGATACAGAATGTTTCTTTGGGCTTTCTCTGTCATATATAATAATAAGGGTGGGAGGTGTCAAATGTGATCTATTCTTCCTAATCTAGAGCTATAATCTATTTGCTTTCTAATAAACTGTGATTAGTTGAACAAATGTTACTGAAAAAACACTGTTTATTCGCTTATTACCTACTCCGGTACAATTTTCATCAAAGTTTGAGGAGAAATTTGCGAGATGCACATAAAATCCAAGATTAGAGGTCTTAAACATGATCAAATGAAAACAAGCATTCAACACAAAAGGTGGCGCTGATTCATAAGACAACATCTTCGCTGTAATATCTTCTGATAAAATAAAAAAATGTCGATAGCTCCACGTCGATGGTGTGAATTTAATTTAACAACCAAAATACATTTATGTTTAACGCCAGCTCATTATCATGGATACGAATACGAGTGAAATATGCACATATGTGGAAAATGTATAAATGTATGAGACGCCGCATATGCACTTCTCCATATTGAACTACATAAATAACGTCAGAAAAATAATAAAGTTCTTAGGAGAAACCCTGTCAGATGTTTTAACTGATTTCAGCGTTACTCCCTACTAAACTGAGTGATGTTATGGAGAGAGACAGTATGTACTCCTCTCTCCGGCCCTGTTCTCCTGGTGCATGGTGGACTGTGGCGGTGGCAGCCGGTGGCTAGTGGCGATTTAATAAAGTGCGGGTGCCCTCCTGCCAGCATCCTGGCACTACACTGGGGCCAGTGGACAGGCGCAGTGTTGTGGCATGTAATAGGATTAAGGGGGTTACCTGGTGAGGTGCAGTTGGCGCTGGGCGCGGCTTAGCCCCTCAGCCAGGCCGGCTGCCTCCGCCCGGGCTCGGCCCTCTGCCCTTTGGGCCTCCTCCAAACGCTGCCGGTAACCGCTCAGCTCCACACCCAACTTCTGTACTTCCTGAAGCCCGTGAGAGGAGAGAGAGCGAGACCAAGCCATTATTCATTTTGGCATTAAAACAATTCCTTACTGTTCATCAAAACTTTTTGCACATATGAAGTGAATACCTTGAAATTGCAAAATTGTAAATTGCAAAATTGTTGGGAAAAAAAATGGCAGACTCTCTCACGTATGACCAAAACAAGTTTATCTTACCTGCTCAACGAGTTCTAGTTGACGTCCCAGTTTAGAGCTGATGTCCCTCACCTCTCTCTCTGCCTCCTCTTTCTTCAGCTGGGCTTGGCTCAAAAGAAAACGGAGCTCCGCACATACCTGACAAGCATACATGTGGCTTAATGCAAAATCCAAGGTAAGTTTCAATACTCCTGTCCGCTGTTCAGGAGAAAACAGTTAATTCACAGGTTCTATACTGATTCTTAGAGGAGATGTTTTCTGCATCTTTCTGTCAGCTTCATAAACTTATACTAGAGCTTTTGATGCATCAACTTCATTAGCTTTGCTAATAATAAAGTTCTACTGCCATCTAGTGCCTAGATATTTTCCACACAAAGATGACTCAACTAATTAATTAAAAAATAAAATTGGCCATTAAAATAAATGTTGAATCTAAAAGCAAAATTGACACCATTTGCTTTCTCATTTGCACATTCCTGATCTTATTCTAAAGAACAAAAAGTCCTGTACTAAAAAAAGTTCTTGGAGCTCAAACATAACATTATGTAACTGAAATTGCAAACACTAATTCACTCTGACTCTAATAAAATTGGTGAATTAATCAACAGCTAATGTGCAAAAAGAGTGTTTGAAAACAAAATCAACTAGATAGTGTTCATGCGCTGGATGTGTCTTTCCACACTCATGTCCAAAGGCTTGCACACTCAACAGTGCGCAAATATATCCGGGCCTTTGGACTCCCTAAACAACATTATCACCATCAAATCATGTCAAATTTTACAGTGGGATGTACCTTGCTGCTGTCCATTTCCTGTGCGGTGAGCTTCTTATAAGCTTCCTCCAGCTGACCATTGAGTGAGTTCCGGTCTCTCTCTCCCCTCTCAAGCAGTCCCTCCAATTCAGCCACTCTTTGAGACAGATTGGTCACCTTACAGTTGGGAACAATACAATTATATTCGCTATATTAGTTATATTGACAGATTATAGTGACATTAGTTATATTATAATATAATGTTTTTTTGTTTTTTTTTTATAAAATACACGAGAGGCTTGAATGTTTAAAGATTTTGGGACCAATGTATAGGACTATTTATACACTTAAATTGAGTATGTATAGTGCAGCCCAAAGGCCAGACACCACACACAAAAAAGAGTGTTTTTAAAAAATGTAAACTTAATAATAACAGAAAGTGTTAAGAATGTAACATTGGTCAAACAAAGAAACTGTTGTTTACATCCGGCACTAATTCTAGATCACTAATCAAATAAGTTAATTAGTGACATTGCTCATGTGACAAGCTACAGAAAATCAAAAACCAGAAAATCATCTGGTTTTACTTCTGAAGATGCCACTGAGGTGCTGTGGTCAAAAGGTGCACAAACCAGATAATACAACATTCTGAAATCAAATTTTCAATTAAACTTTTCTTTTAAATTGTTATGTAATTACTGTAATTTCCAATGTAATAATGTATTGAATTAGAAAAAAACAAAATTATGTTTTTTTTAGGATTGTACTCCTTATTAGTAAGTCACTTTGGAATTTTGGAAAGACCTCACTACAACAAGAAATTAAAAATTGTGGTTTTCTCTTTAGTTTAGGTTAAACCGCCAGCTTTATTTCAGTTCTCATAATAGTGCAGAATCGAGTGGCGCAGAGCTGACATCAAAACCATGAAGACTAATGCGCCTCTAGTTCGCTCAAGATTTTCCTGTGTAAAAGTAAAAAGATTTGTGATAAACATAACTTGACGATACTTGGATGTTTTTCTTTGCAACGTATATTGCACGTGCCCATATAAAAAACACAAATTTTAAAGCTATAAAGCTATTAAAGCGATTATGTTGATTTTAAAAATCATGTTTTTAATAACTAGATAAGAATGTTTGGGGTGTGAGTGTGTGCAGAGATTATCTTGCAGAACAAAATATTCAAGTACTGTCAAGTTATGTTTACTACAGACCTTATTATACTCCTATTCATAACCCCATTATAAAACCCATTAGGAAAATCTTGTTGAAACCAGTGCCGAATAAGTCTTCCAGGTTCTGACTTTTTTTAAAAATCTGAATCTGAAGTCATCCATCAAAATTGTAGTTGTGTGCCACAATTAATACGACACTAGGGGGCAGCATAAACTAGCTTTGTCAAACCATCCAGTCTTTTTCAACATAGTCAGTTGAATATATCAGCATACATGTAAATTAAATAAAAACATTTCTTAAAATAATAGGGTAACTAACAGTCTGGGAGAGTTCTTCTTTCTCTTTCTTGCTCTCTGAACGTGCTGCCTCCCTGGCCTGGGAGATCTTCTCCTGTTCAGATGCCAGCTCTCTCTCCAGCCTCTCCCGCTGTCTAGTCAGCTCATTGTGGAAATGCTCACACTGCACCAGAGCCTGCAGGTGCACAGGGACAGACCGAAGGTCAAGGTCAATGAGTTTACCTATCTCGAGTCTACACAGTACTCCGTAAGTATTTATGATCATGCAAAGCAGTAAAACTCATATTCAAATCATTTTGGCACATACTCTAGTCTTTTCCAGGTTTGCCTCTTCTGCCATCTCCACTGCCTGTTTAACCTGCTGATAGGCTGCCCACTCTCTCTGCTGGGCCTCGGTCTGACTGGCCCTTAGAGAGCAGAGCACGGTCATCAGCTCATCCCGCTCTCTAACAGAGACACAAACACAGGCATCTCATCAGGTTACTGAAAGCAGACATTGATCTGACACATAATCAGGAACCCAGCAGATTAGCTTCATGACCAGTCGAGACTTCTTACAACCTTGCTGTGAGGAAAAATAATTGACTAAATCAACATCAACACAGATCAATAAAAGTGGTCGGAGGAGCCCACCAGTGTTAATTAACCCAGATGTTTGACTCCAAGGGCAAGGCAGTTGCTACATCAATATTTCACAAGTTATTCAGTCCGTTTGAAAATCAAAATGGAAATCTAGTTTATAAAAAATATCAGACTGCAATTTTCAATACAGGATTTTTAAGAATCAATTCTGTGATTTTTTTATATATATATTTACATTTCTTTTTTTATAAATACCAATAATTTTTTTTCAAATTATTTTTTGCCAATTTTTTTCAGCAAGGAGTCCAATGATTAAATTGATCAAAGGTAAAGCCATTTATTATAATGTTCCAAAATTCAACTACTTTCTATTCATCAAAAAATCCTAGAAAAAATATATCACAGTTTCCATAAAAACATTTAGCAGCACAACTGTGATAACCATAACACTCATTATACAGATGCACTTTTATGATGGACAGATGCACATTTATGATGGACAGATGCACTTTTATGATGGACAGATGCACTTTTATGATGGATAGATGCACTTTTGTGATGGACAGATGCTCTGTTATGATGGACAGATGCACTTTTGTGATGGACAGATGCACTTTTATGATGGACAGATGCACTTTTGTGATGGACAGATGCTCTGTTATGATGGATAGATGTACTTTTGTGATGGACAGATGCACTTTTATGATGGACAGATGCACTCTTATGATGGACAGATGCACTTTTATGATGGATAGATGCACTTTTATGATGGATAGATAGTTATTTCAGGTGGGGATCATCAACATTTGCTTCTTAGACATACTAAAGACTGTAAAAGTACACAAGTTAGAAAACATATATCAACAGTGTCCTGAGGGCAGGAGTTCCAGTGATCCAATGTCACAATTTATTTTTAAATTTTTTGGTGTTCATTTGAGTTTTTATGCACTATAAATCATCTAATCATAGCTTGATTATGAATTTAGGGTCTCGGGTATGTCTACCATAAGAGAGTGTGTCTTGTTCCACTCGTAGAGTGGGAGCATTCTTGGAATTTCCAGAGTTGGGAGCATCTAATCCAGGTTTCACCTCATGATCCCACCAGTCCAGTTTACCACATTTGAGCCATGAATGTTTGTCGTTATTTGTTCAGATTGTCCCATTCAAGATGAAACACATTCCCTCATCAGTAGTAATAATAATATTATGAAAGTATAATTAATTCATTATTAAGCATAACAATTTTTTTATTTTTTCAACTTAACAGAAACCTGGAGTGACCAATATCTGCCAGTTAATGTGGGCTTCCATAATGCTAAATGCTCTTCACCAAGAAAGATCTTTCTAATTGTGTGTTGGTGCATCATGTAGGCTATGTATTTGTGTAGTTAGTTTAAAAATGTATGTTAAATAAACCTCACATTACCAGTGAATCCTAATTACATGGTGTGATTTTTAATTAATGCATATTTTTTACTACCCTATTTGGGCATCTGATAGAGCATTTGGACCTGGAAACGCTGAAGTCAGCCTTAACTAGTAGATCGCAAAGTATATTTGATTTTGTCCTGGATTGACTGGATTGTTGTTGTTTATTAATTTTTGCTGTCAGGTTGCTGGAGTGGAGGGATTAAAACCCAGCACTCGTTCCAGTGTAGACGTAAAAAAAAAATAATCATGAGAATCTGTCAAATTTCATGGTGACTTTAAATGTTACAAAAAACATATGAAGAAATGTGTAAACATTAGCATAGCATCTATTTTTAATTCCACACACAATACTTTATATGCTAGCACAAGGGTACGCACTTGTTTATGTGGTCCACGATGCTTCGCTTCCGGACTGTCCCCTTTGGAGGAGGAGCTCTGCTGTCGAAGTCTTGCGCCACTTCCAGGCCAATCTGGTGATGCTGACATCAAAGTGTTGTTAGAAGGCCGTGGGTAGGGGGTGGAGTTCAATAGGTTAGGTGGAGTTCGTCCTCTGGGTGCAGTCTGTGTGGGTGGAGGCGGCTGGTCAATACGCCGCTGGGGACCGGAGCTGCTCTGTCGTGGAACCATAGGCTGGTTTCCGTGCTGCGCGTCAGTTAGCGATAACTGTCGTCTTGAGAAATCTCCCGAACGTCTCACAAACTCCTCCCCCACTGAAGCGCCCTGGGTAAGAAAGGTGTGCTTGGTTCCTCCAAGACCTTCTTCGTTGTTACTATGGGAACTGACGGAGCTATGACACTCCGACCCAGAATCCCCACTCGCATTCCCTCTAGCTGATACAGGCAACCCTGCTGCCATCTGGTACACCGGATTCTGAAAGGACAGTGGGGCCAAGAGCTGTGTAGGCCTGCCTGGGGCCCCTTCTGCTCCTGGGGTAGTGGGAGTCTGTCCTGGCCTGTGAAGAGTAGGGGCTCCAGCAATGTTGCCTTGGGGAGTCCGTGCATTCCAGGGAACCATGGTACCCTCACCTAAACCTTCCGGGGTGGCGATGGGTTCTAACGCCCTGGCCGCTTCCTGGAGGTCTACCATGGACAGGCTCTTGCCACCGTTGGCCAGGCCCAGCTCGGGTTCATTGGCCTCAGAGTAACTAGAACTCCGGGCAGGGGAGCCCTGGAGGCCGGAGGAGCGTGTGACGAAGAAGAGGTCTTTGTTTTCAGGGGTGGGGGAAGGGAGGCGAGTGAAGTCCGCCGGGCTAGTAAAGCGAAGAGATGGAGATGTGGATCAGAAAGAGAAAAATGAATAATTAAGCATGCACAGTATAGGACAGAGAAACGGTACATAAACAGCAATCAATTTAAAGAAGACAATCGTAGTATGCTACCTTGTTGTCTCCCAAAGGCAGCATCCTAGTTGTTCTTATTCAGAAACTTTGTTCATATTCTTATTCTTATTCATTGAGATAATTCAGTATATTTTGCAAACATCATCTGTGTACTGGATTTTATACAGAGCTTACAGTAATGGATTCTGAGATTGTATCTGCAAAGAATGCATGTGCTGCTGTCCAAGACAGTATCTTAGAAGGCAGGATAATTTTGCTGCTAACCTTTTGGAACAGCATCACAATCTCGAGCAATCATTAGACTCTCCTAATATAGTAGCTTGTGTTTGAGAAACAGAAACTGTAATTCTTTTTCAAACACTTATAAATGCCATACTAGACAGCACTAAAAGGTATAAAACATCAGAGAGAATGCAAGGTTATTATGCGTCCCTTTCTGTCTTTACTTCCACCCAGACTGTTTATTGTCTGGATATCTGCAAAAAATGCTAATTTATTTCATCATACTCTCCGACCAGACACCAACCAACAAGCTCCACTCTCTGCTTTCTACTCACAGCCTCCATCTCTTTTGATCCCCCAACATATTTATCTTCCCTTTCTCTGAATGTGTGTGTGTGTGTGTGTGTGTGTGTGTGTGAAATACAATTACAGGCCTCTCATTCTCTCTGGCTCTCATAAATGTCGGTTGGGAATTAGCAGCGAGCTAGACAGATAAAGATGAGCCGCACTCTTTAGAAGAGCAGTCTGCTGGATAAAGTGAGGGCACACTCTTAAGATCAGGAATGAGGACGGTCTTAATGGCTGAAAGCGACAGATAACGACGAGTTCAAAATTGCAGTGTCATTGCATGATATAACACTAAGCTTGAAGATGATTGGTCGATTTGTCAGAACACCTTTCAATCATGACATTTACAGCCATCTTTTTATTTTTTCCACAGTCATCTACAATTACGTAAACACTTGATTCTGATTGCTTACAGGCTGTTAACAAATTTGATGAAGTGGATCTGATTATTTCTGCTTACCCTGGTAGGTCACTGTCGATGGACATCTTTTGTAATCCAGTAGAGATGCTGCATCCAGGGGCTGGAGGGGAGGGGACACGATCAGAGGGAACATTCATCTGTGTGTTTGGTGGGTTTGTTAACGCTCCATGTACGTCCCTCAATATTCTAGGTAATGGTCCAAGCTTGGAGGCAGCACTCTAAGGACATGGATGAAAGATCCCATTGAAAATTAACAAATACCCCAAAGATCTCTTATATCTGTGCAGGACTCTCTATTAGCCTCGAGAAAGTAAGTAGAAGATAACAGAATATCAATGACTGCATTGAAATGAGTTCCTGGAGCTGAATTGGTCAAGCATGGCATTGGTCACAGGTTTGATTCCCAGGGAACACAATTAATCACAAAATGTACATAATAGCTTGAATTCATTTAAAGTTGATTTGGATAAAAAAACATCATGTCATGATTTAAATGTAAATGATGCATCCATTTATCAAAAATTAAAAATCGAACCTAATTACTTCCTAAAGTGCTATATTAAAGATAATAAACAAATACTTAGCCATAACTGATTTCTGTATCTTACTATGAATCTGAACTGCAAAACTACCTGTTTTCAAGTATTTTCAAGAGTTTTGAGTAACCGTGTCTAGGGCTGGGCCAACGCAAACAGCGTTAGTGATGGATCACCTCCCCTGAAGGCTTAATATATCTTAAGCCTGTTTTATGCTTCTGCGTCGAATTGATGGCGTACTCCCGCAGACCCCTCTGCGTCAACGCGAACCCCTTTCCGACCCCTCCGCCGTAGCTCGACGTGCACCTACAAAAAATTGTAACTACGTGTCGAGGCGACGCAGACAGCAAGGGCTGTGATTGGTCAGATAATACATCATTTCCGGAGTGTAGCCTTTCCGGTTTCCCCTTCCCGCTATAGCGCCATTTTTAAAGTGACCTGTCCATTATCCTGCCATGGCACAGTTCCATGTGGAGATTAAATAAAAGCCTTCAACTGTTCACAAGATTGTTGTTAATTTGGAATACAATGTTCACAGTTACCTTCAAGTGTTCACAAGATGTTGTATGAGACTGAACATTTGCACCCTTGTACTGATAATTATAATATCAACGATTAACGATTCACGTTGATGTTAATTCACGGGCTTTTGCCGGACAATATGATTGCCTTGATTTGATATTGATTTCAGACACCTGTCATGCCTGAGGCGTTCCCCAATTTCGTCATCGACACTGTGTCTCGTTCCCTGTTCTCAGGGAACAGAGTTTACAGTCGTAACCTGAGACGTTTTCAACATTGATAATAATAAAATATAAAAAATGTTTCTTTAGAATCAAATCAGCATTTAAGAATGATTTCTAAAAGATCATATGACACTGAATAATGGAGTAAAAATTCAGCTTAGCTATTAAAATACATTTTACAGTAGGAATTACATTATTATAATAATATTTTTAAATAAATTCAAATAGAAAACATTTTTTTTTTAATTGTAATTATGTTTCACAATATTACTACTGTTTTTATTAAAAATAAATGACTTGGTAAGCGTAAGAAACTTCTTGCAAAAACATTTAAAAATCTTAGCGATCCCAAACTTTTGATTTTTTTTAACTATATTTGTATTGCATTGTGTAAATGTATGTATTATTATTATATAACAACTTTATAGATCTCCAATTAAAAGAGGTGGAAGTGAACCTTTTAATGAACGCAGTGAACGCTTCATCTGCGTGATCTGCATAATTCAACACAAAGTGCTACAATGAGAATATCCAACATTTACAAATTTAATCTGTAATGTTTGCATAGTTGTAGGCAGTGTCGGTGCTTCACTGGCATACAGACACAGGTGAGCTGAATATAGATGTGTCTTTGCTCAAACACATTTTGCAAGACTGGAAGTTTTCTCTAAGAGTGGAAAATCTGGGCAAATACAAAAACTAGTTTATATTTAGCATTTGAGGAGGAGGAGGATTAGAAGATAATTTCTTTTAAAAATATGTAGAAATTAAGATATAAAGAAATAAATATGTGGTGAACACATCTTTTGAGGTCTGAACATTAAAAGCAACAAAATGAAGGATTTTAAAGCCTGACTGTTACAGCCTGAAGGCAATTGCTCACACCAGTCCACCTACTCAAAGAACACCGAAACTGAAGAAAAAAAATATTTTCTTAATCAGTACACAGCAAAATTTCCAGTGTTAAATTAACACTCCTGGTGTACATATAGGACCAAATTAACACTCCTGGAGTTAAATGGACCTACATGAACACCAGGAGTGTTAATTTAACACTTGGAATTTTGCTGTGTTTTAACCTGTTTCCCAGGAGAAAAATAAATAAAAAATACTACATTTTTAAGAGGATGTAATATATTCTTGTAATATAAGAACAAGAAAACAAAGAAGAGAGAAATGTCCTCTTTTCAGGATATAGTATTTTTCAAAGATAATGGTGTACAAAATCAAAATACGTTTTACAGATCTTTATTGGGAAGGGATTAAAAAATGTTTTTAATGCTTTTTCAATGATTTTCTATGCACCAGTGGAACAGTTCTTGTGACACAAACAGTTTACAGGCAGCAGACAATTAATGCCACAGTTCCAATAACTAAAGAGAGCTTTCTACTGACTCTGAAAAACAACAGGAGAAAGATGCACATGGTCCCAGATCACCTCCATAAACCAGCTGTAGACCTTCTACAGGATACATGAGGACTGCATATGTGAACAGAGCAATAAACTGCAATGTTTGTAATGTAAGACCCCTTAGACAGTGCTAAAAGGGGACAGTATGGACAGTTGATCGTTCTTGTCCTTGTATTGCCAAACCAGATGTAACCATATGTCCTCACCAGACATGTTCGAGAACTTGCAAGTGCCATTGGTGGAAGAGTGGAATAGTATCTCACAGCAAGAACTGACAAATCTGCTGCAGTCCATGAGGATGAGATGAACTTTATACCTTAAAAAAGCTGGTGTCACACCACATACTGACTGATACTTTTGTTGATGGACTCATTATTTTTAGTTTGTCCAATGTTCAGTTTGTCTTAATTGTCAAATCGTTTCATGTAAACACAAATATTTACTGCTAAATAAGCAGTTAAAAAGTGGGAGGATTTTTTTTGCTAAGTATTTATATTAAGATTTAAACATAAATTTAGGCTACTTTTGAAAAATGGCAAGATATATATGTTTTTGCCCATGTCATAAATGTATGATACAATTTGTTTTGTTGTTTTCTTTAACACATTTTCACTGTGAAACAAGACTGATTAAAAAAATTTTAAAAAGTCAGTGTTTTTGAATGTCTGAAGTGAAGGAGTAGGCTACAACACACTCCAACTGAAAATCTTGACAATACAAAAACAATCAAATGGAGCTGACTTAAGAGTCAAGAGACTAACCTGATCCATTTGGGACACCACCTCAGCTAGCAGCGAGTGCAGGGTGGAGAGCTCACGGCCCAGGTCAATATACCCCTCGAAGCCTGCTGTATTTGAGATGGTCTCTGGGTTGGAGATCTCCAGCAGGAAGCGCTGCATGTTGGTCCACTCCTGTTCTAAGAACTGATTCATGAAAGACATGTACTCCTCCTTGTTACCAAACCTGACAGAAAGTGAGAACAATAATGACTCAATGCTAATGACCCCAAAATCATATCTATAAACTGAATTTCATTCATGAATAGTGTTTTGCTCAGAACAACATGAAAAAGTTATCACAGTCTCATTCCTCAGCTCCATCATGAAAACTTAAAAAAAAAAAACTCCCTAGCCAATCACACACACACTCACAATGGAGTAAATAAAATCCTTACTTGGTGAAGTTTGCAAGGTTCTGTGTAACCTTGGCGATAAGAGTGAGTGTGCGTGCCGTGCGGTCGTCTGGGTACTCCTGCGTCAAGTTGAAGAGAGAAGGCGACATGATGGCCGGACAGAGAAAACGCAAAAACAATGAGGCGCTGATAAGACGCTCGCTGATATCTGGTCGCCCTCTGTTACCACATTCCTGTCTCCACGATGCAAACACTTCTTTAAGTTCCCTTGGAAACACACTGTTGAGGAATTGAGAGTTGAACATGGAATTTAGATGAAAACAAATTAACCTGACACAACTATAAACAGTTATTCTTACTGGCAAGTAATTTCACAAACTATTTGTTATCCTTTTGCAACTCCTGAGGGAACAACTTTCTATAATTATATATATATATAACTATTATTCTTTATACGTTGAAATACAGAATATTAGATCTCAGTGAATTAACCTGTACTTCAGTTATGAAAACACTAAGATTGTTGCATCAACACTAAAAGTGTTGTATTGAGTATCACTTCTGTTATTTTTATAAAGCAAAATAATTGTATTATACAACAATACTTACGAACCGATTACTTGATTCACCATAATCAAAGGTTATCAGTGTATAACTGGATGTTATTGTATTGGTACTTGTATTGTATTGGTACTACTAATAATAATCACTCTTAATTCTCATACTTCATTTTATACCTCTAAACTCCTATCATTACTGTCTCTTTAGTTTCTTTCTTTTTTTTAACTTTAGGAGAAACACCTGAGACCAAGTTGATACTTAACAGCAACAAAGAGAAAAAGCAACATTTTAGCAATAAAATACATCACTGGTTTAGACCAACAGGCAGCTGTGAAGGACATACTGTAGTTACCGGTAAGACTCAATGATCTTGCAGAAGGCCAGCTCACAGCACATCCTGAGGTTGCTCTGATGTTCGGGTAGATCACTAGATGAACATTTGGATGGGTCCACCTCACAGTTCTCATCAGACTCATACAGAGCCTTTATAAACTCCCCTACAGTGGATGAAGGACAAAAAAACAAACAAAAAATTTAAGACAAAGGCATTTTTAAATAAATACCATGTAACGTCTTGTTGTTTGAAAAGAAATAGTATTTTTCAGGAAATAAATAAAGAACGCTGTCATATATTGATTCGTTTTGACATGATTTTGTATTTGGCAAAAGAATGCTTGCAATCCTAAATGTCAACAAGGGAACCTGCTGTACAAACCACATCAGCTTTCATACAAAACAAACAAACAAAAACTCTCAATTATTAGCAGGAATGAACATCAGCACTCCTGAGCTTATAGCTATTCGAACCCCTTTCCGCTATGACGCAACTAGTGAAAGTTCTCAAGTTATCTGACTCAGAAGTAATGAGAAAACCCATCCTGGGAATATACAACAACCTTTTTGTCGATCCCAAACAAACAGCATAGCCAGATCCTACTCCACAGAGACTCAGAGCAGGTACTGGTCGATTTTTCTCTTTCTGTTTCGTTGCGCATGAAAACATCAGGGAAAAATCAAACTAGTGTAGCACAAACCATGTGGACGTCCAACTGACCCAGAATGGAAGAGGACTACTCATTCTTCATCTTCCTTTTAAACTAACCAGATGCACATACAGTATTTATTTGAAACCACTTATAAGTCACTTTTGATCAATTCAATGCATCCTTGCTGAATAAACGTATTTATTTCCTAAAATAAAACTGACCCCCAAACTTCTTAAAAGTAGTGTATAACTTGCAATGGAAACATATTATTATTATTGCAATGGGAACAGAGTATTATTGTTGGCAATGGACATACAGCAGTGGATGCAGCAGGTGGATACAGACTTCCCAGTATCGTCACACTACAAAGCAGTACAAAACACATAGTTATGGTCGGTAAACTCCATATTGATAGGAAAGTCAGAGGAAAACCCAAATAACTAATTCAAGGCCACAAATACAACACTAATTGCTCAAACGTCCAGTCTAATTAATTAACCTGCAGGTAAAATCCCATCATCAATATCTGCTGTCAAACAAGAGTCCTTCAATGGTAAAGCAAAAATAAAGCATGTCTTGATAAAACATGAAAATCAACTGATATGCCATTATATGTAATACAATATGAACATCTTATGCAATCTGAGCTTATATAAATGGCTTTTTAGTAATTGCCAATAAAGAGACTAAATGACAGAAACGTAATACCACAAATCCCTTAAGGAAGTTGAATTGCCGTCTAGAAATGTGGATGACTGTATGTGTGTGTTTGTGTGAATGTGTTCTAGCTATCAGTCTGTTTTTGCAGTAATTTATTTAATGAATAAATTCCTTATTTCGCCAAAGTAATCATGTGTTTGGAAGTGACAATGAACAATCAAGAAAACACGTAACGACTCATTTTTACAGCATTACTCACTTTCACAAGAACTAAACGTAATGGACCTTAGTTTTTACTTGGTGTTTTCGGTGTTATCTTGTCACTCGATTTGAAAATGAGATCGTTTTTTAAATTAGAGCAACTGAACAACAAGACACTGAAAAACAACAACAATGAGCTGAAGTAATTTATTGCTCTATCTCTCGAGAACTAGAGTAGATGAAATGACCAAAAGGTCCATCCCTTGCGCATATACGTATGCCATTTATGTAATCATTTGGTTTAATCTGCTCTCTTTGCTGTCCTTCTCTGACTCTGATGTCTGAGGGACTAAGTCAGTCTTTAGGAGTGAACCGTTTAATAATTCAGCAGCACTTCACAAGTCACATTTATCTAAGAAAAACAACTATACATTATTCAGCACCATCAAATGACTTCTTAATGCAAATCTAAAGAGAGATTCACTCTCTTTGGTGTATTCACTCACATTCACACATACGTACCCTTATTAGATCCCCCAAAGTCGATATTTATACACGTGTTAAATTTGCAGAGTGCATTTTTGTTTTGCAGATAAATTGTTAGTTCAGACGTTTCAAAATTGTATTCCTAAAATAAGGAGGTATTAATAAACACAGGCCTTATCGTACACAAAATGAGCTAACCGCAAAGGAGGTCAGATATGTGTGTGCATGTTTGTTTTGTTTTCACAGCTATTTAATCTTATCGAAAAGGAATACAGGGAACCACAAAGTAGCTATATTTTGGAAACGTATTTATGTTTCTAGTGTTTGTGCTGGACAGACAGTTTGCACTGATAAAATGTCCCCTAGTATTATATAATTATTTTATGTAATGTATTTATTTTGGTGGTCCTGTCACTTTGTTACCTAGAGGTGGTCATAACAAATGGAACAGATATGATGTCAGAAAATAACACACACACAAGCTCTTACCCAGCGCGTCTTGTAGATATTTCTGTCCGACCAGTTTGAGGTACTCCTCGATAGCTTTAGTGCCCAGAGTGTTTTCTCTAAAAATCAGGTGCTCATTCTCCCCGCATCGGTCCACTTCCGACATCATCAGATCCGTCAGGAAGTCCTAAACAAAAACATACAATCACAAAAAAAAACATGTTGATCTGTGAGAAAATGTACTGTTAGTAATCATAAATGGAGAGAATGCATGGTGGGTCTAAAAATCGAAGCGATTGTGCTACTGATGTCTTTTGGAACATGAAAGAAAAGAAAAAGTAATGGAAAGGGAGATGCTAGTGCTAAAGTGAAAGCAGCTCCAATCAAAGCTATCTGTCAGGGAGTCTATCGAAACCAGCAAATTGGAGTTAGACAGAAAAATCAGTATACTTGCTGTTGACATGTGATGCACGCACGCACACACACACACCAGAGCTCAGTGTCCTAAAAAAGATTTAGTGTGTGTCTCAACCTCTATTTGCAGTGGTGAGTCATGTTTGGCTCAGTGTAGAAAAAAAATATATATCATCATGTCATTCTCATTATAGAACATATCTCCCCATAATTCATGCAACAAAACGCTCTTCTCTTTCTCACTAAATGTATCCCACTCTTATCTTTCTTTTTAGCCACTTTCCTCAAATCCTATTTCGCTCAGTGGAGTTACTGTGTATGTTTTTTTATTCGACACTATTGAGTTGTTTTGGTCAACACAGCCTAATGCTGAGGAAAGATGTTAATGGCCCATGCCCGAAATAAAGCAAGAAATAAACTTAATCATTACAATTCCATTTTGGAGTTAAGTGTGCATGATTCAAAAAGAACATTTTGATTAAAACATTATTGTATATAATACAATACAAGTGTTGTATAACAGCACCTCTTTTGTTATAATCTTTGTATTTCTTTTAAATAAAGGTTAACAGTGAAAACTGTGAAAATAAAGTGTCAAAAAAGGGAACAACATAAAATGCCATTTGTGAGAAAATAAAATAGACTTGACAAGGCCTTACTTTCATTATCTCTTCCTGTCTTAACCAAGGATGCGTTCAGTTATATGGTTGAAATGATGACAAGATCGGAGGTCTGTACAGGGATTAAAGACCAAGCCTGGCACATAAACGAGACCCTGTGACCCAACCCGACACTTAGTTTAACACCAAACCTGAACCCAAAGTCCCTCATTATTTACATTGCATTACTCATTATTTTCTTCTTTATAAATCCAGATGCAACAGCTCCCCCACTCAACCTTGATTGTAAATGAGTTACATTAAAAGTTTTAAAGAAATGAATACCTTTATTCAGCAAGGATGCATTAAATTGATCAAAAAATTAAAGTAAAGACATTTATTATGTTAAATATTAAATATTAATATAAAGATTTCTAATAAATGCTTTTATTTCTATTCATCTAAGAATTCAAAAAAGAAAACCCACACAAATTATGCTTTTCATAAAAATATTAAACAGAAAAACTGTTTTCTTGAGCAGTGATTGAGCATATTAGAATGGTTTCTGAAGGATCATGTATATTTTATGATTATTAAATGATTGTATTGATGATTTCATGCTGAAAATTAAGCTTTGCCATCAAAGGAATAAATTATGTGTTAAAAATATTAAAATTGAAAGCAGTCATTTTAAATAGTAAAAATATTTCACAATATTTGTCATGATTACTGTCTTGTGTTCCACTTGTCTCGTGTGGACTTTTGTCATTTCCTGTCTTGTGCTAAGTTTTGTAGTCCTATGTATTCTTCCGATGTGTCTTGTTTCCTCATTCACTGTAAAAAATATTTTCAAGATTTGTTATCACAACATTTTTCTTTTGTCAAATCAACTTAATAATTTATTTAGTTGAGATAACTTATTATTTTGAGTTTCTGATGATTAAATTAATCTCCTTCATTGGATTAACTCACTTTTTCCAATTCAATTAACTTAACATTTTTAGGCAACCAGGCTACAATATTTTTTTTACAGTGAAAGTCCCCATGAACCGGAAGTTGCAAAAAGATTTTCTCCAGTGTTGTGAAGTATTTCCGAGAGAAACGAAATACTAAATGAGGCAAAAAAGTGGGCGTGTATTTTTTCCAACTAGCACCTGATTAGATCTAGAAAAGTAGGTGTAACACTAATTGGAATTATAAAACTATTTTTATTTGCTATTACTGCTACAACCTTAACCGTTATGATTGTAACCTGTGTGTAACTCACTAACCCATGGGTACCAAAACCAAAAATGCACCTCCTCGACATCTCTCCTTTCACACGCTGTCAATGCTCTTAAACACACACAGGCAGCCTGTCTACTGTCAGTTGGAGGGGGATGTTTACAGATGTGAAGCAGACACCCAAACTGTCAAACCTACGTCATCAGGGAAGGTCCTCCAATACAGAGGGGAGGGGCATTTTCAGATTTTGATTAAATATTACACAGCCAAAAAATGATTTTGTGTGGATTGACTTGCTTGTGGATGAATTGTTCACCACAAAACCATCAATTTAGGCAGACAAAGTAAGTATGGTCAATTTTGAATTCATTGGGGACTTTAAGCTTGTTTGCCCAAATTTATAGCCCTTGTTTTTGGCTTGTTACTTTGTCAGTTGTTGCACATATATGGTTGCTTCTAGTACAGTCCTTCTTGTGACTTTATTTCTTTGTTCGAGGAGTTCTTTATTATTTGTTCTATGCATTATTTCATTAAAACCTTGCAAATATATCCTCGCCTTTGCCTGCTTTCCCCAGCACATTACAATATTATTATTTATTTATTCATTTTTTCTGTATTTTTCAGTAGCACAGCTCCATTCACGGTAAATATGGACAAATATTTGGCCACTAACGTTCAGAATTTCATAGTATTATTTTTTCATATAATTACTGAGTGAACGTTTCAGATCAGAGGAATTCAATGCAAATACTAGATGGTATTATGTAAGCCAAAACAAAAGCATTTGTTTGGGATACAGGAGAAAGGGTGTGTGGGTAGTGTGAATGTACGGTGACCTCAGAGCTTAAATATCCTTCATGAGTGCTGATGCAGGGAACAGTCACCATGGTAACTGCCCCGGACTATTTCCAGGTTTTGCATGATCATAGAAATCCTGACTGTAAAGTAGTGGCTTTGTCATCACGTGTCAGATTCCAACCTATGGCTGTCCACATCTTCTAACAACTTTTACCTTATCTTACAATTACAGGTATAAGCTTTTTTTTTCCAGTAGCACGTATTATAAAACCATTGAAACAAAAATGTGAGGTGCCATTTCACAAAGAAACAAAGGATGCTGTGATTGACAGCTAAATAATACCATTGTTATTTTTTAAAAGAAAATAATGCACAATGCTGTTTCATGGCGGTCAAGAAATATTTATGCTCGGTAAATTTTGACCAAGCGCAGATTTTGCCAGAAAAGCAAATTTTGGACGCTGCATACAAACAATCCTCAGCATTCAAGCTTTCCCCACATTTTAATTCTTAAATGTATAATAATTGTCAAGTTATAAAAGGTATGATCAGCAGAGCCACAAGAATATCCTCAGCACCATTAAGATTATTGCCACACAGATGGAGATCTCATGAGCCTTCAGACTCTCTACGCACACGCACAGGGCACTTTTTAGAAAAGGTCAAGAAAATTGTCCATTACTGTCAGAGTTAATAAGCTAGACTATAGCTCACCCTTAATCAGAACGAGATGAGAGAGAAACACAGGAAACGTTAGAGACAAGAGAAAGCGAGGAGAAGGCATTAAGCACAGTGAGACATAAATTCAAATCTAAAATGGAAAGGAAAACATAAACAAAAAATAAAGCAGGTGCGTAAAATTAGTTGCTGCACAGGAAAGCAAAGCCATTGCACAGGGGAACAGAAGAAAATGATAAAGAGAGGATGGAGGGATTAAAATGAAGAGATATAATCCCTCAGGTCTTCCCTGGAAGCAAAAACTCAAAACTCAAGAGTTTTTGCTTACATTGTCTTGAACAAATGTCCCCACAAGGGTTGTAAAACCTGAAATCACCCACACTGTGGGAGGCGGTCAGTGGTTCCCAGTTGGAGAGTGGCTTCATGAACATATTAAATAATGTCTTAATGAAAATGTAAAAAATCAGAAGGGTTCAAGGTTCATGTTTAAGGGTAGAAAATAAAGAATTAGGTGATAAATAAATGTAGTCTTTCAACAGCACCATACTGAGCATCGAGTATTAATATTGAACTAAAAGAATGTGTTCAATAGCTTTTCTATATCATCATAAACTACTGAACCATTGGTATCATGACTACCCCACCTCAGGAGTAAAAAATCACACACAAAAAAACTGTCCATTTTTTGTGCATGACATCCATGAACGTCCGTGTGTATTTGTGTTAGCCAGGACAGACGAATGTGACTCACTATCAAAGGCTTTTAAATAAAAATAAAAGTCACTGAGACTACAACACACAAACACACACAGCCTCATTAATCTAAAGACATAAGATGATGACTCATTCAGTTGTGTAAATATATTCAGGAGGGGGGGGGGGGGTGTACTATAGGCTAATGTACATCAATAGATCAATGTACTATAGGCTCTTTCGTTGCTTGGGTTTGACGAATGGGCAGCAACTTTGAAAAGGTGAATGTTTACATGGCAACTAACCGACAGGTACAATTGTAGCTTTAAAAATATTTTAGCTATATTGTCCAATGTAGAGTTGCAAAAGACCTAAAGAATTACACCTTTTGATCAATGAACTTCCATAGATTTTCCATGACTTTTTCAAGAATCCATAAGAACTTAAAATAATTAAAATGCTATTTAAAGTCAATTAAAGCGATAGTCCAACAACATTTTTAAATTTTCATCTTTTATGTTCCACAGAAGAAAGTCACACAAGTTTGGACCGATTTTATTTTTAAAATATTATTTTATTTTATTTTAAATTTTTAATTATTTTATTTTAAAATTTGTTTTTTTTTGGTGAACTAACCCTTTAAATACGGAACAAAATTTTACTAACAACAATACAGGAAGTCAGTGGAATACAGTGATAAGCTAATAATTATGAATTACTTACTTAATTACTTTCATAGAAGACCAGATTATTTCCTACTTTG
>JAOTRC010000034.1:16415168-16425760 GCA_027497675.1 Cyprinella lutrensis
ATTTGCAGATTCCTTGTATTGGTTGTTTGTCATGTTTTCATGAATTATACTTTCTAAAGGCATAACATAAGTATTGTATGTGACCATAACTTTATACTTGATAATACTGTAAGTAATAAAGACTTTAACTATTTTCTATTCAGTCTGTTTATGGTTAATAATTTTGAATATTGATGTGCCAATCAATTAATGGTAATATTATTGAATGTTATGTTTCTTTTCATGTTTCGGTAACAGGAGTGATAAACATGTTCATCTTTAAACATCTTGGGTCACCACTTGATGCCCATTGTTATATCTGGGTCTCAGAATAACCATTGACGAAGCAGCACAGATGTAGAGAAAAGCTCTACACTCACAGTACAAACATATTTTATTCATGACACCACTTAAAGGGACATGACACAATGTGAAGGGACTGTGACAATCTGCCAGTTACTGTCAGGACTGTACCTAGGAAAAGCTGCAGATAAATGCATTGAAATAAGAGTCGTTTTCTGGTAAGATCTGCTGCTGCTGGGATCTGACTCACCTCAGACTCCAGCTGGACTACCGATAAGACGACCGTTCATTGTTTTAACTAGCAGACATTTCAGGACAAAAATGCAGGAAAAAATAAATATATTTATATATATATATATATCATGGATGATTTTAAACTGGGGTCATATTTCATCTTCTTTCTTTCCCTCAAATTGTTTATCTTTCCTGGTTGCATTCATTCCTGCCTTGTAGGACAGGAATAACAGTTCTAAAATGTCTCGATAAGAGTCCTCCATATTTATCTTGATGCATAACACAACAAATATGCCACTCTGAGTGAGTCCCACATGATACACAGATCAGACAAAATAAACTGGCTTTATATGCCAGCAGTTAACGAAGCATTTCTGCCCATGTGAAGTTTATATTCTTGTACTGATCCAACAATCGGAAACCTTCCCCTCTGAGACACTCTGGTCAGGTTGAGCATTCTGAGGTGACCCTCTCCTGAGGAGATGATGCCCTATACCACCCTTCTCGTGATCCAGGAGACCAGGAGAGTAGACGCGCCTCAGCGGCGCACAACAAATCAATAGACCAGAGAGATTGGTCATGACAGTGCAATTAGAGAGCGACTGAGAGAAAACGAGTCAGGGGGGAAAGAGAGATGGCCTCGATTTGCAGAATGTATTGCAAGTTTAGAAAACATTTTTTTTGCACACTAGACTGTTTTTTTTTATTGTCTTTTTATATCCTCCAATCAAACGTTATCTGTCTTTAATTTTCCATTCCAGCACAGCTGATGAGACGTCGACCAACAGCTGGTACCGAGGAGAAACTCTCCTCTCATCCCTCCCTCTTTTTCACACCATCTATTATTTTCCCTCTTCTCAGTTTAGAGGTGTTTGTAAAATAAATAAATGTATCTTCCATTACACATTCTCTGCTATACTACAGGAACTCTCACTTTATTCCTTCTGTGTGCAATGCATGTTGCCATAAGCTGTATAAATTCAACACATAAAAGGCTTGAGTTGAATGAGGAATTCTAAATTTCCTGATAATTCCGTGTTTTCCATGACCGTAGGACAGTCAGCTACAGTAGGCTCGAATCTAATTTTGGCAGATACGGATAACCAATAATGCTTTATATTTGAAAGCCGAAAACCGAAATATTGGCAGATATATCTAAATCCAAATTTTCAGATAATTATTGAGAGCCTGGTAACGAAAACAAAAGTCTCACCATTAAATCCATGTCCCAAGCACACAATTATAATGATGTTCTCAATATAATTTTATACAGCTTATATGACAGACTGGATTTACCTTTTTTGAAGTGATTCCAATCATATTTCAAGCAATTAAAAACCATCATGGTGAACAGTGCACATCTGAAGCGTCTCAAATGAAAATAATCCATTATTTATCGACTTTGTATACCTTTCCTTATTGGGCCGATAACGATAACATTAAAAACTAACATATATCAGCCGATACCGATTTGGTACCTGATCTAAACACTGATATATATCGTGCATCCCTAGTAGGCTCCACCAATGACAGTCACTTTTATGGTCAGACTAGGTAGAAGAAGCTCCACATCACTTTCTACAGAAAATATTCACTTGCATGATATGCAGAAGTTAATTAATCTTTAATCAATCTTTAAATCTATACATCCAGGGAGGGAGATAAATAGGTGTAATATGTTCCTCAGTGTTATGAATGAGAGCAGCTGAAATATAATTGCAGACTCACACATACACAAGCTGACAGGTTGAGAGAAGTTCCTAACCTCAGGTAAAAAAAAAGGAGAAAAAACCCACAAGTGACAGGCGGCAAGCGATGAACAGGAGTCATCCTCAACAAATCATTTTAATTACAACAAGATCGACACACCCTCCATAACATAAACACACTTTAAATTGAAGCTTAATTTAATCAGATGCAGCTATTTAAAATCAGAATGCAGATGTGTTGCTTCTGGCCACAGTGACTCCACATTAAAATGGCATCAGAATTTAACCACATGAGTCCAGTGACCCAGAACATCTAATGAGACCAACATCCCCCATCATCACAGACACTGTTAGAAACAAATACATTACAAGGTCCCAGATCACATGTGTATGAGAGACTTCTATCACATTATATTTGGGAGAACAACATGAAAACAGTCCGAGCCAAAGACTCAGGATCAGACTGATCACTCACCAGTCATCATGTAAAATCAGCGCAGCAGTCACACACCGGAGAGAACAAGGGAGGACAGGAAATAACCCTGAAGGTGAAGGGATCTGTTGAGTAGTTCTCACAGCTTCATTTTTCTCTTTTCCGGCACGGAGCGCTTCCCTCTCCCTGCTTCTCTCTCTCACTCAGTCAGCACTGAGCAGCCCAACCACAGCCGTTTGTTTTCTGGGGAAGGCGGAGCGGAGAAAAATCTCTCTCTCTCTCTGTCTCTCTCTCTCTCTCTCTCTCTCTCTCTCTCTCTCTCTGTTTTCAGCTCTTTCTTTCACCTCACACTTTTTCTTTCTCTCTCTACTGCCCTCTTGTGCTCTCCTTGTCTCATCCTCCCCTCCCTCACATATTTTTCCACTGTCCTACTTCCTCTGCTCTCTGTATCTCTCTGTCAGAGTTTAAATGTGTGTGTGCTCATGTATATATATGGTTTCGCTCTCTCCCAGAGACAAAATTAGACATGCACAAAAATCCGAATCTCATATGCTTGTCTTTGTTAGCCAGATCAATCCCTTTCATCTCAAATCAATACTCACAGATGGCTGTGACAGGGTACACAGCATAGGCTATAATCAACCAAAACAACATTTTCTCCGATACTAAATGAAACGGCAAATTTCATTAGCTTTGACAACCGTTCTTCCAGACTTAAGCTCAGAAATCAGCATGCAAACAGTCTGTCCACAGCAGGTCTAACAAATCTGCTCTAGAAAAAAGTTTTCCAACTCTTGACTAACAGTTTGGAGAATGAAGACTATATAAAGTTTGGGGATACGAATAATATTTTAATATGTTTTGAAAGTGACTTATCCTCACCAAGGCAATACAAGTGTCACATGATCATTCAGAAATCATTCTAATATGATGAATTACTGTCACTTTTGATCAATTTACAGCATTCTTTCTGAGTATTAATTTCTTTAAAAAATCTCACTGACTAAAAACTTTTGAATGGTGCATGGTGTACTGTACATAGAAGTAAACCAAATAACAAAACAACTCTCAATAAAATATAGAGACTTAAAATGTGCTCAACTATTTGGTCGAGCAGACAGTTAAAGGATTAGTTCATCCAAAAATGAAAATTCTGTCAGTAATTACTCACCCTCATGTTGTTCCAACCCCGTAAGACTTTCGTTCATCTTCAGAACACAAATTAAGATATTTTAGATACAATTTGAGAGCTGGATTTCACTTAGTTAAACGTACACACATATTCTACGTTACATGCATCACACACGACCAGCGTTGGCCAATAGTGAGCCTACGTGTGGTGTACAACACATTATCTTTGCGCAATTTCACTACGTGAAATCTCACGGCCGACAGAGAAGGAAATTAATGGTTGAATAATGTTATTTTATTTTTATTTCATTTTTTTCGCATACAAAAAGTATAATCATCGCTTGATAAACTTAAGATTGAGCAACTGTAGTCACTTGGACAATTTTAACAATGTCTTTAATAACTTTTCTGGGCTGGCAAGTTTCAATCCCTTAGAAGCCTATGGAGGATCCAGCTCTCAGATTTAATAAAAAATATCTTAATTTGTGTTCCGAAGATGAACGAAAGTCTTATGGGGTTGGAGCAACATGAAGGTGAGTAATTACTGACAGAATTTTCATTTTGCGATTAACTAATCCTTTAAGAATTTCCAATAATGAGCACCTAAATGCAGACGTATTCCACAAGCAGTGCGCCACAGTCATCACCGAGCACGAACCATTGACAGTGAATGAAACGAAGCAAGCGCACAGGCCATAGTGTGACATGCGTAAACCAATGGTGTAAACATGATCATTATAGATGACGCCACGGGTTTTTATTTAAAAGAGAGAACGTAGCTTACACAATATATATTCACAATACTTACTAGAATATAATTTATCTTACTTTATTGCATTTGTAATAATTGTTAAGAGTAAAGAAAGATTAAAGAGTAAAGAAGAAAAAACAAGTCGGTCGGACTAAAAGAAAAAAGAAAAAAATAATTGGGTTGATCCTAAATTGACAGAGTCGGTCGGGTTACGGCAAACAATAATATGTATAAGGATGGCCTTACTCCTGAATAAGTCATTGTTTATCATTGTTTATTCTGATAATTATTAATTATAAGATCTCTTTACTGAAGCCATTCAAGCACATTAGAGAACATACTGTAACTTACAGGACAGAACAGAAATTTAAATTCATTTCATGCATTATTCCTGAGCGAGAACAGGAGACATTTCAGTTTCAAAAGCATCTTCCATATTTTAAAGCAAGTTTATTGCTTGCACATTCAATAAAGACGGCAGATTCTGTTGTCCAAGCAGACTCAACGGCCGTCTTTGAGGCCTTATTAAAATCACTCCTCACAAAACATACACATTGAGCTTGACAGTTTGATTAAAAGTGGCTCTAGTTCAATCTTCATACAGTCTTTCCTTAGGAATTAGTTCCTTTTTTTACCCAATTGAAATTTACAGAGCAATAAAGCAACGCTGAGATTTTTTCCCCGATATGACAGTTTCCTTGACAACATCACCTCTTTCCTGGTCAGGAGGGAGTGAAACAAGGATATGCAAGAGAACAATAAAACGAGAAGAGGTAAAATTGACACAAATGTTTGAATGCTTTTAATTTAGATCTGACCCTGTAAAGTCATTAGAATCTATGAGCGTCATCTGAGAGCATCAAATAAAAATCGGTGTCAGTCTAGAAAGTTTATTAAAGTCTGTTTGCGTCTATGACAAGACTTGTGTGCCTGTAAAACCGTGTGTTTAAGGAGAAAAAAATGTTTTGCTCAAATTCTGTCCATGTCTTTTTGTGATGCTCTCTGTCATTCCCCATGCACATGCACAATCATCTCCTCCAACAAAATACAGGTTTGTAGTTAAGTTATCTAGTTTTGGCTTTGAAAGTGAACATATCATGCACAATAATATTACAAAAATAATATTCAAGTAAAAGTTGTGTACTACGTGGCATGCAGATATAGATGTACACTGAACAAAACACAGCAATTTTGTTTTTGCCCCCATTTTTCATGAACTGAACTGCATTTTCCTCACGCAGTGCAACAATTCTCATAGAGTTGATCAGGTTGTTGATTGTGAAAAATGGTGAAAAATTGGCATATCAAATTAACCCCTCTCATCTGCAATCAACAAAATAAGGTTACGTACACACGGTCAGTTTTTGGGAATGACAACCACATTCACGTACAGGTGAGAGTCCCGAAATGTTACGTTTAGCAACTTACAGTCTCGAATATTGTCTGTATGACTGTGCAAAGAGAGTCGTGACTATATTCTCAATTCAATTTACAGAACAATCCCTGCAAAATTTAGAGACTAAGATTAGCGTGTGTCTGGGTGGGGGGCGTAGCATCACGATATCATCGTCCATTGACACAACCCTAGTAGACACACATTTGTGCAGCCTTGAGGGTCTCTCTCGCACTGTATGACGTGACAGATAAGTCTGGTTCTGTTCACACAGCACAGGTTTTAAGAAAACGCGATTGTGAGTCCCACAATTTTACTGGCATGAGTTCAGTTAAAGAATGCGGTTGAGCGTTACCGTATTAAGGACTCAAATACAAGACTGACAACTGTATTCTGCAGCTGTATGAACGTGGACTAAAATTACAGCAGAATAATGGTCCCTTTAAAAACAATCAGCACTCATTTTTACTCCCCAAAAATTCTGTTTTTAATATGAATTGAAATCCAGTTTACACACTACCCACTGGAACCGAACAGCCTGGTTTATTGGTAAATGGTTCAACTTGTGGTTGTCATCATAGAGAAAGAAAGAAAGAAAGAAAGAAAGAAAGAAAGAAAGAAAGAAAGAAAGAAAGAAAGAAAGAAAGAAAGAAAGAAAACTTGAGTTAAAAAAACTCATCAACATATAGGGTTTCTATATAAAACAACAACAACAACAATGCAACAGAGAAATGAGTGAATCTATTATTGATACTGCATATGATAAATGTCCTATAACTTATCCCATGATTAAAGTGCTTTCAATGGCAGAGTTGTTTTCTATTATGAGTTCTTGACTCTTTCTAATAGAAGCCACAACCAGACTGTCTGGTAACACAGGGTCTTTTTCAGCCAAATGAATGTAATAATCCACAACAGACAGAGAGATACATGCACAAACACTCAAGCACAGATCAAAAAAGCTCTACTCACATCAGCCAGGGCATCGGGCACAGAAATTCAACAAAAATCCATTTGGCCCCACAGAAGTCTAGAGTACTCATCCCCTATCTGTATAAGCACAACTCCAGCCAAGCAATGCTGACAGCACAGACAATTACTACACTTAATCCAATCAAATGAGATGCTTTTGGGATTAGCAGCATCCGCACATATAATCTCATTTGTGTAAAGAATGGATGAGCAGCTCAGGCCGTGGCTTTAGAGCAGTTGCTGATGTTAATGCTGCTGAAATAAGATAAAACGAGGGCTGTGATTGAATGGGAACCCTTGGGGTCTGGGGTCTGGGCTAATGGCTAAAGCTAAATTGGGGAAACACTGCAAGCTAATGCCCAGATTAACGAGCGCATCAACACTGAGTGTAGAAAAAGTACAAACTGGGGTTGGACTGCCTGAGGTCCATAAAAAAAATGAATGAACTAAAGATAAAATGATACAAAAAATAAACTTACCAACTAACTAACTACAATACAACAACACAGTAAATAAATACATTAATCAATTTCTTCAAAATAAGCAACCACAACAACAACAAAAATACAGCTAACTGCTAGAAAATCCTGCTAGATGTTGAGCTAGTCCAATCTGGTTGATCATATGGCCAATCTGGTTAACCATGTTCTAAAATCCATAGTGACTATACTTTAAAACTAAATGGAAGCCTGCTTCCCCAACATCATCCCCAATCATGCAGGATGACTGTAATGCCACATTATGAATCTGTTTGAAGAGTTATGTGGAATCCATTGGATTTAAAATCACTAAATGAAAGCAAACTATTCACTGGGCAAGAGGCTCCAAACTCTTCATTTCTGGTTGCCGCCTGGAAATATTGATGTTTCTCTTTGGGGGGAAAAATAATGTAATTGTTTTTTTGGACACTGAGCATTCAATCAATGTATTTTTTCCCTGCCTGGAAGCCTGACTTCACTATGATTTACATGTAGACTTATAGCAGACTCCCATCTCACAATACCTCAGTTAATGTCCACTTTAATGTCCACTTTAAATAAGAAAATAAAAGAGGAATACACAGCCAAACCTGGAACTTCTCGTTTCAATCTTTTTACAGGTACTACTACCAAAACTGCTATTGTTCTGCAAATTGTGCACATATTGGTGGTAAGTGTATCAAATTTACGGTAAAATAAAGTACAGCGAAACTTTCAGAGCCAAAATTTGCATAGAAATGAGCTAAAGCTCAAGAGCAGGGCACAGCTGCAGTCTGTTTAAAGTGAAGGATATTTATGGGATAAGGGAATGAGAAGATGCATAAAGGAGCATCTCCGAGAAAGAGGCAGATGACAGATTGGACTGCAAAGCTCTGTCGGTTTTCACTGACAAGAGAGGCATGTCAAAAGTGACCTCAATAACCAGTCTGCCAAACAGACACACAAACTTCCAGACCACACACACTCTTTTCAAACGTCATTGTTCACTGTGCAGCAAATTATGCAGCACGGACAAGGAGGAAATGCAAAATCTCACATTTACATATACTGTATGTTATACCATACGAATTAGCACACAGAATGCAAACACATCCATGCTGAGACACTTCTGCCACATAAAGCAGCTCATTTAGTACATCTTGCATCCAGTAAAGCTTTAAAATATCAGAAAACAACTACCTTTTTATTGTGTCCATTAACATTTGGGGCCATGACCATGACTGTAACAAGTCATCTCCAGTCAAAACAGACTAAAGATAAAAACTGGGACTCTACTGCTTAAAGCTACACTGTGTAACTCTTTTAGTTTTATCTTAGCTAAAAACACTTAGTTCTTTCAAAAATATATGTACTCATTAATGTATATTTACTTCATTCAAGTAATAAAGTATTTTTGTAAGTGGATAATATGCCATTGAAAATACATACGGGTAAGGGTTCTAATGTCGGTCGCTATGTTGCCCCTCCATCTTGAGTGCATTAGCCATCTAGTACATTAGCCAAAGAGGGGCATACCCGTTAATTCAAGCTTCGCCTTTCGTGTTTACGTTTGAGTTAACACCATGGTTAACACACATGGATGAGGTCGAACTGGAAGCCATGTTAATCTTGGACTACATTTTCCATCGTAGGAGTTAAAACGAAATCGGAATTGAGAGGAACAACTAATATTCACTGGATGGTCATATACCTTTTCACCGCTAGATGGGGGTACAAATCACACAGTGTAGCTTTAAAGCTGATGTGTACCTTTGTTTTTTTAATTTTATTTTTATTTTAACTATAGTAGATTTCACCCAGGGAAATGTCTCAAAACTAAGACTTTCATCTTGAAATATATACAGCTCTTAAAACTGATATTGTGGAATTTATTTCATTTGTTTATTTTTGAAAATTCATTATTTCATTTAAAATATCTATTTAAAATATCTAGTTTCTGTAAATAAAAATAAATAAATAAATAAATCACCAGCTTTGTCATCAGAGCAGAACTATCTTAGTCTACGGAAGCCCTTGAATATTGTTTAGGATAATTGGAGGCCTTGGAATCAAATAAGGTTGCTAACCACTGGTTTAAAACTATCCAAAAACAAAGATCCTCTATAAACTTAGAGTAAATGTCGGTATGAATGAGCAAGTTTGGTTTGGTGATTCTAGTGACATAGAAATCACACACACACACACACACACACACACACACACACTTCCGCTTTAAAAAAAAAGATTGGAATGAGAAAGAAAATTGATGTCGTTTACCTGTCGTTGTCCACTGGTCTGAAGCCTGGCAGGATGTGTCTAAAACTGCTGTTCCTGTCCAGTTTAGGCTGACTCTTAGTCCGCTTTATTGAGCCCTTTAACCTGCGACTCAAAAATCCCTAATGAGGAAATGACAAAGAATAAGAGAGAGACATTATAATGAATTACAGGCAGAAAAAAATTGATCTTTCACCACCATTTCATGCATTCAGTCACTCGTTAATTCTCCCACATTATACACCCTTTTTCTGTGAAAGCACCTGTCACTTTTTTTTGCAGCTCAAGACACACTTTCCTACTTTCCTTTAGGCACCAGTTACCATGGAGACAGCATATTGGCATCAAGGGCATGGAAAGGAAAGAGAGGCATTAAGTGAGAAAGAGTGAAAAAGAAAGAATGAGAGCGAGAAAGACCAAGAATGAGAGTCAAGGACAAAGTACGATCCTCATCCTCACTGTGAGGCTGCTATAGTAGAAAGAAAAGCCGAGAATGTGAGAAGAAGAGAGTGAGAAAGGCGATAGAGAGAGAGAGAGAGAGAGAGAGAGAGAGAGAGAGAGAGAGAATAAAAAAGGTGCAGAAAGAGTTTCAAGAAGAAAAGAGAGGAGAGACAGTAAAAAATCTGAAGTTTCTGACAAGAAAGTGTTAGTAAACAAACAGAAAGCAGGCCGTTCCCCCTACCAATTAACACATCTGCATATTCTACATAATTAAAGGCACCCTACTGATTACTATTCACAATATATGCAAATTATTACACACAGACATCTCTTAATCACAGAGCAATCAGTCAGAATATTCCAGCCTACAGTTTGAAAGCACCAAAAGAAAGCAAATCAAACCAGAAGATAGTCCATGGGCCAAGCAAGAATTTGGAACCACCAAAGGTGGCAAAATCTCTTTGGTACCAGATTGTTTGTAGAATCCATATAAGTACTTTGAAACATGATAACC
>JAOTRC010000034.1:16443534-16453551 GCA_027497675.1 Cyprinella lutrensis
ACATATACATTAATTACTTTTGTATTTTGATTTTTGGCTGAAATGTGAGGTTTCATTTCATGCATATAGGTTTATTTATGTAAAATTTAAAAATGAAAAGAGTTCATCCGACTGCTTCAAAACAATTGCCTCTCTCATGCGATTCTACACACTTTTTTGATTACTGAATTTTTGACCATTTCTATTCCCTAAAAATTTGAATTTATTTCCCAATAAGATGACAAGAGTCACATTACTATGACAAGTTTAAGATTGAATATGATCCACTTCCTATTCATCTTAAAGTAAAAAAGTATGCAATCTGAAATCTCCTCATTTATTCTGAGCTGTGATGCCACAGGCAGCAGACAGGGGAAATATATAGGAATGTCATGTTTTTAGAGCCCTGCGGTAAACAGCCACCGGTAAAACATCTACTATTAGAGATCTATCAAAGCCATTTGAACCATACTCAATTCAACAGACAAAAATGATGGAGTCTTTATTCTGCATCAAAGGCCACTAAACATATGGAGAACATTTGCTGGCTAAGAAAAACCTAGAATGTTCTAAACACCCAACTGTGCCTCATAAGTCATGCTTTTATCGCAACAGAGATCCATCCAGTTCAATCCCATGACAGAGGAATTTTGAAAAACCAGTCCAGATGCAAAGCGAAACCAAACGTGTCAGTGAGATAAAAGCTTGGGCCAAAGGCTGCAGGTTTGAAACCTGTAAAGATTATAATGAAGTTTCATTATTGTGTTTTGTCTTTTAATAGCTACTGCCAATCAGTCCTAAATCGAAATGTGTCTTAGAAAGATTTCATTATACTGTTTGTGTCAAAGATCAATTCAAGACTGACACAAATTAAAACCATGGAGTCTGAATCAAGGCTCTACATTCCAATTTTAGAGAAAATCCAGTCCAGGGTTTAGATGTGCATCCTTCATAAGGGCCCAGACTAGCTTCTACAGACAAGGTTCTCATCAGCCAATGAGGAGCCAGAGCTGAGGGTGTGGGTCAAGCAGCTGGAATACAGCAGAACAGATGGACACAAAGAAACACATGCACGCCACACACATTTACAAATGATTTACAATTAGAGTTTGACATAACAGTATGTTTTAATTAAAGTGAACATTTAACCAAAAATGAAAATTATGTCATCATATCACTCATGTGGTTCAAAGCCTGTATGAATATCTTCTGGAACACAAAAGAAGGTATTTTGAAGAATATCTCAAATATTTTTGTCTGTTCAGTGGAGGTCAGAGTGATCAATGACAAAAAAAAGAAAAAAAAGAAAAAAAAACATTACCTCAAAATACCTTCTTTTGTATTCCATAGAAGAAAGAAATGCATACATGTTAAAGACATTAGGGCGAATAAATTATGACCCCATTTTCATTTTCTGTGTGAACGACATCTCTAGGGAAAGACAATATCAGGGTCTCAATATCTGTAAACACACTGCAGCACACGTCACACCGCACCTGTTGGTGCTTCGGTGTGAGTAACCGGTCTCTCAGGGAAGCTGGATACACAAAACTTCAACTCTCCATTCAATTTGCCTATTGTTATCCGTTCAACCTTCCTGCTTTCAAACGATGCCCTGCCCAACCCCCTTCTGTTTGACTGCTGTAAGTCCCCAGGTGACAACAAGCCCAGTGCCATAAAACAGTCAAACAGAGAATCACACTAAAATACTTCAATTCAGCCCTCGTGAAGCCCGAGGATCAGGATTACGGCCGGATATTCCCCAATGTGTCCCTGTAGACTTATTGAAAATATGTGACACACTCATATCAACACACATTGGTCCACTGTTCTTTGCTTGAACAGTGAACACAAGCTGTTTGCTTGGGGTTACACTTGTGGGCTCAGAATCGAGGTCATTTCCTGTTCTCATGACTTTTCTAGATTGGGACACTTGGAAATTTGTTCACTGTGTGCACAAATGTGAATGTCAGAGAAAACGGACACTGGAGAACTTTCTAAAGGATTTTATCTCTTGCATGCTCAGTCTTGCCCTTCCAGATGCCATAATAGGAAACACACCATTTAAGAAAAGTTTTAAAGGGGTAGTTCAGCCAAAAGGGGAAATTAGGACATCATTAAAAATTATAATTTTATTATTGGGATACAAATATTTTTTTTTTTTTTCCCAGGCAGATTTTTCATAGCTTTTTAATTCCAAAAATTAGGCTATTTTATAATTACTACTTTTATTCAGCAAGGATACATTAAACTGATCAAAGGTGACTGTTAATATGTTTAGAATGTTACAAAAGAGTAGTTCTATTTCAATTAAATACTGTTATTGTTGAACTTTCTGTTCATCATAGAATCCTTAAAATATCCATGGTTTTCCACAAAAATATTGAGCAGCAGAACTGTTTTCAATATTGGCAATCATAAGACTTTTTTCTTGAGCATCACATCCGCATAGAATGATTTCTGAAGGATATATGACACTGAAAGCTGGAGAAATTATTGCTGAAAATTGGCATTGTTCATGAAAAAAATCATTAAGTTCTAGGCTGGTCTGACTGGTGTCTAAGCTATCTGACACAGTATGTGAAGAGTATCAAAAGATCTATACAGTACATCACAAAAAAAGCAGAATGAGAGCAGACAGAGAGCACCTTTTCTCTGCTGTAAAAGATTTGTCATTTATCTTTCTATTGACATTCACACACACACACAAACACACAGTCTCTTCTCTCTCTCTTTCTAACAAAAGCTGCAAAAGGAACAAAAGGGCATATCACTAAAAGATCCAAAGTAGGACCTTTTGGAGTAAAGCAGACAAAGGAACAGATAAAAACTTTAGAGAAACCATTTCAAGTGCTATAATAGCTCTTGATTTTAAACAATCGTTGTTCAATGTACATATTCAATAATAAGTGTTGAACAAATAGACTAAACACAACAAACCAACAAAAATCCTGTTCAATTTGATTATGTATATTAGGGATAGGTTCACAAAAATCTAAATACTGAAAAATTAGATATTTTGAAGAATGTGGGCAACCAATCAGGTTTGTTGATCATTGACTTCCATTGTATTTTCGGGGCAAAAAAAAAAAGTCATACAAGTTTGGAAAGATAAAGGGTCAGTATATGATGACAATTTCCATTTTTATTTGAACTATCCCGATAACTAGTTGCTTTGAAAGTAGAACTTTAACAGTATATGGGATGTTTGTCAATTTATTTTCTACTTTAAGTAGCCATGTAAGTAGCCAGTCCTAACACAAAGCAGAGGATTTTATTTTGAATTAATGACCAGTTGACCATCCTTGTTCCCTTACATACTGTATAAGTGTAGATATCTCTCAAGAAACCAACAATTTGTTGAGAAATCACAATTGCACACACAAAAACAGTAAAAAGTGTGGAAAAGAGAAATAAGAGACGTGAGTTGGTTGAGAACACATGAAAGAAGCAAAATGAGAGAAGAAGTTCAAAGAGAGAAACAATGGGGCAATGAAAGGGTGAGAGGTTGAAAGAGTGGGGATTGCTATGAGAGCATTCCTCTTCTCACCCCACCTTATGATGAAAAACAGCACACACTGTACTGACAACTTCAAGAGCTCTCTTTCTCGAAAACAAACTGCAAATAGCATAAAACTGTGTGCTCCCACACCGAGTTATTTAACCACCGCAGAGCAAAGAACAAAGGTAGAAAAAGGGTGAAAGAGAAGTATGGATAGCATGTAAATCATGTGCCCTTCAAAGAACGTGAAAGGAAGGGATCCGGGAAAAATGAGGTGAGACAAGACAGATGTGTGTGTCTACTTACACATTGACTCCTTATGGCTTCCTGTATGTGCTGCAGTGTTTTGCCGCACTCCACACAGGAAGGCAAGTCAACTTTACTGGTTAAGTTAGTTAAAAAAAGACTGGTAGGCAAACCAGCATTCAAAAATGCAATGATAGTGAGCAGCAGTCCTGGTTGCTTCAACAACAACTACCTCTATTATACAAAAAAAAAAAATATCTGCTGACATTATTAGAGTTTAGATTATTAGAAAAGTTGGTTTTTGAAATGTTTTCTTTTTTATAATATTTTATTATTATTATTACATTATTGGAGATGAGTTTGGCAGATTCTCCACTGTGCACACAGCGCCATCTTATGGAGACAAAAGAAAGTGTGCTTGATTAAGCCAAAGAACACACACAAAGCAAATCTGCAAACTCCAACACATACCTGTCCTGCACATTATTGCATTGCCCTAAATAATAATAATAATAATAATAAATTTAGTTTGTAAATGAATATTTCATGGGTACTGTTATGTTACAGTATTTGTCATCAAAAACAGAACAGGAGATTATGTAAAGATAGTAAGGGTACATAAATTATCATGAATTCATGTATAAATTCATGCATGAACTATGCATTCATTCATGCATTAATATCTCATGAATCATCAGGAACTAACACAAGTTTATACACATGACTTCATGAATGAACAACACCTTCATTAAAACATTAACTAAGATGAGCACATCATCATGAATTATGATTTATTTCACATGATCATGATGTTTTCTTTGTCCACAGTTATGCCACCATTAATAGCACATTGTTCACATTGTATCATTTGTAATATATTACATTAGAAATAAGCCCTTTTCAAATAAAGTGTAATAATAATGAATGGTAGCGTAAAATACATTTGAGAAAACTCAAAAAGTTGGTCTCAAGTCCATTTCTCAAAAAAGAACAGCTAAAATGAACAGTCAAAATGCTTTTCAAGTACAAATTTACTTGAGATACAAGCACAAATCTACACGTTTTCTTTCACCACTAGAGGGCACCATGAAAATGTGTGCATCTCACTGTGAATGAGCCAATGGCTGGTTAGTATAGACTCAGGAAGAGTCACTGCCATTAATAAGAAGAATGGGAATGTTTATGGATAGCTTTCTCCAGGTATTATTGACTGGTCTTTCCACATGGAGCAAAACACTGAGGTCTGTTGTAAAATGTACCAGCTACTGTCTTCTTCTTCTTCTCTGAACATTCAGTGGTTAGTATGAGAGAACTGTACTCAAAGCACACATTTGAACTGCTCTAATACAAGATATAACAATTGGTATGGTCCTGTCAAGCGGATAGAAACATCAACAGGATGAATAGGACACGTGGCTTTGCATGGTTAAACGATGTACACCTATCACTCAGGGTGCGCTGACTTTAGTTACCAGCTTAGACAATGGCTGTATGTTGAGTTATTTTCAGAGGACATATACTGTTATACAAGCAGCACATTGACTATAAAATATATCCAAGTTTCATTTCTATAGTATTGTCCCTTGAGTAGATATACTAAAATGTTTGCTAAAATGTGAGGGGTGTACTCGCTTTTGTGAGATTCTGTACATGGGTTCTGCAACAGATTTGTGTGCTTCCTTGGTTGATAATCCTGTTTGATTCATTGCTGTTGTTTTCTCGTTGATCACTCTGATTATAATCAACATCTATTCTTCTATTAAATAACTACAAGAGAGAAAGCAGAAAAGAGGAAGTAACAAACACATTTCCGCTTATTTAATTAGAAACATTGAGCTGCAGCATACCCTGTGCACACGAATATGTCATGCACAATTCAAATACCTTCACTCTTGTCAGTATCTTTGAAATTTTAATTACTTATCTCTACCCAGGGCAAAATCAGTCGTTCTTTTATCTTAAGATTATGCATCTGCCACTTTTCTTTATGCAGATGAGGTAGAGAGCTTTGATAATCTGAGTCATGTATCAATATCTCTGACAGATTGTTATGCAATGCTCTGCAATACGGCAACGTTCCTGCACATGTGCTCATAGACACACTTACACTCACATGCACACACAAACAAACATGTCAGAGGAGAAAATTGCATCAGAATTGCACAGATGCTTCAGTAAATCAAATTCTGGTCATTCTAAAACTTGAGCATCACGTATATGTATTTTAGTTTAATATTTGTTGATATCATTTTGACTTACAAAAAAAAACCTATCTAAATAAAATTAAAAGGTAGCAGTGGCTGTTTATTATAAACTTTTAAACAAATATCTTACTCTTATCTGAAGTCCACATTGAGATGGACAGTATTCACTGTTTCCATGATTTGGCTCCATTTATTAATTTTATAATGTTATTTTTTTTGTCTGATTCCATCCATTCTGAAAAAAAAAATCAAAGCATACCAAAGATTGGTGCGCGAATGGTAGCTCAGGTATGTAAAAATAAATAAATAAATAAATAAAAATAAGGAGAATAATTTGGAAAATATAACAGGTCATTTGCTCTGGAATTGGTCAGACTTGGCAGGTTCAGACGGGATTAAAATCACAAAGTTCTCTAATGTCCAGCCCGAATAGAACTGTTTTATATTTTCGTTCTAAATTAGATAAAGAGAGTTGATCTTAACCATGTTGTTTATCATAAACAGAATGTTCGCTCCAGTATCAGATCACTAAATAATTTCTAAGACTTTAAAATATTCTAAGTAAAGAGCAAAAGTTCTGCCACATAAATATTTCACCTTGATGTATTTTGGGGGGAGGAAGTTAAGAAGACCTTAAATGGCTTGGTAGAAGCCTGATAGTATGACACTGCCATATTCACATTTGGATCAAGGCTAAATGCTCGCTATTTTTATTACAATAGAGAATGGGACTTAGCATTATAATGCATCTGACAAACTTGGACTTGAACAGCATTTGTCTTCAGCTGTACTCTGATTCACAAGGTCCCTACGCAATGTTTTCTTCAAAATCTGTTCACCTGGATTAACCTGCACAGCCAACAAACACTAAAGTCACACAAACAACAAACAAATATGAATAAATACTTTCATATACATATGAATGAATACTTTTATAAGATATATTGTATACAAATATAATAAAATTACATTTTAAAAAATAAACCAATTTTAAGAGTATATTTTCCTATCTTTTTATAATACGGACACAATGACTGGTGGGTACACGTTTGCCTCCACTTCCTGTAAAGTATTACTGCATAATGTACACTTGTTCCCTATGCCATAGTGTCATTTGTCATACATGCTCCCTATGTTTTGGAATCTCACTAAAGATGGTCAAGCACCCTGTGATGTCAACTTCACGAGATCTATACTGGCCGAATGGAATGTACCATTTGTTTCACAATAGTTACAAGCTATTGTCACCGTCACAGCTCATAGCATACTTCTATGTGCTTGACTGTTTGGGTGTGTGTAGGTCTACGATGAAGGAAGTCCAAGGGAACCAGTGGAAATGATGCACATTCTTTAGTTTTCCTGTTGTGACCTACCGGTTTTCTGTGTATGTGTGTGTATGTGGTAAAAATGTAAAGAATGTCAGGATATGTATGTCAAAGCTTGTCCCTAGTGCTTTTTGAAGTGTCTATGTTTGCCACATTAATGTGTATGTGTGTGGGAAGAAGTGGGTTTATGTTCTCCTTGATAGTAAATACCATAAGCTATAGAACTTGATTTTTTCAAGTACAAACCCTCATTGAGAAACAAGTTCAACAGACTAAATTCTCGGTCTGCACTCTGATGGTCGTCAGTACTGAGTCAGAAACATGTGTTGAAGGCTATATGTGTTTATGGAGGAGAATGAACCAAGCATAAATGTCTTTTCCTGTTTTGTTCAAACACACACAGCATTGTGTGTGTGGATGCCCAGGTCATAGTGTCAAGCACACGTCACTCACTACATGACGCATCTCAGCACTGATCACAGCTTCCTCTGCCTCCCTCACACACTGTTTCTGTGACAATGACAAATAATCTGTGCTTGAGCTGAGCTGCTGGGGAAACTTTGTAGAAAATCCCTTGGTTTTAGGTTAAAACTGTCACAAAGCATGTTATTTAGTTAAAATGAAACCTGTCATCATTAGCTTAAGTGTGTGTGTGCATGTGTGACTAACTCTTTCATAATAGCCCTGTGCAAGCGGCACTTCATTAACAGATTCCGTTTGACCAATCATAAAAGGATCAGATGGCCGACTGATTGTTTGTAATGAGTAGAGAACAATGAGTATCCTGTTTCACTCTCTCTCACACACACGCACACACAGCTTGCCTTTTCCAGCCATGTCTAAAACAAGTGGATTCAAGAAGTGATTATGAAGTATGACAAGTTTAAAAATACTGCAGTACAAAAAAGTAAACCTTTTACTGCATGTAAATTAAAATTACAACACATTACATACATGCCCATTTGCACCTGGATTCACATTAACATATTCTCACAGTAAAGGATGCTAGTAGGGGATAGAAGTGAAAAAAAAACTGTAAGCATCCTTGCAAAAAAGTAAAATAATAATTAAAAGAAAACGTTTTGAGGATTTGACGAGAGAAATTAGATAATTGTGTTATGTGGTGGAATAATTAATTGGATACTGTTGGAGAAGAAAAATAAACAGAGAACCTGCAACACAGAGCATGGTAAGACTAAATTCTTAAAATAAAGACTAAAGCTCTTGTAATATCAATCTCACATTGATATTACAAAGCAAATGTTTCATAATTGCACCTAAATGCATCTTGGATTGCTAATTGACTGATCCATTCAGTAGCTTAAACAGTACAGCATGACGCTAGCAACCAAGGGTTTGACTTTTACAATCAGAGAAAAAAGTATTTAGCATGATATTTTATGTTTTTGAAAGTTTCTTATGTTCACTAAGGTGCATACATTTATTTTAAAATACAGTGAAAGTAGTTATATTGTAAAGTATCATTTAAAATAGCAGTTTTATATTTCAATATCTTTAAAAATGTAATTCATTCATAGAGCAGCTATTAATTCAGTCACCAAAGTCACATGATTCTTCAGAAATCATTCTAATATGCTGATTTGCTGCTCAAGAAACATTATCATCAGAAACCTTATCATCAGTAGCAATGGCTGTGCTACTTCATATTTTTTTGTGGATAATTTTTTTCAGGATTGTTTAAGAAATTCCTGTCATTTTTGATCAAATTAATGCAAACGTTGCTGAATAAAAGTACTGATCACAAACTTTTGAACAGTACAAGTCACTTTGTAAAACAAATCTTCCAAATGCATAAAAATGCAATCCAGTCATGGGAAATGCCTATTGATACCATGTGTAAGTGGAGCGAGACGCTTGACCTCACAGAAAAAAAAAAAATCAGGACCGATGTGGGTCAAAGTGTCAGGTGCTGGGTTGAGCTCTGACAGAAGCAGCGCTGAAAACAGACATGCGGAGAAGGGGATGAGAGAGTTTTGTGGACAGATGGAGAAAAAGTGGCAGGAGAGAAATGAAGGCAGTTAACATTCCACAGGTAAAGTCCCCCTACTGAATAAACCCAGAGAACCTGTCCTGTCATAACTCACACGAGGGAAAAGTCACAAAGCGTTTGAGACAGATGTTTTGCAAGTGAGATGAGAATTTCTTATCTAGTCTCTCTTTCTGAGGATCTGGTTATTCATTTTCATTCATACCGTGCCCCATTCAGACTGTGATTGACCGTACATGTTGTCACACCTGTGGCGGTATCGCATTATGCCATAGCTGGCTTCCTGTAAGACTCTGTTGTTTTATTCTGGAACAACAGGCTAAAATTAAGGATTGGGACAACACCTAGTCATATCTAGACAGACATGGAACCTAGTTGAGAACACAAGGTCATGCAAGGAAAGGAGTACTGCAACGCAATTCATTTTTCATCACGGCTCCAACCAAGTATTCTAGCATTCCCAAAAAACCCGGTTCCAGGCAATGGCCAGTGTGGGGCCCCTATGCAGTGAACCCTGGTAATCTTTGTGCACTCAAGGCCCACTTCCTTCCCTTCAGCTGCAGCAACACTCCCTGCCCTGTCTCAGGCTATTAATAGAGCCACAATGATCTGTGAATACAGTCCAGCAAGGAATGCCCTGCAATAGTAGACAGATGAGTTTACTTTTTAGGTATACTAAGGCAGTCACGGCAGTCATACAGTAAGCATATGTAGAAAGCAAAGGATATGGCTAGTCAATATTTTAAAATGTTG
>JAOTRC010000034.1:16515656-16535407 GCA_027497675.1 Cyprinella lutrensis
TCTGGTGAACATACATATGTCATGGTCCAAATTGATGGCACCCCTGTGATCAAACCCGGCTGTAAAAAATAAGTCTGCATTGTTTATCCTTTGATTTTTCATGAAGCTACTCAAACTTTCACCCTCACCGTCCATTAACGCAATATAGACACACATCTTCTTCCTGGCAGATTCCTAACATCTTTGATTGGAATTTCTTAATGATTGCCCTGATGGTCAAAATGGGGATTTTCAAGTCTTTAGCTATTTTCTTACAGTCACTTTCTATTTTGTGATACTCTACAATTTTTTGATTCACATCAGAACTATATTCTTTGGCTTTACTCATTGTGATGGATGATTAAAGGAATTTGGCATTTGTGTTTTCTCATTTTTAAACTCCTGTGAAACAAGAAGTCATGACTGTACAATTTCATGTTCCTAGTCACCCTGATGTGCTAAAAAAAAGGTAAATAGGAATGGGAATATCCTTCAGAGATATTTTACTCGCAAAATATTCTAGGGGTGCCAAAAATTGTGAACTACAGATTTTTTTACTGCAAAATACACTGGAACAGTCACATTTTCTGGAACTGAATGAGCAAAGGATTTTGATGAAGGTTTTCCTAGGAGGGCTAGAAAGACTTTGAGGCCTCAGGCTTTATCTCAATCTTTTTTTGCAGGGGCCCACGGATGATCCAAAGGGCTTCCGTGCCCGGAATCTCAGATAACACATTTGGATAACATCAGCCATAGGTGTCTCTCAGCAATGGTGGGAGAAGCCATGTTCCTGCCTAATGGGATACAGGCACATTTGCAGCAGATTTCGTGGAGCAAAGATCCAGGTCCGTAGCGCTCCTCAAATCTGGCACGCTGATAGCTTCCGGTCCTCCCTTATCCAGTTTTCAGAGAAGGTCGGCTTGGAAGATCTGCAATATGGCCATCGAGTGTAATGCCGATACAGACTGTACAGTGGCGGTATAAGCGCGGCTGTGCATAGCGGAAGTAGTGCTGCAAACTTTAGAATGTAGTGCCAGCTCACCGTCCAGGGGGGCCAAGATTGGCCGATACAGCTTATTCTATACTGCAAGAGAGTGTTATCCTCGGTCTTTAGCACCGTCCACCACGGAGAATGCTGCTGAGACAGAGGTATGGGGTCCCTTTGTAGGAAACATCGATCCAGTCAGAGGTTTTCCCCTAGCGTATATTACGCAGTATGAGAGAACCTCTCGTAAGAGAACCAAATCGTTTAAATTGCTGATGTTTTATTTGATAATTAAAAAAAACAGCAATAAGGTGTTTTGTTTGTTTGTTTGTGCGTCAGACAGAAACATGGAAAATATTTAATCTCTGCGTATCTATGACAAACCACTGACCCAATTCCACCCTCGACTTCCTCCTTCAAACCAACCAAGTTTACATCCTGATATTTATAAATTAAAGCTAACAACTTTATGCAGTCTTCACTGGTCTAAATTTTAAGTACAATCATAAATTTATGAAGACACTTTATAAGCTCTTATGGCAGAAAATATAAGCAAAATCTGATTGGTGTTGAGGACATTTTATCTAAAACTGCCATTGTTTTTCATTTAAGCATTGAACATTTTCCTCATATTGTTTGTGGGTGACAAAAAATGGGAATACATTTTAAACAAACAATTAAAAAAAAAGCTACATTAGCAAAAATGTAGCTACAGAAGCTTACATGTAGACAAAAAGCCTACTTGTAATTAAGAATACATGTAAAGTTACAGTAAAAGATTTATCTCTGCAGAAATCAATGGGGGCGAAAAACACATCAGCAGTTACACACTCCTCACCCTCAAGCACCATCAGACATTCAGACGTGGCCAACATGAAGCTTTCTATCTCTGCTCTTAGTAAGTGATTTATCTTCAAATTTCATGTTTATTATGTAGAATATAGACATAATGATTAGCATATTGTTTTCTGAGTAACTGTGGATGTGCTTTTCTTAATCACTCAATTTAAGACTGTGTATTATTATAACCCCGTATTTCTGTTCGAATGTATACTGTAGTTGCACTGAGTTGCATTTATTGGAAGGTCTCTGGAAAGCTGGTGGTGGTGGTGGTCAGACCTGGAGATAATGCAACTCTACACTGTGACTGTGAGTTAATCACAGGACAGGAAATTAAGTGGGTCAGGATCTGGTCTCCACAAATCCAACAACCTCTGACCATCTCTGCATACAAGAGCATTCTTGAACCCATTCCTCGATTCTCTCTGTCCTGGAACAATACTTCAAAATCCCATGACTTAGTGATCGAGAACATCACTGAAGCAGACCTTGGTCTCTACTATTGCTCAAAGGTAGAGACCACGATGACTGAAGAGGAAGGAAAAATGACAGAGAAAGAATGGTCCCACGCTGGGAAAAATGTTATAAATCTCACGTACGGTTCGACTGGTAAGCTTGCTTCCAACTGCAAACATTCTGAAAAAAAAAAAGAAAAAAAAGAAAGAAAAGCACTGATTAATTACTAAAGCAAATAATAAATAAATAAATAAATAAATAAATAAATACTACTAAAAGAAGAAGTATAGTCCTAAAAACACTTAAAATGCCTAAATATATTATATTTCATTATAATTACCTTTTAAAGAGGGTTTTATCATTTCCATCTCTTGCACTTCTGAAACAGAAGCTCAGCATTCCTCTAGTTCAAACAGTAGAACATTGCGCTATCAATTCTAATGCTGAGTCGATTTCCAGAGAATGGATGAACTATAAAATGTGCATGTTTCTGAAACTGCCATAAGTGATGTAGGAGAGAACAGGGCACAACCGAACACTTTTTAACTTTCTCAGTTTGATTAATTCATGTCTAATTATGCGGTTTTGTTTCATTAATACAGTTGTATACATTTTTATAATTGTAATTTTTGAGTTTGACAATAAACAGACTGCAAAACACAGATACAGCATAGTTCAATGGTTTCATGCTTTCTCAATACAATTCATGAACCTTCATTACAGTACATTACACTCTTACACTTTGCCAAACTGGGTCTTCTGGTTAGATCAGCATTAAAGATATAACATATTAACAAAGATATAATAACTTTTAAATAAAAAAAAAACAGATAGAAAAAATTACTTAGTACAATTTTACTTTTGCTGTGGTTAAATAAGTGTTCAGTGATATCTTCCAAATATTTATTTTATTTTATTTTTTAATTTTGGCACAATTTATCTTTAAATGGTGTTCATATGGCAATTAGGAAATATTTTTTGTCATAGCATTTTTGAAAAGTTTTAAACCATGTGTGTTACAAATAGCCCGCATTAGGTTGTGCCTCGGTCATCTCGGTTACACTTTATATAAGGTCTTACAACTATATGTTGCATCACAAATAATATAAAATAATAATAATTGTTATAGGTAGACCTGTAATGTACTTGTATGATGTACAAAACACGTTTTCTGCTATTGAGGTGGGATATGGGTATAGGATAATGTCAAGGATGTCATGTGTAATGTAAGGGTTAACAGTGTAATTATAGATGTAATTACAGAAATTAATTACAGCTGTAATTGCTTGCAGGTACAAAACATGTAGATATGTATCCAATAAGTGCTTTGAATAAAATGATTCAGTACATAAAAGACACTTAATGTTCAGCTGCACCAAGTGATTTTTTCTTCTTCTTTTATGTATCTCCCACATACATTATAAAAATAAAAATTAAAAATAAAATAGTGACATACAAGTTGAATGTTTTATTCAAGCAGCATTTGGGTCGAACTAACTTTGAAATAATAATTTAAAAAAAATGTACATGTGTGTTTACAAGACCTAAATGTGACATTTTGATAATGTGTTAGCTGATGAAAGCTATGATGAAATTTACATTGATGAAATTTACATTGACACTGATGAAATTTACATTGACACTAAGTAAAACAACGATAAATCATATCAGAACTTTTATCCAAAATTATATTCATTCATGTAGATGTACCTACACCAAGCAGGTGTACATCTACAAAGAGCCACTTGGTTTATGTTCTCTTAAATTATTTTAGTCGGTCAAAGAAGTATTCATTAGAATGGGGGACCAACTTAAATAGATTGCTTTCAAATAAACGGTAATATCCTGCTTCAAATGTAATTTTGACAGAAAACAAAGCGTGTTTGAAATGGATAAATAAATAAATAAATCTATACAGCAAATGTGACAGCGTGTGATTGTGTGACAGCAACCCCTCTGAACTGTGTGTGTATAACACTATAGTGTAATGTTCAGGTTCACAAAGAAGATAAAGGAAAGCGTGGTGGATCAAATAGCAGCAGTACTTTAATTAACCAACCAATAAATAAATTAATAATAATAAAATAAATAAAGATTTTAATTTAGAGAAAACAACCAACATAACGAGTGAACTGAACAGAGGACAATTATATGAAAAACTTAATATTAAGCTAATTCATTAACCTTGGTTGTAATCATTAATTAATTCATCAGTTATTCATCAATATTCTCCTCAGAAAGCCCCTCTGAGCCGGTCTGTGACTGCTGGCAGTGCTGGATGATACTTCAAATAGTGTGTTCTACAAGTTCCCTTCTCTCGGCCATTTTGGCTTTTGCCTGTGGATACTGCTGCTGCCGCAAGACAGGTGAGATCAGATCAGTATCTTATTCTTTAAACTTAATAGCTGTACCATCAAGTAGTTCTATGTTTAAGGGAATCACAATTTTAAAAATAAAATCCTATTAGAGATAAGATCTTTTGACTGTGTAATTTACAGTGCTGAAGGAGTCTGAAGGTCATCAAAGCAGCTCTGAGATGCAAAGACAGTTGAGCCAAGAAGAGGTAAACTTATTTTTAAGTTTAAACAGTAGCTCATATGCAGAAAAGTGCTAAGATATGAGTCTGAAACAGTTTGAACAGTGTGCAATTAGTTGAATAATGAATTTTGAAAATTAAATAATTAAAATTAAAAACTTTTGGCATCATTCTTTCTTTCTTCTACCAGTTCTGATACTAATGAAACATTATTCTGAACCCACAAGAAGCTATTTTACAATCATAAAATGATTATACCAATAAAAACAATGCCATTAAAAAAATGAATAAAAATGTTTCAACAGGATGTCCATACAGAAGTTTGTTATGCATCACTTAACATCCCCAAAGGAGGAAACAAACGGAAAAAGAGCATCCGATTCCCAAACTCGGACTTCAGTGTGTACAATGATGTAAAAATGCACACTTAGGTGAAGGATAATGTACGGTCAGCTGGACATATAGCAAAATAAACCCAAAATTTAATTGAAAAAAAAGACATATTATCCACAATTATGGTTATCTAACAAATAAATATATGAAATATGAAATATTGGTTTTGATAAAATATTGATGTTGATTAAATAATTGTGTTATATATATATATATATATTATTTTTTTTCTCAATTAATCCTCTCTTGTCTGGCCAATGCTAGCTATTCTATGTAATGCCTGAACTTTATTTTGAGCACTTCTTGCGTTGTTTTTGCCTCTTCATGATGACTCACTTGCTGCACTCCTCATTTGTAAGTCACTTTGGACAAAGCCGTCTGCTAAATGACTAAATGTAACAACACACAAAAAATGTAAATCAACAATGGAGCGATATAACACAGTTTAGCCATCATTATGCTAAAACAGTTATTCTATGTTCCATTTAAAATAAAGTCTTCCAAAAAAGCTGTTTGATTTATAATCTACAAATTTTGTAGAACACTGAAACCAATGTTTATACTGTATAAATATAAATGTAGTTTATGCATAACACATGATTAAATATGAGTGCTGGTACTCTAATATAAAATAACTAGTATAATATTTAGAGAGCAGTTTAAATGATGACTAATGTTATACAGGCATACCTAACAACCATATAGGCACTGTTCATATTGTAAGCAAACAACATCTCCACCAAACCAACACAAAAAGAAAGAAAAGAAAAACCCGCTTAAAAAGCAGTTTTCTTTACACGGAAAATTTGACATCTTTGTTTTTGCATGCATGCAACATTCAGACCTCATTTCACTGACCCCATTTCTGCTGCTTACTTCTTTCATCTAATCAGATTTACAGCTTCAAATGTTTCCACAATGCTTTTGGAGGTCAATGAATGTAGAAGAAATTGTGTGACAAAACTGATATTCTTTCCTAGGAGATGTTTGTATATACAGTAGCACATAATGTAACATTCAAAAACAAACAAGAGAGGATATATTTTTATAGCTAAGAATTCATTTGAGAGTTTTACATTTCTTGTTGAATGTAACATTATATAAAAAAACTGCAAAAATACAGTACAATATACCATATCAATTTGAAGGATTTTTTACGCATTTGACTTACAGAAGACTAGCACATATTGGTTCGGTTCTATTATGTCATTGATTCAGTTCAATTCAATATCTCCATGATGCACTGCATCCTCAATTTTCACTTTTACTGCAAAAGTGATTGGTACATTAGATGTGTCGTTGTCGATTTTATGTATTTCAATAGTTCACACTTACAAATAAGTTAGGTAGAACAAGTTAAGATTAAGATGTCCAGGGAGAGGGCATGGATATGGCATCGGCATGGACACTGGCACGGACACCAGACTTGGAAGCTTTGGTGTATGGGAGTAATCATCTAAATCTGAAAGATTCCAACTAAGACCCATCTCAGAATCTGAGTGTGCATTGGTAATTACTCTGCAAATTCATTTAGTCTCTGAGCAGCAATAAACAGTGTAAAGATACACACATCATGCCACTTTCAGATGTGTTTCTGTACCATCTTTGTAGTATACATTTGTTGTTAGAATCTATCAAAGTTTATATCAGGTATGAGGCCACAGGTAACCACAGCCTGCTGATATGGATTCCAAAGAAGTTTAAGCCATTGTTATCCCAAGCCTGCGGCTGCTATTTGGCAGTCTATACAGGACACTGTTCAATTAACGCACTGTTACCCATTTATAATTACATTGTCCATTGTTTTCTGCTCTGTTTGTCTATTTATTGATTTATTTGTGATTCTTGTCATTTGAAACATTATTACAAATAACCTAATATTGATAAGGAGGTAACACATTTGCAAAATGTAACTTAATTTAATAGCAGTGTTTGAAACTTAAAATGTAATGGAAATAAAGCATTTTCAATATAATCGTAAGGTGTACATTATTATTATTATTACTATTATGATAATTAATTAATTTATAAATAACATAAAATAAAATTAATAAACTAATAATATTAGAATGCTTAAAGCAACATCTTGTCGAAATGACCCAACAAATTAGTTATTAAGCTATCCAGTACATTGGAAAAAAAAATAATCTAACAATAGGTCGATGGACTATATATCAACCCACAATTGCATTATCTGTTGGGCCATTTTTAACCCAGCTGTTTTAAGTGAGTAAATAATAATATATTTTGCAAATTTAGATTTTTTACCTATAAACAAATGTCAAAATAATAAAAAATTATGCGGTACATTGTTCTGAACATTAATTGTTTAACAAAGGGACTAAAATTAAACAGGATTTAATTGGAATATGACAAAAAAAAAACATAAATCATTAATTCATTATAGTCCTGCAGGTTGGTTTCATCCCTCAAACACTAGATGGTACCATATGTCCACAAAAAAGGGTCATCTTCCACAACTCTCAGGAAAATAAACTTGATGTCAGTAAATGGAATTACACCAAACTGAAAAAGAAAAAAAAATTACAGAAGAAAGGGTTAAATTAATTACACAAACGCCTTGTCTAAATTTGATTGGTTTTGCATTTTTTAATAATTAGTCCACTGCAAAAAGGAGCACTGCATATCAGGGGTGGAGGGATGAGGCATGCTTGGGTTCACAAAACAAAGCAATCCATCATCCTTTTTTTGTTTACACCTCCCCCTCCCTTCACACACTCCAGAAAGATTCTTTGAGTCATTCTCTCAAACTGCGACATGAAAGTAAATGACCAAAATAGGAAAGGATTGACTGAGAGGGATGAAAAAAAATATATATTAAAAGAAAGAATTGGAATAAGTGGAAAAGAAATAACAGAGGGTGGAAAAAAGGAAAGAGACATGGACGAAGGGAGGGGATGAGATAGAGAGACAGCGCAGAGAGATGGGTTTTTGATCTGTCTTGTCTCTCAGCATGAGGGTGAGATGCTAAGAGACTTAACCGGGCTCAGCAGCCACTCCTGCGGCGTGTTTTCAGGGTGGAAGAGAAAGAAGAAAAATGGTTTGACTTTCAGATTTACTCATTCCTTTTTAAACTTGTCCAATCTAGCCTTTTAAATTCACAAAGAGCCTTGTAATGAGATTGCAGGTCTAACGTTAGACTAAATAAAGACATTAAATGAGGTAAAGACTGCTGCTGCTACTTACTCAAGAGGAAGAGGAGCTTGAGGAGACCGTTTATATGCACCTTCACAGATGCATCCACAGAGTGTTCCTCCCTCCACTGGCCGTCAGAGAGAAAATACAGGCCGTAATTACCGAGAGCATATGGGATAGTTGTGCTGGATGGGAGAGAGATGAATGAGTAGGTGTATTATGGAGCTTGAAACACATGGAGGCTTCCTCCAGTGGTGCGAGGGCCACATCCATCATCTCCAGCCCCAGTTGAGCACACTGCTCCCTGGTGCAGACAGCCCTGCGGTTCACTGGGACTCCATACTGGAAATGCTAGAACATAGCAGTTCAAAATGCCCACATAGCTTTACAGATTTAAAGATAGTTGACTAACGGAAGGTAGGCCACAGAGAGAGGGGTATAACAGTCAGATATATTAGACTATTGAATGTAAAGATCTCAAAAAATAAATATATAAATAATTATATATAAATGATAATAAATAAATTATATATACTGTACATATAAACACTTTCGATCATTAATTGTTTAGCTTAAATCAACTGTGTAGGCCATTTACATGGCTACAGATTTCTCTTTCAAATGCTGCATAACCTATGAAGGAACATGTGTGGGCTGCATCAGTGAAAGAAGAGACAGAAGCTGAGCAGATATTTTCATTTCTGTCTTTTCGCAAACCTAAGCAATCCCACCTCACTCCTGAGCTTTCAAGTAGTCTTCAATCCATACTCCCTCCACCTGGCAGCATTACACAGCTCAGCTTCTCTTGGTTCTTCTTGTTGATTCCACTCACAAACACAAATCTATGTCTAGCTCATCCTAGGGCGTCATATAGTGATGCTTTTGACCATGCGTATACATCCAACGCTCATGGCACCCTTTAGCGTCAATATGAGACACGAGCCGTTTCTCAATATGCTTTCTTGTCTGTGCTTGTGTTCTTGTGGACTTGTGAAACGTCATCAGCCACCGCCCAATTCAAAGTTCACATGTGGCCAAGTCCAGTTCAAATCCCCGGATATATTCTTGATACGCCCCATTTATCGAGGATGCATCGAGAGGTGACTTGTGTTGACTTGAGATATCCAGGTATCCCAGAATGCATCCCGCACCAACCAGCAAGTGTCAAATGCATGAATTCACAAAAAGCACTAAAATTATTTGCACGTAACTCACCAGATGCTCAGTCCGTGCCATTCACGCCTACCGTGCCATGCTCTATCCTCAATCGTGCATCAGAGGAATTTTTTACGCGCATAACACGTCTTTGCAATGACTAACGGTGTGGATCCACTTGTCCGTTGCGACGCTTCTGTACCTGCAAAGCATCCCAGGTAGCCACCACTTCAATTGGAAAAATGCTGCAAGTCAAAAAGCTGGCCAATACCCATCTTTATGCAAATTAATCCATTGAATGCAACTCATCTATCCAATAGAAGTAGAGCATGCGGTGTCTAGTGAAGTCTTTTGCACATCTCATTTGTTAGTTATACTACAAAAAAACGCTATCAAAAAAAAGGACGACACATTTGGCTTCGCATTACGCATAATGGCGGAAGTCAACCGATGCGTTGACTATGTAACAACCATTAACATTGATATACATGTGCCAGACGCTTTGTTCACATCTGGTGTGAGCGCAACATTAGAATGATTTATAAGCTGATTTCCTCAGTGACCAAAAAAAAAATTCCCCTCAAGGATAATAATTTTGGATATTGCCATCTTTGTGGAGACATTTTGTCCCCACATACCTGAAACACACAGACACACACACCTTCGTTTCATCACCTAAACTCATTATAGTGTCCTGTTCATTTTAAGATCCACACACTTTCCACATACTAATATAGTCTCTTTGTTCATTTCAACCCTTTCAACCCTCACATAATTCTTTTGGCTTCCTCATTTTTGGATTTGCCTCTTCTGTTGTTTTCTTCTCCCTCTGTATTCGTTTATTCCTCCTCCTGCTCTGGCTCTTTCGCTCTCTCTTTCTTCCCGCTCTCTGTACTGTTGTAAAGGTTATCAGTTCCTGGCAAAGCCTCTCTGCATTATAAATGAACAGCTGAAAACCCACTCCAGGGACAATTAACCTGAGGCTGTTTAGCATGCAGAAAGGAAAAAAAAGGGAGGGATTGACGAGGCCAGTGCTGGGCGAAGAAGAGAAGGCTGGCACTTGAGCAGAGGATTTAGTTTGTTTGTAAGCCCTGAGTCTGCTTTGAGCAAAGACACCTACATTCTCCTGAACTCACCGTCCATGTGAATCATGCCGCCTTTCAGCATGTTTACTGGAGTATTTGTGCACTGTGATTTCCAGCAATGCCAACAGTAATGATTGCATCAGTCTTGATTATATTCCTACTACATCTCCATCATGCCATTTTCCTCTTTGCCCTGGCATCCTCATTTGTCTTTCTCTCTGTTCTTCTCTAAGCACTTCTCCTACTCAGTCCACAGTGCATTCTGGGTAACTCCCATCTACTTCTAGTCGTTTGGAAACACCAGATGGTTGTGATTGTCTCTGTCAGTTATGCTTGGGAGGAAAAGGTAAAGCACATTTGACCCTTAGCCACAGTTTTTTATATACAGTATTTGTCATCGGTAGGGTTTGAAGATAGAAAATAACATTAAAGGTTTTTCCAAATTGCTTATACATTAAAAGTTATTTTTTTCTCCCTGCTGCGTCGGAAATCGACACATTGATGAATGCCTTCGGCATGAGCGTCTGAAGTCAACTATTCAATCTTGATTGGCGAAGCCTGATCACGTCACTCGTGACGTTCAGCGAGAGTTCCCTTGAAAGGGAACTGCAATCTGATATAAAATCAATGGAAGTCTATGCTGTGTCCTCACTAATATAGTGAAATGTGAGTATGAGTGTGTGTTGGAATCCAACATGTGCAAGAACGAGAAAAATAAAGGTAAATGATTCTCAGGTTTGCAACAAGGCATACATTTCCCTAAGAGACAAGTGCACAGAAAAGAGCTGGAGATAAATGACAAATGAGTGTGTTTGCGAGAAAGAGATGAATGAGCGGTGTTGTGAGCCAGACCACGCTCCTTCCGTGTTTGGGAGAAAAATCAATGTTAATGAGGGAGACTAGCATGGCAGTGGAACTTAGGTTAACGGTTAAGCGAATAATGGCAGAGTAATGACAAGCCCAGGAAACCATACTCTTGAAGAGGAGTTTGATAAAAAAAAAAGAGGTGCAAAGGAACATTGGAAAATTGGATTCAAGAACATCAATAATAAGAAAGTGAAGTCTTGCATGGCTTCCAGAGATGTTTCATGAATGCACCTATACACAAATGCAGAGGGCAACACAGGTATTCTGGAAATTCAGAGGACAAATCAAAGTCACCATGAAAAAATTACCATGCATTTCATGTGCTAATTCATGTGCCCTTGTAATCTTGAATAAAAGCAACTTCCCCTCCCTCTTGGAGTGACATCTCTTCTCTTCTCTGTTGATACGTGCACGGGAGCACAACCTGTCATTCACATGAGATCACAGCAATGGCAAAACCCAATGATCCAATCAATTCCCCATGGGCAAAATCAAGTCTACATTTTATATTATTTTTATTTATTTTTTTTGCTCAAAAAGCCATTTCTATGGAAAAAAAAAGACTTTTTCAGCTTCTGTTTCATGCCGATTTTAACATACATAATATGTTTATGTGGAAATGACTGTTAATATTCATATAGCTGGAATTAAAGCAGATTCTGTCATCAAATGACAGTAACATTCTAAATGGTAAGCCAAGGACTGGGGGGTCGGTAATTAAACCAACCCCACACTACATCCCAAATGCTGTCTTCATACAAAATACGATGGAAAATTTAGTGGGAATTCAGAGAATCTCCAGCTTTCTTTGCTTTATATGACTAAGTAATAGAATGGCATGTGACAAGAACAGATTACTTTAGGAGAAATAGAGACATGAATTTGTGAATATAAAGAGTGAATCAATACATTTTTTGCTGGCATGTAATTTTTCCATAATTAGACATAATTCTGTATTTTCCGACCTAATATCGTTCTCCTGTTTGGCTTCTTTAAAGTTTATATGTCCAACTTGGAAATTTAATTGGGTATCAAAATTATCCCCAAGCTTCCCTGTGGTAAATATGGGCATTCATGTCTAAGAAACTCATATTTAAAGATTACACATGAAGGCAGGATTATTATTTATTATTGTTGGCTAATAGAGATAAACCACTGATCCATTATACAGATCAGTTAGATAAACCAATGACTATATAGATCCTTGTAAGGGACTTTGGATAATAATTTCTGACAGTCATGTTTGCATCATTTTGTACAGCCAAGTGTAACTGTGGAAATCTTGAGGCAGTAGGAATGTGTATCAGGAAGCGAAGCAGTACTGTTCCCTTTTTTCTTTTACTTTAAGACTGTCAATCTCCTTTTTACTCCCTGGAGCAATGCAATAGTGCTTACTGCCTGCTTCATGTTTTAAACATGTTGCAAATTGCTGAGTTTTAAAGTATAGCAATTTGATTCATGCATGGATCGGCTCCACACAAGCTTCATCTCCTCAGGCACTCTGAGTTTTTTTCACGTAATATACATGCACTATAATGTGCAATTGAAAATGCAAAATGCAGAAAAAAATCTTAACAATTTTTTAAGTGAAAGTGAATCTTTTCTACATCTGCTGTCATCAAAAGAGAAGCTTCATCTCAAAATTAAATTTTTGTTTAATGTCTGAAAAGAAAGAAATCAAAACAGATAAAAAATATTAGCATTGTGTATTATACTTATTATTATTAAATTCTCAATGTATTTTTTCACAGTACAGGGGTTGGTTTAGATCCCTATCTGCCGCTCATGTTTAACGTAACGTCGACGTGATAATGTAATTGGGATCACTTCAGGGAGCCCTGTAATCTTCGAGTGTCTACAGAATGAGCCAATTGAATGTTGGCGTGCGTGAATCGTGTCACATGCCCCGCCCTGCAGCGTGGTTCTAAATAAGCAGCGGGCGCAGAAACACACTGTATTTCACTTCAGAGCCGAGCTTCTTTTTGTCTTCTGAATTTACAAGACTCTCTCTTCAGTGTTGGTGTGTGATCAGCGAACTCGTGGCCGTGAGCTTAAAGGGGCATTTCAGTGGTGGGAACATTAATTTTTATTGAAAGTGGGCCATACATGTAGTTGAAATGAAAGTCACGCTTTCCCAGTGTTGTCCAAAGAATTCCACTGAGTGGGGTATAACAGAGCTATAACGCAGTCTAGCTGTCCTGTGAAGCTCTGCAGACTGGAGGCCTCAATACAACAACTCTCAAAATGAGAGTAGGCCTAGAAACACTCCACGCTGAGGTTAGTGGCTCCCAGAGAGCCTACCAACCTATCCTACTGCCTAGCTGAGCTCCAGGAGTGGAGGCCTCAGCAGGACTACCAAGAAATTAGAGTAGACATAACAACTCCCTACGCTAAGTATATATTGTAAGGAGGCTTAAGGAGGTCTTACAACACTGAAATAAAGCTAACAGTGACCAAGGTAGCTCACAGAGAGCCTAACAACTTAGCCCCAGGCTGAGCTCGGAAGACGGAGGACTTTAAATAAACAACTCTCTAAAGAAAGGAGGGCTAGCTATGTCCGATGTCTGTCAGGGAGAGCCAAAGAAGTCCTGACAACTTGACACTAATATAATAGATAAAGTTCAGGGGAGCGAATAAAGAATGGTTAAATGTACTCCCAACCCAGATGCACCAAGGGAGGCTCAGAAAGGAGCATACAACTCTGAAGTCCAGCTCAGAGAATGAAGGCTTCAGTATGCTGACTCTTTAAGATTTGAGGAGGTCTAACTACATTCTTTACTCATGGAAGCTCCAAGGAAGCTCAAAGAGAGCCCACAACTCTGAATTGCATGAAAGGTGGCGAAGCTTTCGCCAGCCGCTAACGAATGACAGATATTCAAACCTTTCTCAAACGTTTCGCCAAGCTCTACCTTGCGAACCCCACGATTTCAGTCCTCTACTTGCCTTAGCTGCAGCGGGTCCTGAACAATGAGGTATAGATGACTGTCCCGAAGCCAACTGATATGACCGAAGGTAAAAAAATCATTGAGCATTCCTTTAAAGTTATTTCTTCAAATAAATTGACAAAATGTATAGTTTAAAACTGATAAATCCCCACATGGTAGAGTATAGAAGTGTTTGATAGTCGGATTGAATGTCTCTTAAGACATTGATAGCACTCCACGTCTGGTGCCTGGTCTCAAATCATGTCTGAGATTGTCTGTTTCCTCATGCTAATATTTGTGTGCAGATCTTATTTCAAGAATGTTCCCTTGCTCGTTTCCTTAAGTCTTACTTTGAGTTTCCGGGAAAATTAAACGCTTGAGGGAGATGGGACAAGGGCTTCGCATTGACCAGGACGAAATCAGTCAAGTCATTCGAATGAAATCCCATGAACCCCAACGGACATAGGCATGGCGTTAGATGGCCAAGAGCTTGTGAAAAAACTGCATGGGACACGGTAAAGACAGATCTATGCATTGTATGGGAAAGATTAACTGGTACAGTTGAAAAGAAGCTGGATAAATTTGGGGACATCATTTACACATATGGAAGTGAGAAGTTAGAGAAAGGAGACAGCTGAGGAAGCAATGGAAAAGAGCAGAACAAAGTCAGAAGAGGGACTCAATCTCTTACAAAGGGCAATGAAAGATACTGTAAGCTGGCAACATTCTAAGTACACTGCAGCTGTCAATGCCGGACAGAAGGCGTTACGCTTCTTTCCACCATATGGAAAGAAGCGTAAATGGATGGGGAAGCATAGGTTACTGTAAAGCTACTGTATGTCTTAGGCTTGGCAAAAGCCTAAGACATAGCTTTACAGTACAAATCAGCATGAAGTTTTTAACATCTACTCTTGTGTAATGGAAATCATTCCTCTCTCACTTCTGAAAAAAAGACAAACAGAATGAAACAAAGAGACGACATGGAAATAAAAGGAGACAAGGAGATCAAACAAGTGTGTGCTCAATGCTGCTGTAGCACAGGTTTCTTTTCCCTTCTGAGACTCTGCAGCCCAACACCCCTCTGTCATCCGATTCCATAGCTCTCTCTCAATCACACATTCTCACTTGCTTTACCCACCATGTTAAATATTTATTCAGTACTAAAACCTCCAACACACACACACACACACACACACACAATCATCCAGAGAGCAGTGATGAGTTCAGCTAGATATCGGAAGGGAGTGGAGTTTGTTTTAGGTTTTTTGGACAAATATGAGAGCATTAGGAAAAAGAGAAATCTTTTTTGACATCTAAGGGTGTGATTTTATTATTCTTATGGGCAATATATGTGTGAAAAATATGTCTTGTGTTTGTATCAAATTCTGATCTGTTTGTAATCTTAAATGCATGTGTGGATGCACACCAATGTATTCACCATAAATCATTTAGTTTACCAGCAGACGTGGACATGTTCACATGTGTTCAAATTATTTCCTATTTGGCATCACAATGTACACTCCTCTTTTTAGTTGTCTGTTAAAACAACCCCACTCTCTCAGGCACAAATACACTTTCAACATCAAAGCACTTATTTTCCACATTTTTCTCAGGGCATTTTTGGTCTGCTGATGGGCAAAATGGGAGGAATGGAGATCTCTAGTGTGCGTTTCTCCCCTGAACAATCTTTTTTTGGGGTTAAAATGCCCTAGGGACAAATTCCTTTACACCCACCAGACTTTAGTCTCTGGGGTCCAAATGAAAGTGAAAAACAACAAAATTACCAAAATAACAAAGTCTTTGTTCTAACAAAGAACAATGGGTAGCACCGGAGGCAAGTTAACAAAGAGTTAACCTTGACAAACAATATTACACATGCAGCCTTTTCCTTAAGGGATAGTTCACTTTTTAGTTTTTATTAAAAATTATTTTTTTTTTTTAAATAATTTTGATCATCATTTACTCACCCGTTTGTCTGACTGTAAAAAAAAAAACATTTCTTTCTTCTGTGTTCCACTCAAAAAAAGATGAAGATTGTTTTTCTGTTCATACAATTTAAGTCAATAAGGTCCAAAACAATAACAAGAAACCATAAAAGGCTATATTTTAATGATCTGAAATGCAAATATCAAGCGCAAAGCCCAAGTAACTTTGTGGTCTTTGTGGGTCTGGGAGCTGTTGCTATTTTACTGGTGGAATAAATGACTCTTGCGCGTGACACAAGTTTAATAGGGGTTGGTCTGAAATAGCTTCATTATAGGTGTGGTTTGGGGCGTAACGTGAAATAAACCAATCAGAGAATCCTCCAACTTAAAATAGCATCATGAACAATGCGTAACGCGCCACTGACTTTAGACTAGTTTTTTTTTTTCTGGTCAGTGGCGGAATTGTTTTCTGGAACTGCAAAATAGCACTAGGGAATGTTTAGGCCGAAACACACCTCCTTTTTGCGCCGACCCGTCCAGGGAGGCTCTGAGCTTGGAATGTGCCCTGATCCCAGAGTACTCTCCCATTTCCCTAGCTGGGATAGGAACTAGCCAAAAGTGAGGAATCTGAGTGGAGAAGGGATACAGAAGGGATAAGACTGTTGAGGAACATAGGTGAGTCAGCTATGTATAGACATCCTGTCATGCTGATTAGGTAGATCATTTGAACATGCTCCTCTCAAACTGTGTTAATAAAACTTAATTTTTGACAAACAATCGCTTTAAATTTAACAGCATTTTTCAGTTTAGAGGTCAGGACTCGTGCGGCAGGTCCAATGGTTTAAGTAAATTAACATTTGTTGTATTGTTCTGTATTTTTGCTAAATGTGTGCTCTAAGATTTACAGTTTGAGCACGTACAACGTCGGGATGATTTGACTTAAGAGGTCTACTGTCAAAGAGATTGAGTCAATCAAGCTCTGAAGAGCTGCACCAATTACTCCATGCCATTTAGTTGTAAGCCTGTGATGCGGGAGTCAAAAATCATGATTTTTGGCTTTGTGAAAGAAATGTTTTGGACAAATTGGACAGACATTAGAATTGAAAAAAGCTTCTCTGTATGCAACAGAAAGGAAAGGCAGTTGCATGTGTGAACAGCTGACATACACACTGTCATTTTATATAATACACTGGGAAAGGTAATCTGGGCATTTTTTATTTAACAGCTCTCATGTGTGAAAGTGGATTATACATTCGGGTTCTGTATACCTTTTTAATAACATAAATGTCAGAGATACAATGGCAGCATTCTTGGAATGCAATCCAAATGCAAGGACTGGAAATAATGTTGAATAAAATGCAATAAAAAATAGAATAAATGAGAACAAATCTACAGAGTTCCTTTGACCTGGGTCCAGACCTTAGATTCTGTATATCACATTCAAACTCCATTAGCACAATGACGAATGAAGATTGCAAATATGGTAATGTACCAGCATGTGTGACATCACTCTGAGAGGACCATCAGGTCCTTGTGATGTGATCAACTACAGAGAAGAAGGAATGCTGTGCATAGATATGCCTCTGTGTGAGTCTAGTGAACAGTAGGAAGTAAATATGCGTAGGCGTACAGTTCAACACATGATCACTGCTCGCTTGATAAGCGCCTACTTTACCTTTTCCACGCGAGTATAACTGACAGAGTCAGTCGAAACCATCTGTTTGCTCCAAACTACTAGAAGCAGCTGCCCTCTCATAGATGCATTGTGGGAGTTACCCAGAATGCACTGTGAACACAGCAGGAGAGGGTGTGAATGTTTATTGTCTCATCATCCAGCTGAATGACACTAACCACATCCTCTGCTTGCTGGTTGTTTGCTGTGCAGAGCTTAAATTCATTTCTAGGTATTTAAGAACAAAAAGATGAGTCAAGTTCAGCCATTAAATCCACCTGTAAGTACATTGACATGCAAATTGTTTTCAAAAAGTAGATTCTGACAGAGAAGGAATATTTAGTTCCCTTTCGAACGGTCACTTCGTATTGCGTTTATGCAGTGGGGGAAACTCCTTTTCCTCTATTTACTAAAGCCTATTTGCAAAACGCATTTGCAGCTGCACAGCAAGCACATTGAGCATCTGGCCCGCATATAGGCTGTGCAGCAGAAACTGCACATCCAATGTCACGAGCGACTCTAGCGTGCGACCAATGAGCTAGCCCAGTGTCAGAGCCCACCGAGAGGGTGTGGCCAAGCCTATATAGAATTGCCATACAGGCTTTCGCCATTCGCCTGCGTGCTTAATTTTCTCTTACTCGGACACTATCACCGATCCTGTTCATAGGAGACCAGAGTTCATTCTATGGCGAGGGACCGCCTCCTGTGGGATAGGTCTGAGCTCTCTGAGAGCAGTGCACATCCCGGGTGTCCAAAATTTGGTCGCGGATATGCTCTCGTGGTGCAAAACTCCCCTAAGCGAGTGGTCCCTAACTCTATGAGAGATTCAGCTAGGCTGCAGTCAACCTTTTCGCCTCGACAGCCAACACCCACTGCAGGGTGCTGGCTCATACCTAGACGCCCCCTTTATGCTTCCCACAACCCCGACAACCACCTCTCTCTGTGAGTCCTGCATGTTTGGAGTTTGGAACAGATGACTCCAGAGTCATTCTCAAACCCAGGCATGGTTACGTACCCAAGGTGCTCTCAACGCTGTTTAGTTATTACACTATTAGCCCTTACCCCTTCTGCTGAAAATGGGAAGGTTAATCTTCTCTGCCCTGTCAGGTTGCTGAGAATCTATCTGGAGCATTCTGCATCTTTTTGAGAGTCAGGGGGATCCAGTCACTAAGCAGAGACTGTCTAGATGGATAGTGGATGGCATTTCTATGGCCTATACCTCAGTGGTTCAGGTTTGCCCTATACTGTAGGTGTCAAGGCCCATTTGACAAGAGGCATGGCCTCGTCATGGGCTTGGTTATCTGGTTTTCCCATTCAAGATATTTGTCATGCCAGCATAAAGGGATGGACATGGTCAGAAACAATGTTCAGGTAGGCAGTGGCATTTAAACGATGGCCAGTTGGCACTAAGGGGCCTAAAATGTGCCAAGAAAACATCTCCCAAACCATTACACCACCACCAGCCTGCACAGTACTAACAAGGCATGATGTATCCATGTTCTCATTCTGTTTATGCCAAATTCTGACTGAAACAGAAATCGAGACTCATCAGACCAGGCAATATTTTTACAGACTTCAACTGTCCAATTTTGGTGAACTCTTGCAAATTGTAGCCTCTTTTTCCTATTTATAGTGGAGATAAGTGGTACCCGGTGGGGTCTACTGCTGTTGTAGACCATCCGCCCCAAGGTTGTGTGTGTTGTTAGCCTGGATGCCAGCCCGAACTCCGCCCACAACATTTTTTGGACGGGAAGTTCGGTCTGGACTCAATCCATTGA
>JAOTRC010000034.1:16578018-16589673 GCA_027497675.1 Cyprinella lutrensis
AAGCTTGATAAAAATGATCATTTTAGAAGAAAATTTCAAATGGCACTTAGAGGCTTTTGCATCTGAACTCTTCATTTACACATTGAATCAACAACCAATTCATTGGCTCGTTTTAATAGTACTCGAAGATGACAGGCTCTCGGCTATGTCTCCGTTCTCTCCCTTAAGGGAACGAGGGTTACATACGTAACCGAGACTTTTTAAGCTCATCCAAGTGTTTTGCTAATTTTGTGGTATTAATATATGTATTTGGTGGGTTTTGTCTTATTTCAGTCATTTCATGTGATTATGTTTGGTGCTAATGTTAGCCTGTATGTTTTTATTCAGAAGGACTTCTCATACATTATTCATCCACTATGTTTATCTTTCTTATTCTACTGGGTTGAGACATCGTCCATTATGCTGTACTCTTTCGTATTACTGAGTTATGCCAATATTGGATAAATTGAATCAACTGATAACATATGTTTGAGTGCTGCAAGGACACTGTTATTGCAACATACCCTAAAGTGAAGCCTGAATGGAAAATTATTTAATGGACTGTTCGCTCATTTCTTGTTTAACAAGCACCATTCTCAAAGACACCTAAAGAAAAGCCATTTCTTGGACAATGATCAGATAAGCTCAGTTTATTATGTCTTTATTCACCATGACAACAAAGAAAACATACATGCAGCTCATCTTCATTTGGTGACTCTTGGTTTCGTGTGGAATATTTGATATAAACACTTCTGCAACTACTTCTGTGTTTGGACTTGAGTGTTTCTGAGTCTAGTTATATCCATTATAGTAAAGAGTGTCCTCTCTTATAAATGTATGTGTGATGTATTGTGCACTTCTGAGAGTTCTCAGTTGGACAGTTACAGAGAAATCAAGAGTAGCGCAAATGAGTGTCTGGTTTAACCTCCTACGACCTGGCGTCCACATACGTGGACATCACATTTTTGGTTGTGTGCAGCATAATACTTAATTCTGTGTAACTGGAACATGTTTTTCACAAACGACACTTACACTGCCATCCTGTGGCATCAGAAGAGAAAAAAAAATTAACATAAATAAATTAACCGTATGGGGTCTGAGGTGTTTTGGGGGTCCTTGAGATGTTTTGAGATGCCCTGACATTTGTGCTTTTTTTACTCACAGCTCAGATTAGAACGCAAATGATCTGAAGCAACACATTAAGACATGTAAAAGCCCACATAAACATGGTCACATTTAAACGTTTATATTTACATATTTCTTAACTCTGTATGACCAGAAATGATGGAGTACTTTAAGTCTATTATTTTGCTATGTGAACAAAATCTGCCAAAACGTGTCACCGCGTTTGCCGGCTTCAAGGGGTTAAAGAAGGCGGAGAAAATAGACCACGTGTTATGCAGCCACTCCATACCAAAACATTCACAAGAGTGTTACAAAAAAAAAAAAAAAGCAAAAAATAAATTTTGAATGAGGTTTTTTTTGTGTGTTTTTATTTAGATATTATATATTATTATTGATATTATTTTATTGTGTTTTTCCATATCAATGTTCATAAGTTATACATGCAAGAATAACAACAAAAAATTTCAGGCATAGTGCTAAGGCTGTAAATAAAAGATACACTCACTTTGTTACACAATGGTGTCTTATTTGAATTATTTATTTTTTTCGTGAATACAGACCCAGTGTCCACATATGTGGACATCTTTTTTTTTTTCCAAAAAAGTGCTTCATTTTCAAAGATAATATTTGGTTATTATATCTATTGGTCCCTCCTAACCCCAAAAAGCTAGAAATCTAAAATGCACGCCAAACCAATACTCAGGTCTTAGGAGGTTGAGACATGCTTTTTTGGGGCGGTAAATAATGGCACAAATACCAGTAAATTGGCAAGCACAAACCTTAGTATGATTCATTTAAATACTATAATATATTTTTTACCTCAAAAAGATGGTTTGTGCTGGCGTAAACTGTTAGTATATCTGGCCCTGGTATTTATAATTTTATATTACATTTATAAAGTTTCATGTATACATAATTTTCAATCTTCTCTATTAGTAGGCTATCCCACAGGAATGAATACTTCCAACCTCACTTAAACCTGCGTGGCTTAATTATTGAGATTCATTTTGATCAATAAAGTACAGCCAAATACAGACTGCAATGCTCAAACAGCATGAGCATATAACTGCACAGGAAGTGTGGAAAAAATATATTATTAAAGTCTCAGACAGTGGAAAAACAATGGCTGCATAAATTATGTTAATTATATTTAACGTTACACCGATATTAAATCACAAAAATCCCCCATCCCTAGGTTAAATGTGTAGTTGGTTCTCACTCTGTGTGGCTTGCATATAAAACAATATAATAAAACACTGAAATGCTCAAACATCTATTACTATGCAGAGCAAATGCATACTTTAAAAATTCATACACGACTACTATGCATTAAAGCTGCATGTAAAACAACCAGGTCTTGGGGAAGATTTTCTCTTTTTATATTTTGTTGTTTTTGCATCATATTTCCAGCACTAGACCCACAAATACCTGCTGTTTGTGGGTCTAGTGCACCATCCTCACATATAAACACTGAATTTTCAGAATTAATTTGACATGTATGGTACAGTCCAATTACAAATATATGAGTATACACACAACAATAGGGACAAAATTGATAAAGAAAGCAGAATGAATGAAAAATGGAGGAAAGAGCAGCTTCGAGACCTGCTTCGACAGTATGAGTGCATACAAAACTTGAGCCTTTTTCGCTTTGTGCAAAATAAATAAATAAAATGATTTATTTTTTAAAAAAGGAAAAGAAACCTGCTACTTTCACATGCAATTTACATAAATTTAATTCAGGCTTAATTAAAACCCTCGAGATTCTTCCTCGTTTGGAATAATTAAACATTAGGAGTATTTTATGCCCCTCTTGCTTTTCTACCAAAAAAAGGTATGTCTGTGTGCATAAAACTCAGGTGTGCCTGAACTTTCAATTAAACATTATTGCAAAGACATTTCAAATGTAAGAACTAAGCTGCATTTTGTTTTGAATTAACATAATGATTGCTCAATTTACTAGAGAGAGTGAATGTGAGTCAGAGTGTGCTGTTGGATTGCTCTATCGGGCAAATGTTTCTTCTTTGATTATTACTAAAGAAGAAATTTTTTATTTTCATATTTTGAATAGGGCTGGAATGACAAGTCGATGTAATCAATTACACTGATTGTGAAAATTGGTCGTTTTGTATGGAATGCATTGATTCATTGGGCTGTTTATGTTCATCCCCTATAATGGCCAGCTCCGACTCTCCGGTGTGCTGAAAACCAGCCGTTATTACAAAAACATCGAGCCCGGTCTAAAGTGGGTAATTTTTATTTTTATTTATTTTTTTAAAGACCAAATAAAATAGCCAGGGAAAACTCAGACAACTTCTAGCAAATTTAGATTTGCTCTGAAAGTTAGTCTGGCAAAGAGCTCATTCAAGCCCATTTCCAATGCGTCAAAATCAAGGCACCAATCAGAAACGTTGGGGCGGGCTTTACACGATGACGACAGCACTGGGATTTTGAAGCAGATTTTGTAGCCTACATTACAAAGATGGATGCCGCCGTCGAACATCACTCGTGTCTGTTTTAAGCAATTTGAACGTTTCTTTTTGTTAAAAACCGAGCAAAGAACAACACTCGGAGAAGTTTCTCCACTACTCTGCATAAGTCATCTCCTCACCGCTCTGGGGTGTGTTTCCCAAAAGCATCGTTAGCCAACTATGGTCGCAAGTTCCGTCATTATCTGCATAGTTTAACGAGTCGGTGATTCCCGACACCATCGTTCCAACGAACATTCGCAAACAGCACAGCAAATTTAGGTGGTTTGAACGACAGCTCTCGACCTGTGGTTAGAGGCATCGTTTCTATATTAATGGAGATGACTTGACTTTCACATTCACATGAACCAAGGAATGGTTCGAGTGCAACCAAACTCAGACCACCTCCTCCAGGTAGTCTCAGGTTTGGCACCCCAGTGCGCACCCGGGTCCACATGACAGCGTTCAAATTAGCGATTTTTCATGTGAACCATGCCCCATTCCAAACTAAACTGCCAGTGTGAAAGCACCCTATAGCCTAGAAAGTCAACTAAGTGTGCTAAAAAGGCCACATAAATCAAGGAAACAGTGACGTATCCCACTCACCTTAAAAGGTAAGAAAGGACTCAAACTCGCATGTTGGAACCATTCGCATGTTGGAACCAACATCAGAACCATTCTAGACTCAGCTGACAACACTAGACCTGAGCGACGATCAGCCTTAATTGCACACAAGCTCGCTAGACTGGACGTTGACATTGCAGCACTCAACAAAATCTGCTTTTTAGAGCAAGGAAGTCTAAGGGAGCATAGCGCAGGTTACGCCCTCTACAGGTTACACCCTCTACGGCTTCCTCTATAATGGATGATTGTTACTTGAACTCAGCGCTGAACAGCAGCTTTCCATTACCAACACCATCTTCCAGCAGAAGGACGGTCTGAAGATAACCTGGATGCACCCTCCGTCAAAACACAGGTTTTGATGATGATGTCCTTCACACCAGGGAAATGCCCAGTGCAGAGGGTTACACAGATCACTGCCTTGTCCTCTGCAAAATCTCTTTCCACTTTATGCCCAAACCAAGGAAATTTGGCGCCCCGAGGAAGAAGCTCAAGGTCTGCACCCTTCAGTCTGCTGCAGTCAGACCAGTTTACAAGGAGAGCCTACAGTCTGGGCTAGAGGAACCCATCTGCCTAGCCGACTTGTCTCCAGCCCCAGAAGTCCTGGGGGACCGCATCAAAACTATTGTTCTGCAAACATCTGAAGATACCCTTGGATTCTGCATGAAAGAAAATAGGGATTGGTTCGATGAGAACAACTTAGAAGTCCAGGAGCTCAAAGAAAAGATCAGCACACAAGGCCCACCTGGCCCAACCGTCTTGCCCCATAAATAAGCAACCTTCCGCCTGGAATGCAGCAGCCTCCAGCGTAAGCTTCGAGAGATTCAGAACGAGTGTTGGACAAACCTTGCAGTAAGAACTCAGCTTTGCGCTGATACTATTGACTACAGGGGTTTCTACGAAGCTCTAAAAGTGGTATATGGTCCCTTGTACCAAATCCTGAGCCCCAATGTGGAGTGCAGAAAGAAAAAAACTGCTCTCCAAAAAGGACTCTATCCTGAAGCACTGGTCTGAACACTTCCCTTTCAATGCTAGCCTCTCAGTCAAAGATCCAGCGATTGACTGCATCCCATAAAAAAACAGTAAAAACTGAATTGGATTAGGCACCAACACTACAAGAGACTGAGGAAGCCATTAAACCGCTGAAGAGTTGAAAAGTCAGAGGAGTTGATCCCATTCCTCCTGAGATTTGGAAGAACTGAGGCCCAGCACTGCACACCAAACTCCATGAATTCTTCTTCTGCTAGAAGAAGGGAAAACTCCCGTAAGACCTCTGTGATGCAGTCGTCGCCAGAAGTTTTGTTGAATAGACTGGTACACGCGATAGCAGAAGATCACCTTCCAGAGACACAGTGTGGCCTTCAGAGACAACTGGGGAACCACAGACAAGGTGTTTGTCCTGAGGCAGATACAGGAGAAGTGCCACCAGGAACAAAACAAAGCGCTGTACGTCACCATTGTGGATCTGACAAAAGCATTTGATACCATGAGCAGGCAAGGACTTTAGAAAATTTTTGAAAAGCTAGGCTGCCCATCGAAGTTCTTTACCAAGATCATCCAGCTTCATGAAGACCAGCTTGGACAAGTCAGACACGGCAAGGACCTTTTGCAGCCCTTCCCTATTGCAAATGGTGTAAAACAGGGCTGTGTTCTTGCTCCCATAATGTTCACCAGCATGATGCTGCAGCAGACCACAGAGGACCGCACAACCCTCAACATTCGTTAGAGTGACTTTGTCGCCAACACAGAAGTCCTCGAGTCAGCGGAGGTCACTAGCATCATGGCTATGGTCCTCAAGGTACAACTTTGCTGAGCAGGGCACGTCTCCAGGATGGAGAACCATCGGCTACCTAAGATCTTTCTGTACGGGGAATTGTCCTCTGGCTACCGAAACATCGGGGCACCACGAAAAGGGTACAGAGACTTCCTGAAGAAGTCCCACACTTCTTGCTGCATCGATCACCATCAGTGGGCAACACAAGAAGCTGATCGCGACTCCTGGCGGCGCACAGTCCATCCGACCACCTCCCTCTTTGAAGATACAGTACCCCCAGGGCCAGTATGGAGGATAAAAGGAGAAGACGGAAGAATCGTTTCCCCTTGTGGCTGGACCTGCCTGTCCTGCATAGGCCTTGTCAGCCACCAGTGTGCCTGTAGAAAACGTGGATTTCCTTCCTAAATCTTTGTTTGCAAAGCTAAGCAATGAAAAAAAAAATATACAAGATTATACAACGGACTTGCTCTAGCTGCGGAGAATTTCAACGATTGTCCTGCTAGCCACAGCCAACTAACTAGACATTTTGTGTGAAATGAATTTTAAACTCTGGTGACAGCTAACGTTAACCTTGTAGATGGAGAAAGAGTGATTTCTCTGTTTGCGCTGTTCCCTGTTATTGGGTGTGGCTTGCAGAGCTGTGCAATGCGGTCCTGGGCACTTCCTATCTGCCAGTAAACATAAATAGACACTGATATATTGAGGCAGAAAGAGGATTGTATGTTAAGCACAAATTTAAGAGAGCAGCACAGTAAAACGCCTATGGGCAACGGCACTCACACAGCACACCTGTGATAAATACCACTCTAAAAATGACATATTCCAGCAATTATGCTGGGAAAAATTGGGTCAGAGCAATCCATAACATTTCAAAGCTCCTCTGGGTTACTTTACACACAAACACACTCTTAACAAATACAGATATCATACTAAAACCGAAATACAAAACATCTTTTAGATGTTTATAATAAACACATGTTAAATTGTTATGCATTTAAATAATGGTGCAACATTCCATCTTCTGCCAGCTAAACAGACAAAAGACTTTCTTCATTTTGATTAATGTGTTTTTGTCTTCAATTTGCACCTAATTTGAGTGTTACAATTGTCTGACTCATTAACAATTCATACACAGACAGTACACAGCCATATTTCTCTTTTTGCCATGGTAAAAGGTTCAAATATTAATGATTTATTTGCTTAGATTTGAAAAGTATGTTGCGAGGGAAATGTTTCGAGCGGTTATAAATATCCCCCAAGCCATTTTTCACATTCGCATGGTTTTACTCCAGGAAACAGAAACAGCACTTGAATCATTACACTTTATCTTTTTCTCTTTCTGTCTTCTTTTTAGTGACATTTCGGCAAGTTAAAATATTCATAATGCTTTTTCTATATATGCGACTCAGTGCAAAAGAAAAGGAAAGAAAGAGGAGGGGAAGGGAAAAGAGAACTCAGAAAGAAACATGATGAAGTGTGTGTTTGGTGGAAAAGAATGAAGAGGGGGCATGTGATGGAGAGATGGAGAGGTGTGATGGAGAGATGGAGGGCAGTGGAGAGGGCAGAAAGTGGAGGGGTGTCTTTGAACACCTGTATAGATTCTCTCTCTCCCATTAGGACTAGAGAAGAACGGAAATGATCTCTCACTGACTTCAAAGGGAGAAACCACCCAAATGGATAAATGAAAAAAAGAGCTAATTATATCACACGATACATTATGTTTTAATATGTAAGATGATTAATAACCAATCACTCTTGAGTTGTTTTGTTGTTGTTGCAATAAGTAGTCCCCTTTCAAGGGAACTTCGAGCTGCATTTTGAGATGCGCTAGGAACGCTTTGCGTGATTGTCATGAAACTCATGTAAAATCAGTCCAATTGAAGCCCGAGACGTCATGGGTGACATCATAGACCAGAAAACTATAAAGCACCCCTGAAATCAGACCGCGCCAGCTTCTGTACCTTCAGCAAGCACTTTCTTTGAAATCTGTCCTTGTCTATTTATTATTGTCTGTCAAGCCCAATATATTCATATATCTATTATCATGGCAAGCAAGCAAGATTATAGACGTTGTGTTGTTCCCTGCCCTCGTTATATCACGGGTCACAACAGCTTTGTGTTGCTTGTTTGAGAGTGGCGCATGCCCAATCAGTTCTCGAAGGAGCTGATTGTGTGCATTGCATGAGTTTGTCCATGAGAACTCTCCGCTCTCGCCGGGCGTTCTTTGAGGGGGACGGTTCGGTTCGCGTTCCCCGAGGGTAAATACTAACTGGCCAGCTGATGATTTTGAAGTTGATTCTAGAAAAAGTCTGTTAGATGAATGATTTTTACTATCTAGATCACGACCTCCACGTTGTGAACTCCAGTTTTTTTCATGGATTAAACCAGCGTCTTTCAGTGTGCGTAATCCACAAACACACAATTATAGTAAAGTTCAAGGGATTGATCACTGTGGTTATTTGACAATGCCTCGTGCTGAAGAGAGGCTTGCAAGATATCTCTCCCCCGAGTCAGTGTCATCACTGAAAGACCTGACGTTACCCACCAAGCTATTAAAGAACACCTCATTATTGAGAGTCGAGGAGAGTCGCAGTGTTGCCACATCGGTTGTTCCGTGTCGGTTCGCCGTTTCAGGGCACAGAGTTGTCAGCATCCCCATGCAATCCTCTGAGGAGGGTTGTAGAACAGTCAGTTTGGTTGTTCCCTGTCGGTTCGCCACTTCAGGGTGCCGAAATGATTGTTCAATCAAATCCAGAGGCCAGTCTCGAGAGGCTGTTTCCCTTATCGGAATTTCTGGCAGCGTGTAAACTTCTGCCAAATATTTCTATATGGGTTCGCCGGGAAGGGGCTCATCTGCTACAAGTAGTCCCTTACTGGCCGACTCGAATTTGGTTGTCAGACATGATGTCTCAAAACGCAGTGTCTCGTTCCCTCTCAGGGAACCAGGGTTGCATACGACCTGAGACGTTTTTATGCTTGTTGAAAAGACAATCTAAATGAATGAATGAATGAATGACTACAATGCCACTGCAATGTGGAGCATGTAAACTTTTTCAGATTAAAGTAAAGCCTAAGATTGGACAATTAATTGAAAAATTACGTAAAGATGGTAATTGAAAGTTAATGATTTTGTATTGTTAACAATGAAACCTAAACATAGTTTTTTATTTCTGTAATTTAGTTATGGTGTTGTTAGCCTCAATCAATAGTGTAGCTTTTACAGTATCCTTGGGAGTAAAACTGGATGAAGACAGTGAAATGGATGCCGTGAGGTACATGAGTGAGCTCTGGATCGGTGTGGATAAGGTTTCATCACCTATTTTCACTGTGTTCTAGAATCCAGTTACAGAAGGAAAACCAAAGTTTGAAGAGCAGCTCAGAGAAAGTGACACCTGAGGGGGAAAAGCAGATTTAGTCTCTAACTCGCTGCCTGTGCCTGACACATAGTATGTGTCACATGTGTGTAGATGTTCAAAAGCAGTGAGCAAAGCCAGAGAAACGACTCACCAGCATAGCTGTATGCAAAACTAAGTGCATCTAGGCAGAGTCAGAGACTGATTTGAAGTCTGCAAGTCTGATTTGAGACGTATAATGTCTTTCCGAACATTTAAAATGTAACTGTTTTCATTATACAAAACAACCGAGGAAATTATTTATTTATTTTTTTACTCAAAATGAAAATAAGATGTACTCTTACATGACACGTTTCTTGATATCATTTCAAGAGATTCACTGGATGGATTTTTATCATTATATGATGTTTGTCTACAGGCACTGACAACACACATTTCAGTATAGTCAAATTGTGAAGCTGGTTTAAGGTGGTCCCCTCGTGTGGAAAAGCTGGCCTTTAAGTCTAAGAAGTTTCCAAAACAGCTCTAAAACCAGCCAAAAGAACAAGGCCAGGAACCCAGCTTAGGCAGGCGAAAAAAAAGCATTTCTAATGGACAGAAATGACATGCAAGTAAATCCAAATGCAATGTCATCTGTTAATAAAGCTAAGGTCGATGGGGTTATGATTAATATTTTCATAACTGGTGGTGTGGTGATGGCGCAGTGGATATGACACATGCCTTTGGTTTGAGAGACCTGGGTTCGAATCCACTTTGTGACACCAATGTGTCCCTGAGCAAGACACTTAACCCCTGCTTGCTCCAGAGGCGTGCAACCTCTGACATATATAGCAATTGTAAGTCGCTTTGGATAAAAGCGTCAGCTAATTGAATAAATGTAAATGTAAATATCTCTAAGGTTTCAATGAGGTACTTACAGAACACATCTATATTTTGAGATCACTTTCACCCTATGACACTGGACTGATATTAATGCACTCACTCAATTAAGACTCAACATCCTCCCTTCGTTCTCCACTTACTTTTTATGCGCATCATATTTCATAGCAATATTAAACTCAAATGACACCCATAGTCAGCCTGAGTTAGTGCATTATGGGAAGTGCACTAGTTGTGCTGCTCGAGATTGTGTGTCTGTGCGAGAGAAAATTATAGAGGTGCACTCATGACTTGCACAGAAAATGGATGCTCTTTGTTGGGAGCCATAATTCATGGTGCTATAATTGATCAGTGAGTGTGAGGATTTACAACCAGAAGGAAATAAATAAAAGAGAGAGTGCTGATAGTGACAGAAAGAGAACAGAGAGTGAAATAGAAAAAAAGAAAGTGAATGTGTCTAAATAGCATATGATAATGATCTCTCATTTCCTTTGTCATGTTTTCTTTGTGAAGTGTGAATGACTTCTAAAGTGATGATAGAGTCAGTTTAACTGATTTTTCTGATTAGATCCAATTTGGAGTGAATAAGACAATGTCCCTGGATAATGCTATCAATGAGAGAGCTCACCTTAAATGTGCTCTGTTTCTCTGTTCCTCACTACTGTTAAAAAATTGGGGTCAACATGTTTTTTTATTAAATAAATGGATACTTTTATTCAGCAAGAACACATTAAATTTATCAAAAAATGGATGAAGATATTTACTAAATGATTGGAAACTTTTTATTCATCAAATAATCCTTAACAATATATCACAGTTTCCACAAAAATATTAAGTTGCAAAACTACTCTTAACATTGAAAATAATAATAAATGATTCTTCAGCAGCAAATCAGCACATTATAATGATTTCTGGAGAACCATGTGACACTGAGACTGGAGTAGTGATACTGAAAATTCAGTTTTCTTTTGAATGGTCACTTCGTATTGCATAGCTACGCAGTGAGAAACTCCTTTTCCTCAATTTAGGTTTGGTCCGAAAGCTCTAATGATTTGAATTTAAATAGCGCTTTGACATTAAAAAAGCAATGTGACGATCGGCAGCTGTAGTGCCCTTGAGAGCCTCATGAGGACACTCCTTCACCGTTTATTATTTTCATCTTTTCTCTCAGGCCCTCTTTAAACAAGAACGCTCGCGGATGAAAACAAAAATATTTTATCGGATGTGCCTTTCGTTTACACGGCGACGGCGTTTTTGAGGCTTAAAAATGCAAAAAAGAGAAACCACCCTCCAGAGTGGAAATCTTAAAAACGCTCCACAGCCGCGCTCCCGTGTAAACGGTAAAAACGCAAAAGTCTGCTTGACAGTGAAGGTTGTATGCAGGCGTGCAGGCTTGGTGTTGTTGTAGTATGCACTCACAGCTGCCTGAAGTACATACTACATTGAATTTCATACA
>JAOTRC010000034.1:16619677-16632908 GCA_027497675.1 Cyprinella lutrensis
ACCCAACATTTCGGGTTTGTCCATATTTGACCCAACGTTGGGTTAAAACAACCCAGCATTTTTTAGAGTGTATAAATAAAATATTCATCATAATCCCTGTATGCAAGTCTTTTCAAAACAATTCAATAATTCAGGGTCAGCAAGATTTTTTTTTTTTTATGAAATGAATATGCCGCAATTTTAATGCTAAGGGCCCTATCATACAGCCCGCGCAATGCAGCGCCAGATATGACGCAAGTGTTTTTTGCTAGTTTCAGCCCAACACATATATATTTTTTATGCCTTGTGCCACGTTGCTTAAATAGCAAATGTATTTGTGCCTATTTGTGTGGCCATGGGTGTGTTGGTCTGAAACGAGGTGTGTTCAGGTGCATTGTTGACGTGTTGCTATTTTGAGGCAACTGAAATTACAGTATATTTCTATTTAAAGGCTTCATTAGTAATGTGCACCAACAGGTGGGTCCACAACATGGGTTATTATAAAGGGATGCGCAGCAGCACACAAACAATATATTAAAATATTAAAAAAGGATTACAATATAAAAGATTAATATTGTGTACATAAAGATATTGTGGAATCCAGCTTGTTCCATAGCTTGCGTGCTTTAACCTTTCAGAAGTATTCAGTCTTTCCGCTTGTCAATTCTGCCATGTTCAGTTTTTGTTTTTGCTTCTTGATCCAGTGAACTCGTCGTCATCTTAGATGTAATTTGCGGGTGGGGCATAGGGTAACCACCATCAAACAAACCAAATGTGGGACGATTAAAAGTTTGTGTGGGACAATGAGGGACATGTTACCAACACTAAAACATACCCTGACACTGTTAATAAAAACATTTGTATTCTGCCTTTCAGCTGATAAAAATGATTTGTTCTTTAGTCCCTTCCAGAAAAAGATATTTATTTTACATGTCATTAATTAAATTCAACATAACTGAGCCCAAAGGCAGCTGCAGGCACTATGCAACAGTTCTGACCAAGTCCAACTAAAATCCAACAAAATAAACACAGGACAAATAAAAAAATAAAAAAAAACGGGAAAAAAAACGGACTCATGTGCAATGGCCTTTGCAAAAAAAATGCCTCTCTTAGTATTTTTTGTTTTGTTTTGTTTCCAGTCCAAATATCAAAAATTCTTAAGTTAAGATGCATTTAATAGATGAGTAAAATGCCATAAGATTTTAGGCTGTGTCATGTTTTCTGGTTAAATAAATCTAGATTGAGTTGTTGATTAAAAAAATGCAAAATTATCTGCAAATGTGGTAAGAAAAAATGATTTTATCAGAAATTAATTTATTCTTAATAAGGTGGCTTGCCAAGAGAAAGACATGCTCAGAGAGGCTTACAGTGGAAACATGTGGAGGTTGCTCTGAGGAGGGACCATGCACACGGGAGGCACCTAGCCAACATCCAGGCAATAGACACTGGCATCAGCAGTGCTGGAGGAACTCAGGGCTTATGAGGCTCATTTGAGGAGAATACTGCACACATCCAGTCCGTGGAGTGTAAAGGCGAGCAAGCAAAGACACTGGATGGTTGAAGCAAGTACATAGGTGGACACAGGCTCGACTCAGAAATTTTAGAATCTGGCGAATGTGTTAGGTGTCACCCAGCCTGCAGCAATGCAGATGTCTGTTAGCGAGGCGTCATGCGCCAGAGCCCAAGAGGATGCCACATTCTGGGTGGAGTGGGCTGTCGCACCAAGGGGGCACGGTCGACCTTGCTGCTGGTATGCCAAAGCAATGGCGTCCACTATCCAGTGGGACAGCCTTTGCTTGGAGAGAGCCTTTACCTTCAGCTTCCAACCATAACAGACAAAGAGCTGGTCTGGGGTCCTGAAACACTGCATCCTGTCTACGTAGGCACGATGAGCATACTGGAAAGAGCAATGCCAAGGCTGAGTCTGCCTCCTCCAGGGGCAGCGCTTGCAGGTTCACCACCTGGTTTCGGAAGGGAGTGGTAGGAACCTTAAGCACATATCCAGGCCGGGGCTGAGAGTAGGCCGGCTTGAATTGCAGGTATGCTTCGACAAAGGTGAATGTGTGCAGGTCCCCTACCCTCTTGATGGAGGCCAATGCAACCAGAAGCACTGTCTTGATTGACAGGAGCTTAAGCTCCACTGATTGCAAAGGCTCAAAGGAAGCACTCTTCAGGGCAGTTAGAACCACTGAGGGGTCCCAAGAGGGAACGAGAGGAGGGCGAGGAGGATTATGTCTCCTCGCTCCTCTCAGGAACTGTTTATCTGCCAGTCCCTCACAGGAAGATTACAAACGGCGAAAGTCATTGATTACACACGTTGACGACTCTGTTAATCTGGTGGTTTGCGTCACGATGCGAGTACAGAACTCTTTTACTTCATTGTCCCTGTTCAGACAAGAGTCCCACTCGTTCAGGCTTTACCAAAGATGGGGCTTTTCACTCGTTGGCACAAACGATCTTGTTGGTGGACCAGTAAGTACATATTTCTTTGTTTGAATATTTCATATTTCTTTCTTTAAGTTTGTGTGTGTTTTATTTTGTGCTTACACTGGAATGAATAGAGAGAGTCCGCAACGGCCATAGAAGAGCGCTTCCGAGTGGAGACCGCTACATACGGTGACCAGACGTCCAGAAAAATTCGGGACAGTCCCGAAATCTAACCTGTCCCGAATCCGGCCCTAATTGTCCCCCAAAAATTATACTAAAGCAAGAGCTTGTAGTTATTGACTGATAAAATATCAAAAACTGTCTGTGGAGATTAAGTAGGTGCCCGCTGGGGGCTCATTGGCTCCAGCATCTTTATTTGAAGTTCTGCAGATGTAGGTGTGAATTTATATATACATTGATAAGCAAATTTTCATTCATTTGTTTCAATGACATGGCTGGTGTACACACCGTTTTTTTTTTTTTTTTTTTAGTGGGAGACTAAGGACTAATGACAGACTGTTGATCTTAAAAAAATATACATATAGACTAAAATAGGCCATGTAGACTAATATCACAGTAGGCCTACCCATAAACACCCCCTATTCCACAGCAACTCTAGGGGTCACTGTTTGAGGATAATATGAGGTTTAAAACAATCTTACAGACCCCAACAATTTGAACTGTAGAGTACATTTGAATAAAAAAATAATTTCTGTTGTACACTGCTGTACAGCATTAAATGTAAATGCAATGTTCAGTCACACACGACTCCTCATAAGTAAAATGACATACACGATAGACTGATGGATGGTTAATGTTCAGTTTCTGATATGCAAGGACAATTCCAGTAACCATTTATCTCCATTACTAACTTTCAGAGTTCAAACTGGCATGGCGATGGTGATAAACAGCTTCCAATGGGTCTCACATTGATGAGAAAAGCATTTTGCAAATGAGACACAGTTTGAAACAGCATAAAGTGTGAGAACAAACCAGTGGGGTGGCGATTGAACGAAGGTTTAGACTCCGGGAAACATACCAAGTGTTAACTCAGCATTATACTCCCTGAAATGTCATTTATTATGGATCCTGTCCATTTCCCAGAAGTTCAATGGTTTGACAAAATCTACTGCTGAGCTGAAGGCACACCTGCTTCTCAGTGCAGTTCTGCTCATGTGGAGACTGTATTGTAACCATGATGTCAGTCATATCATCATTTCAAAGGGTAAATGGGTATTCACTTTTGTAAAGCGCTATACTATATCTAAAACTACTTTTCACATATTTATTTATTTGATGACCTAATTAAATTTTCACACAGAATGACCATTTAAAATAAACCAGTGAAGACAAAAAAGGAAATGGTGAATAACAAAGACACTACAAAAAAAAGTTTGGTGTTTCTACATCAGTGTTATTCACCTATCACACCTCTGATTTTTAGGGATAACTTATTATTAGGTTTAGGGTTAGGGATATGATTAGGACAAAAGTTTCACACAGGAATGTTCAAAATATGTTGATCCAGAAGATCACCAATATAATAGAGTCAATGGCACAGTATTTTATTTTTATTTTTGTTATTTAAAGGTACAACGTGCAGGATTTTTCGCTTACTAACCTCTTACAATAACAAAGGTGTATAAGGTAACGTATATTCCACATTAAGCTGAATTATGGATCTTGTCGTCAAGCCGATGGATCTTTTATGGATGAGTGAATACGTTAAAGTTTTTAACATGACTGTGGTATGAAGCAGGGCACGATTGCTAGACGTATACTAGCGCCACACACAACGCAAATCCCGCGGACATAAAAGAATAAGGGCATTTCTTTCTACTGAACTACACGCAAGTGCTGAATTAATACTGTCATATTACTAAATAACATTAGTTTTATGTATATTTGCTCACCTGTCTAGCATGCAACACTCACGCGTCTCTGTCGAGTTGAAGTTATTCGCGGATGTGGAGCTCTCGGCATCTCAAAAGATGTTGATCTTCGTTTTAGCCCTCTTTTTGTCTCAAAGTCTGCTTGTCATGGTCCATAATGTATGAAAAAACAACAACAGCGTGAGCATCCTGCTAGGCATATTGGCATTAAGCGGTTGTCAACGTCTGTCGCCATGGTTACTGTGGCAGTATGACGTAAAACCTGGCGGAAACCAGGGGTAACGTGGATATGACTGGCATTGACTGGCGACTCCTGCTCACAAGTCCCGTTTCTTTGGTTAAAATCGCCATTTTCTGACGATTTAAAAATAGCTTGAAACATTTGTGATATTGTAAGTAATCAACTAAACAAAATATATAACATTTGCCTAGTGATTTTTGGATATTTTATTTGATAAAATCCTACATAGTGTACCTTTAAAGGACGCGCTAGTAATGTGCACCTGTAGGCAGATACATGGTCTGCTAGCAGGCTTTAACCTCGTACACGATCAGATCCATTTCTTCGCAAGAGAAGTGTTCAGTTTTTCGGCTTGCAAATTCTGTCATGTAAGTAGTGAATCCGTGAGCGCAACAGGCTTTTACATGAAATGGGAGATGGTTTATTACACGTTAGGCCCAAAACAAACCCATTAATCATTAAGAGAATCGGAACAACCCTTTTAGACCATGCCCCAGGTGCGCCGACAATTTAAATAAGCTAAAGTGGATTCAAACATGATCTAAGTTCACTTGCTAAGTGCGCTTTAGACCATGCACTTAGATAGTTAAAATAGGGCCGACTATGTCATGCACGAAAAAAGTTAAAATAGGGACGACTATGTCAACTACCCACATGCAATTGACATTCTATTATATTTGAATATGTGTGTATCAGCACGCCATTACCTGTATAAGTCTGTTCTGTTCAGTTTGCAGTGTGTTCAGGTCCTGTCCCAGGTTGCCTTGTCCTCGTCTAAGAGACTCATAGTCCATCTTCAGCTGGCCCGCATGGGCTGACAGCTTAGCAACTTCCTCTGCCAAGTTGACCAATAGCGCTCGATCCTGACCTTTTACGGACTTAAGATCTGTATCATGGTCGGTGAGCGAGTGCAGCAAAGATGTCTGCACGCCTTCCAGCCGCAAGAAGTTACTGTTATAATCAGGGCAGTTAGGGTCGATGAAGATATTAATGCGTGATCCATCACCTCTCTCGACTGTCACCAACGCATTGGCTTCGTCCTGATTGGTGCTAATATGGGGCGGACCATCCGACATGGGGGGAGCCTGGTAGTGGTTCATAAGAAGAATGGTTCCTGTCACTGTGACTGCGAGGAGAACGGCCACGAAGAGCAGGATGGTACACAGCAAATAGCTACAACTCATCCTCTGCAGACAGACAAAGACAGAAAAAAGACAGTGAGACAAAGAGTTAAAGCGTAATAACATCATAATCATCATTATCATTTTGGCAGAACAGAAAGTGCTTTTTAAAGCCTGTCGGAGATAATACTGCAGTCTGACAGAACTGTAGGAAAGACAAAGAAGGAGAGATGAAGGTGTTCCCCTCTCTACCCACCCAGAAAATCATCTGTTTATTCTAATAATACTAGTTTCTTAGTTCCTCTTTTCATGCAAACACACAAACAACCCTCTCTTCCCTTCTCAACTATTCATAGGAATCATATTATATAGTGAATAATCTTTGTAAAATGCTGAGAACAGGGGTATACATGATGTTTTATTATTTGTATGAATTAAAATCATACATATGAATAAGAATGAGCTTTGTATGGTATAATCATGTGTTCTTCATCTGAGAAATGCATTTTACAAATCAAAATCTTAAAACCCCAGATGTTGTCATGTGGTGTCATTTTGAATTATTTATTCACTCCACAGTGCCCCTTTAATAGGAAAAAAATAAACCACTTTGATTTTACAATCCAAACAAATGTGTGTATGTGTAGTCTGGACATGTGTGTGCAATGACGCACTGGCAGTGTTGGTGTGTTCTCTGTGTAAAATATGTTATTCCCTGAAAAAGGTGCATACACATATGTTCTCTTTTTTTCCTTCTTGTTCATAAATATGCAAAACAGCCATGCTGGCATTGGCCCATGCTGATGGGTGGTTAATGGCTTGCTTTATGAGTTGGCTTTTACGATCAACTAAGGGAATATAAAAAAGATTTCGGGGAAGCACTTCAGTGAACAGTTTACTCAGAGACCAGAGATCCTATCTCCTCCATCTCTGAAGGCTAGTGGAACATGTTGAGGCACTATATAAGCTCCTGGTATGAATTAACTGAATTAACTGCTTGTCTGAAGTATAAAATCTTTGGCTACCCGTAAGCCTGTCACACAACGCAATCACCTCTCTCTCACCTCCATTTAAAATGTTTAACAAACACTATAATTATTCGGGCTTCAGTTTGCAAATGCCGGGAACATTCTCCACAACAGAGCAATTGCATCCCGCATCTCCATATCCACAGTCATTTTCGATTTCCCTATCCTAAAATAAAACCCTTAGTGTCTACGTCACGACTCTCAGCCCGCCCTCTGTTCATTGATTGGCCAGCTGTTTTCAGGCTGGAGGAAAACTGAGATATAGGTCGCTATCTAGCAAACTAAAATTGAGCGGAAGTACAAAGTCTGACATTGGCAGGCTACCCTGACCCTACCCCTACCCCTAAACCCACCCATCACAGAAACAAGCTCAAAACAGTAGAATTAAATAAAAAAAAAAACATGCTTGGGGTGATTTCAATGCCTTTTTTAACTAGTGAGGGTCAAGTAAAATGCCTTAACTAGTTGGTTGTCTTAATATTTCACTATACAAAAGACATTTAGCCCACACAAGTATAGCCAAACCTGTACACACACATACGTATTTACATGCATTGAAAATATAAAATATAAGTGCATTATATGTATGTAAAATAATATATTTTAAATTAATTAATAAAAAAATCAATTTTTTTAAATTTTATTTTATTTTTTTACATTATTTAAATTATGACTGAAATATATTAAAATTTACTTTCCAGCTAATTAAAATGTATGAATGACAAGACTACATAACACATTGGGCATTATTTCATGTTTTTCATGTCCAACATAATTCATTGATGTCTTCATATTTATTCAAGCCAACTGTTCATACTTAAAGGACAAACATTATTTTATTCAACAGGTATGATTGATGCGCTTAAATTCTACATGTAATTCAATTGAACTAAATCCAGTCCCCCCTGGACACTTTCCTTTTGAGCAGTTTCATCTAGATGAAAGACTGCTAAAAACAGATTTATATCACAAACTCTCAAAAGATTGAAAGAAGTATTGATGGTTGGACTATACAGTATGAGCCATTTTCCCTGCAGATCAACATGACTGATTCTTTTCCATGTTGATTCTTTCCAGCTGAGCCTCAGTAGATTGATAGCTATTTTTGCTTGTAGTATTTTATTGAGTGAAAATTGCAACAACTATCTCTTGGAGTCTCTCTCTCTCTCTGTCCCTTTTCCAAAACTCTCTCACACAGACACCTACATGTGTTATTCTAAACACCAACAACACATCTGTTTTGTCTGTAGTCACTTGAATTTTAATTTTAACGCCCAGAGAGATTCTAGGTTGTTTCTGCAAAAAAAAAAAGTGTTTTGCATAAAATATTCAGAATGCAACTTCAGTAGATATGAGATCATAAATGAATCCATATAAGAGGGCTGACGCAGAGGGAAGAATAATGAAATGCAGTGTATTACCCAAATGTGTGTGTGTGTGTGTGTGTGTGAGTCTTATATTTTCTGACTTATCAGTACAATCACAAATCTGCAATTCTAAAAGACAGACATGAAAGGTTTATGAAACCCTAGGTGTAATGTAGTAAAATCCTTTCCTTAAGCCCATCAATTTTTAAAAGGCAAGATTCAATCCTCCATTTTATATTTATTTCTCACTACTGTAAGCGCATGGCGAAGAGGGATTACTAGTGAATAGAACCAAAGCATACACCTGACAAGTAATGACCTGGGGCCTCCTTTATAAACGTTACGTACGCACAAAAGAAGGCATACGCCGCTCTCTACGCAATAATTGGTATTTATAAAAAGAAAACTTGACGGGAAAATGTGCGGTCCTTCACGCAAACTCTGACCCAAGCATACGCACAAAAACGGGTTAAATGAGAAATGGCGACACCGTCGGCAGATGGAAGAAACACATGAAAGTGTGTGAAACTGTAGACCGTTGTGTACAAGATTTGGCATTATTGCCTCTCATAAAAAACATGAAGACTTCACAAAGCAAGTGTTACAATTAATAGCATACAAACAAAGATTACAACAGAAATACAAAGTAACAGATATTTGCAAAAAGAAGTGAAATATGTTATGCAATAATATTGGAATGTTATGAAATTCATCCTCATAACACATCTGTACCTTGTCAGATGCAATCAAATGGATGGTAATGAAATGCCATGATGCCATCACAATGCATAATGACGCACAATAAGTTACGTTTCTTGGTTTCCCTCTCTGTGTTTGCCATGATTTTGCAATGATTTTAGTTTTATAAATCTGAATATTTCTTTGCGTACGCATGTACTATGTTTCATCCGTACACCACTTCTGACGCAAATCCTATTAACAGTTTTATAAATAAGGCCCCTGACCTGACAGAAACTGCAATTTCCCTTTATTAATAATAATAATTAAAGCTGCAAGCAGCATTTATCGGGGTTCAAGCGCTTAAGGCCTTTAAGCACATCTGCATAAATAAAGCTATGAGATTAGTGTTTTTTTTTAAATTTAATACTTAAATATGAAATTATTTCTAATTTTGACATTTTAATTAAAGGGTACCAGTACTTTAAAAATGAAACAAAGCACCAGTAAGTGGCAGCAATGTTTTAATAAGTGAGTTCAGAGAGTCATTCATTCAATCGATTTGTTCAAATGGCTGATTCGTTCAGGTAAAACAAGTGATTGTTCATTGAATCATTAATATGATACGTTCAAATCTTCACTGTCTGTTGCATTGAGACTGCTACAGTAAGGTTTCATTTTGAAATTCTTGTCGGCGAAATAAAAGGAAACAAACAACATTCACAATGTTGTGTCAAAAAGTAACTCACAATGTTAACTGCGTCCTCCTTTACCCACGAGGTAAGGCAGAGATACACTATGCAAATTCCACAGACACGTTGCAATTTTTTTTTGCCATTTGCTCATTTTGTACACTCGAAGTCGATAGACTTATTAAACAAAACCCCATTCATCATCATCCGACGGAACTCAGAGTGACAACGAAAGGGAACTATTGTTTTAGCTTGCATTGCAAACTATATTATAAGTTATAAGTGACATAATGTTTCTTTGTTCTTAGTTTTTTAATCTTTATGTCTTATAACTTTTTTTGCAATCAGGGCTTGACATAACACCCACCAACCTGCCAAATGCGGGTGGATTTCACGCGTGGTGGGTAACACAGTCACTCCCACTAGCCACAGTGGCGTGTTGAAAAATTGTAGTCTTGTCAAAACACATCTGTCATAAAAAACGAATAGCACGACATTAGACACGCGGAGATTAAACTCGCGGGTTGGCCGTTTTTAGCCTGCCCTTAATTATCAACTGTATGTATTGATATATCAATCTTTTTAATAGCAGGAGAATCCAGAACATAGGCGCATCTCACGCTCTCCTGCAGTGCCGCTGTGCGAGGGTGCGTGCACCAAATATGACATCCTGACTTTTGTCAAACAATCATCACACGCACACGCGACTGGTCGCATGCACATACACATCAACACAGCGTTCAGTCAGTTCGTGAGTGTGCGTGCCCGATATATAGAAAAAAATAATTCTTTGCAAAAAAGGAGCTTTACATTTAAAATGTGGCTAGTAAAAGTGCTGTGTGGCTAGTAATTTTGGAAAACCACTAGCCACACTGGCTAGTGAGCAAAAAAGTTATTGTCAAGCACTGTTTGCAATGTAGACTCTGATGTTTAGACCCCTTTTTATATGCTCCAGTAGTTCAAAGAAACTAATAATCTATAATGGTGTGAGAGATTAAAGCCCTTACCTTGGGCGGAGTTTGTCTGACTGTGTTTGAGTCTGACCAGCGATGTTTGAGATGAGAGGAGTTGGGCACACACTGACGGAATGTCTGCATCAAACAAACAAACATAAAACTAAATAAAGTGATTTTTTTTTATTTGGTATCACTGTAAAACCCAACAAGTTAAGCTAAGTCATTTAATTTGAGGAAACCGATTTCCTCAATTCATTTAAGTTCATAAAACTACAACTTCCAACCACAACATTAGATCAACTGAAGATAAAATGTTTAAATCTCTCAAGAACACAGCAGAGGAGGATTGAACAACTCAGCATTACCAGCTTCACTTGTTACAGTTACACTTTACAATAATATTCATTAGTTAAAGGCACAATATGTATTTGTTATGTTTTAAAAATAGCAAAAAATAAAAGCAAAGAAAATGACGAAAAAGAAAAAAGTAGTGGCTAGTATCAATTTGCAACTGCAACAAACTTGACCAAGACTATTATATGTAATATTTATTTTAGTCTGTATTAGTTATGGACCATGATTACGCTTTGCCTGCACGTTCTGGCGCCGACGTTAGGGCGTTAGGGCCAATTGTCCTGGCTGTTTTTTATAAAGTGATAAAAATGTCCTGGTTTTCAAAGAAAACTGCTGGCCGAATATCCTGGTTTTTGTTAATCAACTTATGGTTACCAGAAGCAAACGTACTTTTGAAGAAGGGTTTGGGACAGGAGAAGAAGCATGACATAGGTAAACAGTGAATTGCATTTAAAAAATGTAGAGAGCTTCGTGACAAGCTACAGAGAGAGATGCCGATCTCATCCTATGCGGAACTGTTTTATTGACTATACATGACACACGTATCAATTCTCCTCCCCCTTAATTCTCATCGGTCACAATCATTTTAATTTATACTTTACCTTTGCAGTTTATATAAACCACATCACATATTTCAACAGTGTAGCCTATCTTTATTAATATTTATTATGAATTTATTAACTAACCAAACTTCAACAACATGAGGGCAGATCCTTTTAGCGCTGCTGATGACACTGTGAGTGACGCTCAAGTGATCAAGTATGCCAATGTATATAAAAAAAAGCTTTTTATTCGATTCATCCGTCCTCGTTTCCTTTGGAAAGAAAGAGGAAAGAAAACGAGGATGCACAAATAAGAAATGAGAAGCATCCAATATCAGAGCTAGGTTCATGCGTAATGACACACACCAATATTGACGACGGATCAGTCTGCAATTGGTCAACAACCATCACGTGAAAACATCACGTGATATCCAAAATGGCAGCTAGCATCGAGCTAGCGGCAAAAAATGACGGAAAATGTATAAATTACGGACATCAAGTTGATAAAACTTGGATATAAGCGTTTGGATTTATTGCTGAAAAACTCTGAAAGAACGCACAAGTTCCAGGCTGGATAGAAAACATTCTGTAAAGTCTAGAAAAACACCAAAGAAAACCCCGTGATGACTAGCTCGTTAGCTTTCTGCTGGAAAAAAATGATAAAAACATCGATAAATCTGTCATCGAATAATATAAACATTTATCGGAGGTGCCGTGTTGCGTCGTGGACGATACCATCGGTCCCTGAGGTTAATCACTTAATTAATCACTTAATTCCTTGACTGCAATATCTACTTTATCTCAACTGTAAAAAAATTCAGAGCACTTACTAAAAAAATCAGAGTACTGACTATTGGTTTTTATAAACTTAAAGTAATTGAGGTAAGCAGTTTCCTCAAATGAATGAGTTAGCTTAATAACTGTATGATATTGTGAGCAAGTAACTGCAAGTGCTCTGAGTTCATTTAAATTGTGTCATATCACTGTTTTTATTCAATAAATTGAAGTTTGAACTATATACAGTATTAAATGCAGTGTAAAGTTTAATTGTATTTTAATAAATATTATTGTTTTACTGAACTTGATTAAAATAAGTTTAAACTTATCGGTTATCTGCAATCGGTTTCCTCAAATGAAATGAGTTAGCTTAACTTGTTGAGCTTCACAGTGATTGTGTGTACTGGTTCAGCTAAACTTGTGAAGGCCATATTCACCAATATAGTAATCAGAAGTCAGATGTCACAGGATTCTATGAGGGTTAGGTTTATGAGATGGAAGTCTATGAGATGTTCTCCCTATACTCAAAAAACCTGTGTGTGTGTGTGTGTGTGTGTGTGCGTGTGTGTGTGTGTGTGCGTGTGCGTGTGAGTGTGTGTGCGTCTAATAATGCCCTTTTAGTAATATAGCTCCTCTTATCTTGCAAACACATGAGATCACATATACACTTTCATAACCATGTCATCAGATTTTCTTTTTTATGTCCTAGGCAATAACAATATTACATTAGCTTTTTGATATATGGTAACAAAATCAGATCAGTGAGACATTAGGATGGGGTGACAATGGTGTATGTTATTCCAAAGGAATTAAAAAAGACATTCTGTTTAGTCATTCTTACTTCCCAATCCCTCCTATCCTATAGAGAAACATGCCATGATTTAAGTAATGGATAAAATCAAAAATAAAATGCTAAGTGTAGCCACATGACATTATAAGGCTGAATCCCAATTCACCCCTTGGCCTTCCCCTTGTTTTTGAGTGTACCCCTTGGCCCTTAAACGGAGTTACAAGGGCCAAGGGGCTGAAATATTCCCCTACGAAATGGAACAACCCTTCATGAATCCAATACGTCATCAGTCGTCGGCGATGGCTCTGCTGTTACAGAGTTTGTACAGGATTTCTCCATGACAACAACTGACAATCATCAGCGCAGCTGCTCTTAACTTTGAATAAA
>JAOTRC010000034.1:16652164-16674526 GCA_027497675.1 Cyprinella lutrensis
ATCGTTCAAAAGTTAAAATTTCGATTCCTAGTTTCGATATTCACAGTCCGCCGACCAGAAGAAGAAACCGCTGAACACCAACAAAGAAGCGTCTACTGGAAGTGTTGGCATAACCGCGTGATTCGAACGTGAGTAGCTTACGTCGGCAGTCCAAAGTGTTGCTTCACTTTTCTAAAAATAACAAAATCTCGGCAAAATGCAAAATTTGTCAAAAAAGGAGTATATCCCTTTAGAAAGGAGTATTTCCTTCAGAAAGACCATTGGATAGCAAGGTTAGCTAAACTTTTTTGACCCTGCTTCTTAAAAGAATCGGAATCGAGAATCCTTGGGAACCGGAATCAAAATCGGAATCAGAATCGTTCAAATTCAAAAGATGCACAACCCTAATCAGAACACAGTTTTGTAATCAACAGAAATATTTTTAAAACTTCCCATATTATAATAATAGGTCTCTAAGGTTGTTTTGCGCCATTGCTTTGGCAAAGTATACTGTATGTCAAACGAACTGAAATAAAAAGGCTTTGTAAAGTGAGGTGTGCACTCACCCGGTCACAGTGATCCGGTGTTTGCCACGTCTCAGAACGGCTCAATTCACAGTGAATTAATAAAGGGGACCCCATCTCTGCATGTGCTGTGATTTTAGCATGCATTGTTAGGAAAGTAGCGGCCACCAGATATGCATTATTTTCACATTTGCATAGCTTCCAACATTTTTCTGAGAAGATAATCAAAGCATTTCACTAATTCTTAATGAGACCTGTTTGTAAACCCGTTTTCACAGAAACAGTAATTTACCATCAAAATAAAAACTCAACCGCAGTTTTTGTCAAAATAAAAAGTATAACATTTACATTTATTCATTTAGCTGACGCTATTATCCAAAGCAACTTGCAATTGCTATATGTCAGAGGTCGCACGCCTCTGGAGCAAGTAGGGGTTAAGTGTCTTGCTCAGGGACACATTGGTGTCTCACAGTGAATTCGAACCTGGTCTCTCACACCAAAGGCATGTGTCTTATCCACAGTGCCATCACCACCACATTAGAATAATTTTATATATTCTGTTTGGTTTCATTTTTATATTCTAATATATAATTTTTATTTTTTATCATTTTATTTTTTTTTATTCTAGAATTTTTATATTCTATAAAAAATTATAGAGTATAATTTTTATATTCTAATTGTTTGGCTTCCCTAAACAAAAGTGAATTAAATGTAAACCGAGACCCTATATCACAGCAAAAAGAGGTTTGAGTTGCCTTTAAAGTTGGTGCTGGTGCAAGTCAGTTCACTGACTTTTTGTTGTTGTTTAGTTTACACACTGAACATGGGTTGGAGCTCGTAATTTTAAACTCTCAAAGTGTACCAGATTGTGCATTGATTGTGTTGTACCTTTTTAATGCAAATGATGAAGAATTTATGGAAATATTGTCGAAAACCAACTTGGAACATCTCCAAACTTTGGAAGTACTGTACATGGTGAGATAAAGAGAAAGTAGGCACAAAGATTCTGAACATGATTTATAGAAAAGGTAATCCTGAATGCAATGACGCATTTTGAAGTCCATATAACAATGAGTGTAATAATAACAGCAAAAAATATGCCACTTACATCATTTCTCATCTGTGCAATAAGTGCACTTCAAAAGCATAACCCCATGATCTGTGACTCAAAAGCCTAAATTTATGAAAATTTCACTACAAATGTTTTATGATTACTATAAGTACAGTGTAAAGTTCCATTTCATGCATTTTTCAGCAATGGCTAATGACTTGAGGTTACTGTCACATGCGGTGCTGAATGCATAACATGAAATGGATAGGATAGTAGAATACAGGTACTAACACAGCACTTAGTTTGATAAATCTGCAGGGCATGTGTTCCATCAGCACGTGAGTGTACGATACTCTGCACAACATGGCCAAGGCAAATCTCGATTCTTCATTGTAGTGGTCTTGAGTGATGATGTGTGCAAGTGTTTGTGTGTATAGCTCATGCTCATGTTAGTGTGCAAATACAGTATGTCAGAGAATGCAATAACATGGGGAGGGATGGATGAGAAAGTCAGAGGCGGTTCAAGGGAAAGGCAGAACGGGAAAAATAAAAGAAAGAAAACGATCACGTCCCCCTAGGCCTCTATTGACGAAACGGTCAGTGTTTGACCTGATGGAGGGAAAAGTAGTCTAAAAGGTTGACTGACAGTGTGAGGCAAGGTTAGAGACAGATGGCGGGAGAGAGGGATGAAGAGAGCAGAGGAGAAATACAAGAGGAGAATTAGAAAATGAGAAAGGCATGGGGTGGAAAAACAAAGATATTCACAAGGACACCTATGGAGAAAGTACTCCACACACATAGACAGTTAAAGGATGTTAGGCAAATTCAAGAGATGTTAGCATTTCAATTCATGCATAAGCAGAGCACTTGTTTCAACAGAAAATCGTCTTGTAGAATGCTAATTTAATGTTATTAAACATGTATGTATGTGTTTGCCTTGCAGCCTAAAGCTAACAGGAATCCCCAGAACTCCCTTCTAGTCCAACCTGACATGCCTCACAATTTATCTCTTCATGTCTCTGTCTCCAGTCTCCACCCTTTTTCCCGAGGAGGGAGAAAGCATTAGTCATTCATAGATTAATCTGTGAATGGGTGGTGATTTGTCACTGCACTTGATTTTTTAGCTGTATATTTAGTTTACCATTGTAAACCCTCTTCATTACAGCTGTGCAGTGTGCCCAATAATGTTTGTAAATCTGCACTGTTTATGGCCACTGTATTATTCATTTGAGGTTTAGTACTGGTCTGTCAAGTCTGCATGGTGCAGTATTGCACATTTGCTGATCATTATTTTTCAGGGGTTTTGCAAACCTTTTCTGAAGCCTCCCCAGCACTGAACATTTTAAATAAGAGAGACATCCCAAATCTCTGCTATCATTCCAATATGTTTTTTTTTTCTTTTCTTTTTTCTTTTCTTGTGAGACCGTGTGGTATTATAGGACATTCATGATGGAGACCAAGCAATCTTAACCCTAACCTTAACCTTAACTGCCTAAAAATCAGGATTATCCTGACATGAACTGTAGCCAATTGAACATTTCAAATCACGCTTTAAAGGGGGTGTCAAAGGGCCCAACAATATATTACCTTACCTATAAGCCAATGACTCCAAAGTCTAACTGCATAAACCTTAATTGTTTCCATTAGAAGTAGTTTTCTTGTGGTTATATTGGTTGTGAACACACAGTTCAAGAAGATTGAAATCCACAGGTTCTGCCCATGGCTCTGGATGTGACGCATAACATGCAGTTGTTGCATGCTCTTGTCCTTGCTACTGATATTTTTTTTTATTTTTATTTTTTATCACAGATAGGCATTTAAATACAGTAGAGTATGTGTATGTTTGAGTAGACTTAAAGATTTCACTAGATCTTGTACCCTGAAATAAATACCCTGTCTTTACCTATTTAGGACAACATGAATGTGCAATGGAAACATTTGGGACATTAATCATAAAATGTTCTCTGTAACATTATACTCATTACTAACCTCAGCTGAAACAAACACAATTGCCAAAGAACAGTCACTTAAACCATCAATAATTTACAATGCATGTATGAAGTCCAGTGTGGACTGTTGTCAGCAAAATATCTCAATCAATTCCAGTTCAGCACTGCAGTGTGTGTGTGTTGAGAAAATCCTGGGAACTTCTTTACTGATTAAAAACTGTCTTGTGAATCACATATAAAAAGCCTAAAAATAGTTAGTTTTAAGTTCATAGAAATTCTAGATGCATTCTGTTACTTCTGAGCTTATACCCAACAGGATAAAAAGTTGATAACAATTGGAAACCAAAAATGACATAAACTAAGATCCCCTTTATCAGCTGCTAATGCAGGCACATTTACATAGAAACAAACTAAAAATTGTGTGATGCTAATTTCACAACCTAAATCCAAAGACAATATCTTATCAGATCCCTTCAGCCACTGTAGAAGAAGAGCAGTCTTATTCTATAAATACAAATGCAGAGAAAACAGAAGAGGTAGGCTACAGTGGATTCAAATTCGTGGTTAACCTTTAAAATAACATTTGCAGAATGAATAAACATGGAGATGAATGGAGAATGAAATGAGGGGGACAAACAGGTTGAATACTAACTGCACTACCTTACTCTCTCACCCTCTACAGTCTGTGTAGTTGATTGTGTAATGGTGTGGGTGTGTACTCAAGCCTTGAGTATTTATTGAGATGTGTTGGTTTTGATATTGCTTTTGATGTGTTTTGTTTACCATTATGTTTGAATGTGTGTGTGTATGCTTCAATGGTTCTCTTTCCAGATTTTTCTCTTGTTCCAGTCATGCCGGTGGTAAATAGCCTATATGGTCAAAACTGAAACTAGATTATAAATCACTACTGTCCATTAAAGTCCATTAATCACTACGAATCCACAGAGCAGCTGCATTTCGCATGACTGGCGCCTTTTTCTTCAGCTACCAGCATAAAGGGAAAACAAAATAGCCACTTTCTGCCGCACGCATGATCTACGGGCGCGCTTATGCGGAGTGACAGGAACAAGCCGCACTCAACTCATTGTGCTACTCACTGTTCTCTCTGTATCCACATACACACACAGATAGATGAGTAGCTATTGTGTCTCATTACATTCATTATGCGAAGTGTAAGCGAGTGGGGGACACACCTGATTTTTGCCCCGCTGTCCGTCTTCGAGTTCCGGTGAGCTGTTCATGATTCCCCATCGATCATTGAGCATTCTCCGGAGAAGAGCCAACACTAAACCGCCTGTCAGTTACAGGCGGTGGGGAAAAAAACAAGACCCCTTGTCGTTTTCCTTTTCAGTTATTCCATGGATATAGACCAAAAAAAGCAAAAAAGGAGGAAAAAGGAAAAGGATCTGAGGAGAATGCGCGAGATCGAGAAGACACTGATCTAGCCTCTACTCCGGGACCACACTGACTAATTCTGGTCTAAAAGGGGCGGCGAAGACTCTCACAACACACACCGCAATATCATACGTACTTTATAGGAAAACAGTGATACTAATAATCAATAAATAAACTCCAACATTTCCACAAAGTTGTTTTTCTTTCCTCCAGGGGTGTTAAATAAAGTCCTCAGATATTCCACACGACGAAGTAGTAAAAACGGGCACGAGTCTCGCGCGTGTAGCTATATCCAAAGCAAGTGCCACTCAAAAGGCAAAACTACTGAATGTTCTGTCAGAAAACGTGTTCTCAGTCGAGTGATACAACTTTGTATTCCTGAGCCGGATGAACGTGGCGGAAAATATGTTTAATAAGCACAGCGTGCACGGGTGGTTCGTTTCCAAGGCTGTCCTAGTGTACAGGACAGAGGGAGAGCGTTTTCACAAGACTAGAGCAGATTAACGTGGTTCCTACTCGTGAGTTAAACTCCTTGCTCTCTTCGAGCGTCAGAGCCTGTCCGTTAAGCGCGCTCCCGCTGCGCGCTCATTTTTTTTTTTTTTCACTGTCGGCATTTCGGCTATTAGACGACTTCTCCAAACCTTTTAGGTCAAGAAACTACTAGGCCTACTTCGAAATTTTCAGCTCAACGCGCAATAAAAGCAGGTGAGCGTCAGAAGTAGGCTAGGCTAAATTAATTGCAGCTGCATGCAATAGCCTACAGGCAAATACGTGTATTAAATATATGCGTGTAGTTTAACTGCAAACCTTATCGCATTCGCAGTGATAGATAGCCTAAAATAATTTAAGCCTAATATTTGAAACTGTTTTTTTCAATAAATTTGCTGTCCCCCGGCAATACAGGAGACCAAACATATGGTGACTGAGTGCAACCTGAAAACATCAGTGATGGTGAGATATTTTGCTAAATAAAATTAACCTGTTTGAAGAATTGCGAACTTTATTATTTATCTGTATCATCTCGGTGAGCTTTAATGAGGTTTCACGCTTCATGTGCAGTAAGGTGAATTTAGAAGTTTCTCAAGATATTGTGGAATTGAAGAGAGTGGAGCAGAGAAAGACAAGCAGTGATTTTCCCCCACTGCTTCCCAGGATTGGTTGGAAATGAAGCTATATCTGCAGCAGTAAAGAGAGAATGAGCAAAGTGGAGAGAGAAGGAAATAATCCTTTTATTGATTCTCTCTCACATCACATGCTCTCCCCTTCTCTGCAATTCAGCATCTCTATCTCTCTCATCTCTCTCTCTCTCACACACACACAGGCAGGAGAGCTTGGCACATAAAAGGTGACATTCACTGATGGAGTAATTAGTGGCTAGCGAATCACATGTGGTCAGTGATGTTGATGATGTAGGCCTAGTGAAGATGATGTACATGCAAATGATGATGTGAAAATAGTTGAACCTTTATTAATCCCACTGATTATTCTTACAAATAGCTGAATGGAGTAGTTGGTCTGCTGAACATCAAATAGAAGACTAAGGTTTTGCTTTTAAAAGTCAAACATTTCTGCCTCTCATAGAAAACAAGTGATGGATAAAAGTGGATATGTCAGAATTAGTTGGTAAACATCCATTCCACTCAAAACGTTGGGGTAAGTAATTTCTGTTTTAAAAAAAATACTTGTATAAGGCAATGATGCATTTAACTGATCACAAGTTACAGTAAAGACATCTATATTTTTCAATGTTTGTTAATTTTCTATTGAATATTCAGCTTTGTAATCACATAAATGACATTTTAATATATGAAAGAAGAAAACAGTTATTTAAAATTGTAGTAATAATTGTCTCACAATATTATATTCTTACAATATTTATGATCAAATGAATTCAGCCCTGGTTAGCATAAGATAAGAGACTTTCAACCCAACTGACATCAACCCAACCCATTGGGTTTTATTTTCAACCAAAATCCCATGTCCGAAGTCGGATGTTGAAGTCAGTCTGACGTTGCGGTTTTGACGTCAACTGAACTTTCGGCACTGTGATGATGCATCTTTTATATTTTTTATATGTATGACAATAAACTGTTAAATCATACATAAATATTGCTATGATCATACAAATTGTGTATGATCCCAATCATCCCATACGGTAGTGGGGAAAAAAGCAATATTTACATATAGTTAAGTATATTTATATAGGGCTTTTCACAATATAGTTTGCATCATCAATCAAAACATAATAACAATGTTCGTTTCTTAGTGGAAAAACTCACATGTTTGTTATACCTGATCAGGGGTATTACTGATTGGTTAATTTGAATATCCCCAACTGATCAAGCCAAAGACAACAGTGGCAAGGAACCGAAAAACTCCATCAAGTGACTTAATGGTGTATTAAAACTCATTCAGGCGACGCTATGGAGAAAAAAAAATATACTAGTTCTCCTCTGGCGAACTAAAGGCAGGTTTTACAGTAACTTTAAGGTCAAAATGTATATGAATGTCACTTTAAACGCAAACCTGTGATAAACGCTGATGGTGTTTACATGCGCATTAATAATCGATTACAGTTATGTGCATTTGAATATATGTACGCAGGTTTGTAATTCACTACAACACAATGCGTGAACAAACTACTTGTCTTGTCTATACTACATTTCATGCAATTTTGTTTTATTTTGTCACTTTGGGGTAGGAACACGAAAGGAAATTCACAACGCTTTATCTGTAGAGTGGGAGATCTTTGAACTGACAGAGTGTGTCTGCTTCTTGGACAATGGTAGGTGGACTATTCCACAGTTATGGTGCTAAACAGGAAAAGGATCTACCGCCAGCAGTCGAATTTTGAAATTGTATAGGTTTTATTGACTGGCCAGAATTTTGGGATCGCAATAGACGGGAAGGACTATAATGCGTTAAAAGCTAGCTCAAGTACTGCGGAGCTAAACCATTTAGTGCTTTGTAAGTAATCAAAAATATTTTAAAATCTATACAATGTTTAAAAGGCAGCCAATGTAGTGTTGACAGAACCGGGCTAATATGGTCATACTTCCTGGTTCTGGTAAGAACTCGAGCTGCTGTGTTTTGTACTAGCTGTAGTTTGTTCATTAAGCGTGCAGGGCAACCACCTAGTAGAGCATTACAATAATCAGTCTTGATGCCATGAACGCATGAACTTATTGTTCCGCATTTGTCAATGAGAGCATATGACATAATTTAGAATTATTTTTGAGATGGAAAAATGTGTTTTTACAGATACTAGACATGTGAATTTCAAATAAAAGATTGGCATCACAGAGCACACCCAGGTTCCTAACCAACGACGAAGACTTAACAGCAGCCATCAAGAGTCATATAATATTGAGTATTTGAGCTATTATTTTAGCATTGAGTCAAAAATATGTAATTAAACAAGTTGTTTTTGAGTAAAGATAAAAGTTTGACCTGAATTAATAATTTTCTGTCTAAAGTTGCTCTGTTAGAAATGATAAACAGGTCTTTAAAAATGAATTGTTATTTGCAGGAAATGTTGAACTGTTTGAAATAAGCTAATGTCAGACCAATTCAGTTCTACATCATCCCAACTATTCACAATTCTCCCAGCTTGATGGTTTCTGTGGCTGTGATTCTGTCATTCTTGTATTTCTGTCAGTGCAGGACATCGGTGAGAGGTTTGTAATTATCTGCGACGCTCCCTTGAGCTCTGCTCCGGAACTTCCTGGTGTTCCGGTTCTGTTCTCCATGTCTGGCATTCACAAAAGGCCAGAGGGAACAGGGGAATAGAACCACACTGGAAGCTGCCACTGTAAATAACAGGCATCCGTGTCCCCACCGGCTAAATCAGGATTTGTTACCCAGCTTCAAACCATAAGGGAGCGAGAATGACCTTCTAGTATCTAACGTGGCTTTGTCTGTATTTTCACACTTGTATTTTTACTGTTATGTCCATTATTAATCTTCATTCTACTTTTTTCCTATACTCTTTTTTTCTTCTCATAAATTTAGCTCACTCACTTAGTGCCTCAAAGCTGCACAAGTACAGTTCAAGCAAGATATCATCAGTTTAGAGGGTCACGTTTAGCCATAATGAATCACAACTTTTGAATCCGCACGACAGCCTTTCACCCTTTCAGCCCACTTTTCATCATTCTACTCAGTCGTCTCTGGTTGTAGCTCAAATGTATAACAAGCTGACCTTTTGAAAGCATAACAACTATATTTTAAATTCACTGCATTCCTCACATTCTACAACCCCCTTTGAAAGCTGTAGAGGAACTTTTTTTCATTGCTGCAGGGAAAAATGATTGAGAATGAAACAACAGAGAAGATTCATACACACGCTTTTTTAAAATTAATTTATTAATTTTTATTTCATAATCCCACCCCCAAATCCTGCTGATTTCATTTTGCGATTCCAGAACGTTCCCAGAACCTAAATTTGTTTGCTGCACAGTCATGCACAGATCCTGGCCATATTTGTGATATGGAACATAGTCACACACTATCTAAAGAGATTTTGGTCTGCAACCTTTTTAAAATTTGATATAATATTACTAATCTGGACAAGAATCGCAATAGTATAACTTGTCTGCACAGTTGTTAAAGCCCAACTTCGAGTCGAACACAAATTAATGATGTGAACGACATCCTCACGAGTCATGAGAAAAATTGTATCTTTCAAAAAATACACTATCGTGCTGTGCTAAAAGACTTCCCATATCACCTCCGCTTATCTAATCTTGTTAACATGAAATAAGCCTGCTCGGGAGCAGGTTCAAGCTAGCGCACCTGTTGCTATGACAGCAAGTCCAGGATGATTGTCAAAGAATGAAACAATCCAAAATCATACCAAATCGCCAACAATCAAATCCAGCTAAGTGAGTTAGCGATGTACGAAGCACGGCCCCAGTTTATATGGAAAAGCTGATAGACACAAAAGCTGTGTTTACAGTCTTCACAGTTAGCTTTGCACAAAAGCAGCTTTCTCTACCATCAACAATGTTTTAATGTTCCCCGCGATGCTGATGTACAGATAAAACGTTAAATCTGAAGTAGTGGACATATGTTCTCTCAGTTGTTTCCCTCGATACGCCAATCTCCAGGATTCCCCAAGTGGCCAGGACACTTAAAGTAACTCAGTGGACAAAATACAGTGATGTAAAAGACCAAACTCGCATCTTATTGGGGAAGTAGGCTATACACTGATTTCGCGCAGCTGCCATTTTGAAATGGCTCCGGTGGGAAGAAAACCGGAAGTGTCGCCTTTAATCATCGGAGAGTCGCGAATGTGATGGCGTTTTGATGTGTTTAACGCAAAGTTTCACGCTGAGCAATTCCCAGTGAAGTACTGGCATAAAGTTGACTTTACAGTGCATTTAGGGACCATCTCTAAGGTTACATGATGTACAATTTGAATTCAATTGAAAACAATAGCTACAATTTGAACCACTGAATTTGTGTAAGGGAATTAAGTTAAGCAAAATAAAATGGACCGACAATTACCTATTGAATATTATAGGCTGTATTTTTAAACAGAATGAATATTTTGGATGTGAAATCTGAAAGGTGAATATGGATTATTTACAGCTTAAATATACAAACATGTTAATTTTCAACCCATAAAAATGCAAGCCCTAAAAATACAATGCATTAAAAAGCAGGGTTAATGCAATCCATTTTTTTTTTTCAAGTAGTGTAATTCAACAACCTTTTTTGTTTCAAAAACATTTGTCAATATTTTACTTCCATATGGGAAATGGAATAATGTTTGAAATAAAACACCTCAGAGAGCTCATTTTTCACCAGACATGCCTCAATCCTTTTTAGACATACTGTATTATGACATTGACACTTGCAATTTTAGATTTTTAGCAAACATTATTAAATCAGTAAAGATAAACAATATATATGACATTACCTGCTGATATCATACTCATCCCTCTCTGTTTGTAGACAGTGCACTGATGTTCTCCACCTATTCCAACCTTTCTCTTGTAATATGAAATGACTCCAGAAGCATGGCTGTCTACAAACCTACAGATTATGAATATCTTTCTTTATTAACAGAACCTAAAGCTCGTTGCGTTGCTGATCTCAAATCTCAATACTACCGTTGTGTCGTTTTATATAAGTAACCCACTTATTAGCAAGCCATCTTCCTCATCATCTTTCTTTTCATCTCAACCCGTTACACATGCTGTATTACATTTAAGAGTAACAGTGTACATAGCAGTTTAACATTTTAGTGCAATGTACCAAACTATTTTGTAAAAATCAGCAAATCAATTACTGTAATAACAAGCTGGTATGAGATTCATCACTACTTGCTCATGACAAAAAAATACAAGCATCATTAATAAAATGCTTTTTGAGTTTTTGACAAAAGCTTATCTAAAGCTTAAGCAATTGTTTTCACTACAGTTTCCCCATTTTGTTCTGGTTTGATGATGCATGGCACTTTACTATCAAATTAAATGTAGCAGAAAAAACTATTTACTGTTTGAAAGAGCTTTGTTTGAAAACACTTTGTTGCTAAGAAACAGTCATCTGAGCAGTTCAGTCTTTCTCTCTTTGAATGAATAAAAGTGTTTTTTGGAAGGGACTGAGAGTGTTAACCTTAATCTTAACTAAACTGTAGGGAAAATTTTAAGTTAGTCTCACATAAAAGCTAATAATATTATCATTGTACCTTCTATACTGTAGAATATGGAAAAGACAAAATGTCTTGTCTGAATGGGCTATAGCTCTATTTGGGATGTATTTGTTCTATTTATAGCTGTATTGATGCTCAATATTTCTTAATCAAGAAGTTTCTGCTGCACTGCCAAGAGAATCTTGCTCCATGTAAACTATTCTGAAGGTAAACTGAGAAACGTTTTCATTTTCAGAATCTCCAGAGGGGTTTCTATGCAATGTGTTCCTCAAAGTGAAAAAAAAAATGAATTCAGGTGATATCACAAGCAGGCGGGTAAAGAACCCAAATGAAGGTGTGGGCATGTGAGTCTGTTCCATTGAATTATTATACAGTACAACTCTTTCATTTCAAGATATTCTAAAAAATTGAAAAGGAGAAGATCTGCAGAAATTGAGGTGAATCATGGTTAATCGAGGGGAGAAGGTGAGCAGAAACAAAATATGCATTTTAGGGAGTAAAATAGAACAGAAAAAAATAACAAAGGCAAAAAAGGAGATGGCAAAAAGTGTTGAGGGGGAATGATTTTGTCTATTGATTTTTAAAACTTTTGTTTTCTGTTCATTTGCCTTCTGTCAGCATTTTCTCAAAGGATGGGACATGAAAAATTAAAGGCATTATTTTTTAAAGACATTTAAATGTCACAGTGTAGGATAAACTTTTACATACTTTGAAAAGGAAGGAAACTTTTTAAACAATACCATTTTTAAAATAATAATTATAAAGGCAGAAGTTTGTAAACACATTATAAACAAAGAAAAAAAAAACATGAAACATGATTAAGATCCAAAAGAGATCAACAAAACTTTCTCCAAATATTTACAAGCGTTAAATACTGCAGAATCTACAGGTAAGAGTATGTAGCAAAATATTTTTTTAGATAATCTCAAGTTCCCATCTATGAACAGTGAAGCCAAAAGACAAATGGATAAACCCTCAAAGGGTTAATTCATCCAAAAATGGTTTCAACTCAAGTCTCACAGAATGTCTGACCTTGCAGTACTTATCTTTAAAAACCTTAATAAAACATCAATCTGTCTGCATCTAAAATGCATCCTTAAGAAAATCCTGGTGAAAACTCCACAGAATCATCAACCAATCTGTCCCACTATCCCAAGCATCCTCTCCAAAGTAGGCCATGTTGAGAAATCTCCTGTGATGTGAATCTGCAAATCCTCCTGTAAAATGTGCTCCTTAATACTCAGCCATTGTTAAACAAGTTCCTTTTGCACGGCTTGCTATTGTGATAGCGATTACACTATTCCTAACAGCTCCTCCAGGACATCAGTACTTTGAAAAAATGCCCTGCTAAAGTATAGCCTGCTGCTACTGTATGGTGTTTTTCAGGGACACTGTCAATCCATGTCTGTTTCTTATTCCTTCTACCTAGTTTTGACTTACCCTGAAACTACACTGGCCCCGTCGGTAACACTTTACTTGAAGGGGTGTGCATAAGACTGACATGACACCTTCATAACCATGACATAGGCATATGTCTTGAACATGAAGTAGGGTTTATGCATGTTTATGACAACTGTCATTAAGTGCCTTTCATTTAATAATGACATTTTGAATGCAAATATAACATTGTTTATGATATCTTTGTTATGCAATCTTGACATAAACCATAACATCATAACCTGAAAATGTCTTTGTCATGACAACTTGACATAAAATTAAGTTAAACTGTCATGTGGTTAGCTTTGGCATTGGCTGGCATGAGGCAACTGTGTCGTGAATATTTTTTCAACTACAGTGGTACTATTGAATTTGTCATTAAGAAGTTATGGGCATGGGTCCAGTCGCAGGCTCTTTTTTTCACTCCGAAGTCCGAATTAAGTCTTTTGCATTTTACAGCAGGTGAATCTGTTGTCACTGGTGATAGTCGTTTGAACCTTTCTGGATCTGCCATCAAACTGATGTTTAATTATATCAAGTGCTGTGAGAAAAGGCTATAAATATCCATCTCCAGCATCCTCATGCAATACAGCCCATTCAAGTCGAGACTCCTTTTTTATGTGTACAGATGTGACGTAATGATGCAAAGACATGCTCGAATCTCCCACAGAAAATTACTACAAGCTTGCCGTTTTGAATCAAGCTAAGGCAAGCAGATAGTTTTGAACAATGGATTGTTATTTATTTTTTTCAAAAAAGTATTTTGGATAATTTTTAATTAAAAAATGCTACGGATTGCAGCTTTAATATAAATAAACAAATGATCAAAATTATCAATTTTGATAAGAATTGTTTCAATAAAGAATGAAAATGAAATAAAATGAAAAGAGACAGGGCAGGGGGGTGGGTGTTTGAGTTCAGAACAAGAGAACAAGAGAGACCTAAAGTCTCTCACATTATACAGATTATCTTGTCAGGCCATCTCACACATTACTCAGAGTCAAGTGCATGCCACAGATTGATTTTTATTTGAGTGAAAATGCTTTCTTCTCAGAATGTGATTTCTGTAAATCTGAACAGGATTCCAAGAACATGGCCTTCAGGAATCAAAATGAACCAAGAAATTTTTGCTTTTATTTAAACAATTAAAATGCCATGGCAATAGAATGGCAAAAACAGTGCATCCATTACTAATCTTTTATCGCTTGTATTCTAAGTTTTTAAAGTTAGTTACATTACATAAATGTAAAGTAATTATGGATGGCACGATATCATGACCTCTGCACATCCGGGTAGAAAGGATTTGGGTTCGCCACCCCCAAAAACTAGTCATCAGCCTTAAGTGCTAGGGACATGGCAGAAGGTTCTACACAAGAACTGACATTTGACAGGAGTTATCACATCCTGACGTCACAAGTCTTCACGGGATGTGTGTGAATGCACTCACAGATTGCGGAAAATCACTGGCAGTGTGAATGAACAAAAATCAAACGACATTATCTGTGTATTTTCCGGAATCTCTGTGCGAAATGGGCTTTTGTGTGATGTTAGGAACAGATATGGGGATTTTTTCACTGAATTATTTTAATGTGTTAAATAATGTGTACACAGACCAAATTAATACTCTTCCTCCTTGTTCACGGTCTTGTATATATAGACCATTCTATTCTTTACAATAATAGTACTCATATTTACAGGTTCAAATATCTACACACATACGTCCAAAGTCAAAAAGCACACACAGTTGCTATGAGTATTGATGTGAAAAATAATGAGGGGCTGCTCACTTTAGGTGTAAGGGTCATCATCTCATTGAACTGGTCCTGTGGTTCATTATGAACATGAGGATTTCGAGTGTTCTCGTCTTTTCTTCTGGCCTTCTGGTAAGATGGTGGCAGTACAACAGAGTGTTGGCAGCACTCAGCTACTTAATGAGCAGAACTCTGACAGCACCATCACACACTCTCTCGCCAAGTGATGATCAGTGAGTGCATTAGTGAGTGGATGGTTACACGGCTCTGCTGTTATCAGAAGCAAGCAGCTGATGTCTTAGCCTCCTTCCTTCTGCAATCCTGGCTAATCGATTTTCTTCATCCTTCTTTCCACACATTCACCAACTCTATTTTTTCCCATACTTCATCCTTGCCAGTTATAGGATTACTTAATCACTAATTTTCTCACTTATGTATGTGTCCTCTGTGACTCTGAAGATGTGGCTATAGTGGTGTGGGAGGGTTTCTACCCCCAGTCTCTTTCTGTCAAAGTCATAGCTAAAAATCAATATCGCTAATTACGCTTATTTTTTTATTGGTACTTTTTTTTTCTTACACAAAGCATCAAACTCTATGGATGAATTCCAAACAAAAGTGAGCACCTTTGTGCCCTACTTCCAAAGGCAGAACAAAAGGTGAGCACTTTTGTTTTTTAATCAGATTTTTCTTTTAAATCTGACTGTTTACACTGCAAGTTACAGCTTATAGACATGATATGACATTACTTTAGTTCGTACTGTACTCTTGCTAGCATGTCCACATTTCCAAATTGGTTGTGTAATGACTGACACAAATCAGACACAATTTGTTATAGTTATCAAATCATATTGAAAACAAACTCTGGGATCTGTGATCCCATTCCCCCAACAAGAGCAAAAAGGTCTTGGTTACCATGACTACGATCAGATAAGTTGGTTTTATTGCTGTTAAGATTGTAGTCAGGGCCCCTGCCATTACCTACAGACATTAAAACAGACTTTTACTGCCTTTATTTATCAACGTACTGATCTATAAATAAGCATGCAACCCAGAGCATTTTGTGAATGATTTATTGTCTTGAGTAATGTCTAGGTGAGACACGGCAGGTGATTTTAGGCTATTTTACTCCTTCAGTATGTGTTCTTCAGTATGTCTTCAGTATCTTTCAAGCTGCTATAAAGAAAACATTGAAAATACACATTAAGATGCTTATTTTATCACATTTTATTTACTTGCGGCAGTCTCCCAAATTTACCAAGAAGTTAGCATTCCAACGTGACATGCTGTATTCCGTCTGTTTACTGAGGTCTGTCATGACCGGTATCGTTGTAATCTCTGAATCTCCTGCACAACGCTATGTAACCCAAATACGGGCATTTCCTTTCTATCAGTAACCAATCGTACATGTCCAAAAAGTGATTTAAACATAGATATTATATAGAGACTAGATGCCCTATTGGCCGCTGGAAACCGAGAAATCTGGCCGCCATCTTGAACCGGTCATATTCCTAGTTTTTTATATACTTGTGTAAGTAATCAACTGAGGAAATTTCATGTTGATATCTATTATTTAAAAATTTTACCTTATTCACTAGTAGTGTCTCGCCTTATTACTTTGTTGATGCTGTGTATTTTACAATATAATCATTGGTCACCTATACAATGTTTGCTCTCTATAAATTTGTACTTTGAAGGTCGAAATGACCATGTATATGGTATGTTAATAGCTGTGCAACATATTAGATTAAACCAATCCAGCTGCAAATGCAAATGAGCACGCTTAAAACAAAGATTCATAAATCAACCACAGAGGAATTTTCCCACTTGGAAATTCCACCCGTCTCAATGGTCAAACAAACCCGGAGAGGTGGGGGCTTTTTCAAGCTTAATTAGAGACAAATTTACAGTGACTCTCTTGGTTCTGGCCTTCACAGCTGCTTCTTCGTGTTGATGTCTGTGGGGACCCTCACGGCTGTGACCACAGCCTGCTATGCCTTCACTCTCCCTACAGAGTAATATTCTATTTTCTTAATTCAACTCAGAGGAAAACTGCAACTTTTCCATCACTGAATGGGCAGTTATCTACTCTTCTGACTTACTCAAGTTGCCTGCGTGGCCTCTCCTGCCCAGGGCCAGCAGGTCACAGTCATTTTCTCAGCCATGTGCTCATGGAGAGAGAGAAAACCTTCAACAGAGTCAGAACAAGAGTCGAACTAACCATGCCAGTTCATCATATCATCTTCATCCATGGAGAAGAAAACTATTTCAACTTCAATGTTTGACACTCAAAGGAAACATAAATATCCTTTTCCAAGATCTTCGAGAAATATGTCCGCTGCAAATGCCATGCAAGTATATACATTCAATGAGGTACTCTGAAAAAGATAAGCTGATGGTTCTTTTCATAGTTAAATGGGTCTTTCCAATAGTTACCGATTCCATTCTGTCACTCACCCTTTTACCCGCATGTGTGTATGTGTTTAGATCAGTTATGTTTGTGATTTAGTTAATAAAACTTGTGCAAAATATATTTGGTTCTGATTCTTTGCTTGCAACAAAGCTTACTTTACAATTTAGATTTTGACTAGGCTCTTAGTACTGTACAGTAAGAAAGACATTTTCCTTCTCCGGAAATGAATATTTAGAAGAATTAATAAATTCTAATGAGTGTTGCCGTAATTTTTAATGTTTAATGAGTGTTCACAGGACAAACAGGTGAGTAGATTTTAATATTAATTTTACTACATAAAGTTAATTATATTAACTGATCCAAATATTCATAACAAATTATAACCAGTTATTATTGATTAATAATATTTCATAGAGCTAATTTGTTACAGTTCCATGGAACAAAGACTGATGAGTAACCATAGCATGACCAGTTTGCATTGGGCTAATTTAATTTGACTGTGACTTTAATAGCACATTAAAAACAATACCTGCAGTTCTCAATATGGTCTACTGAAAGGAATGAAGAAAAAGGGATTCCAGATTCTTGCATTATCATTTCATTTGGATATCATCAAAACACGGATAGGTTCATCCACTTCATATTAACAACAGAAATAAAATAATATACAACTCCATCTGTAAAATTATCCAGATGTAATTAAAGAAATGTTCACAGACTCATTTAAAGACCCAATGACATTTTTTCTAGTCTCCCTCAATATTCATTTCCATTTTCAGAGTGCACAAACTTGACTACGCATCCCTCTCCTTCCCTCACTAATCATCCCCATACCCCTACTAGACTGAAGGAACTCACCAGGTTTCTCTTTTTCTTGCATCTTTTATATTTCCTTGTTCTATTTTTGTTAGCAGCCTCAGGCCACTATTAGTTTCATATAAAGAGCCAAGCCTAGCTCTGCTCACAAGCACTATTTATTGTAATCTTAATGTCGCATTTGCTTGTAGAGGGATGGAAGGGTATTTGAGGGCAGAACATATTTGCATCATCTTGGAAGTGAGTAGTAAACTTAATTTGTTTATTTAGTCGTTATCTAGCCTTGACCAGCTAATCTTGATGATTGTGTTGTACCAGATTGGACAGGGTGGCTTGATGCTGGCACAGACCCATTAACTGATGACATGCGGACAATTTGCCCATTTGCACTACTTTCAGGGTGGCTCATTTTTCTATCCGTCTGTCCGTCACTTTGATCTCATAATCTTTTGAGTGTGTGTGGGGTCTGCCAAACATCTGGAAGTCTGTAAGCTGCATCCTGCATCCTCGTGTTGTCAAATATAGAGATGATACAAATATAGATCCTCATCTGGATCCTCATGATGTCAAATATAGAAAGAAAAAAATTAAACAGGGGTAACAAAGTTAACGGCTCAGGGAAGGAGATGGGAACAATGAGAGCTGTCAAGGGGGGGGCGCAGCACCTGGGGGTAAGGACAGATGAGGCGAGACAAAAAGAGATGGAAGGATGAGAAGAGACAGATGTGAGAGAAAAGAAAGAAATACAAATTTTGGGCCTGTTCCCAGAACGCACTGCCACTCAGTCTTCCACCAGCAGGGAGAACTTTTTAGTGGTGCCTGGCGGCAGCACTAGATGCCCTTCGGTGGAAGGCCTTGTACTCCCTTGTCCCCTAGTGGCTGGTGATGGCTCCACCTCATTGGTGTATGACAGAAAGGCCCTGTTCCCTTGTTACATGCTCCTCCCCATTCCAGTGGCTTGATGCAGGCATTGATGTCAGCGAACACCGACATCTCCTTCCACCCTCTTGATGGCAGTTGCCCATCCATGCTCTGGGTCTATCCATCCCCCCAGGCAAGCTCTTCTAGCATCACCAACCTCTAGCAACCATGGCGGCAGACTCCACTCAATCCTTCCTCGTTGGCACTGTGAATATCCCACATTGGCGCGGGCACTTTGGCAGCATTTTTCTCTTTCACAGGTTTCAGCACCAATGTGACGAAGTTAAAGGCTCAGGGAAGAAAGAGGGGTGGGACCCAGTGAACGTTCAATGTAACTTTACTAATAAAATCAAATAAAATTGTATTAATAAAGCACATTTAAAATCAACCCTGGTTAGCCAAAGTGCAGTACAGGAAAGTAATAGAAAATACAAAAAAAAGGAAACAAAAAGTTTTTTTAAGCATGGATTTAAATTCAGATAATGTGGAAGCTGTTTTGATATGTAGTGGCAGGTTGTTCCACAGCTTAGGATCGACCACTGCAAAAGCTCAATCACCCCTGTGTTGTAAGCGAGATCGTGGAACAGACAAGAGATCAAAAGGGATCTGGATGGGTTATTAGTGTCAAATAGTCAGAAAGGTATTAAGGGGCTTGGTTGCTGAGAGATTTAAAAACGAATAATACATTTTTAAAATCAATTCTGTTTCGGACAGATAACCAATGCGGAGAACGTAGTATTGGGATGATGTGATCTCGTTTGCGGCTGCCAGTGAGTAGACGGACAGACGCATTTTGGACCATTTGGAGACGAAAGATGGAAGAGAGGGGTAACCCGACATATGAGTTACAGTAGTCGAGTTGTGCTGAAATAAAAGTGTGAATAACTGTTTTTAAGCTATCACTTAAAATTGTTTAACAAACCGGCGTAGGTGGTAAAAACTGGCGCTGACTGTGGCATTGATTTGTTTGTTCAGTTAAAATCCAAAGTTTTTAATGTTGGAGGTGAGGTGTGGTGTGAGGGTGCCTAGATCGATAACATTTCTGTCAGAGAGCTCATTTGGACCAAATTTGTATATAAATCCAAAATAAACAGACAGAGCAAAATGAAAGTAAAGTGGCAACCCACAATAGCTGCATAAACTAAAACAAAACAAAGTTCAAGCCTGGTTCTCTCTCATCCGTCACTGTCATCACTGTGATTGAGCCCTGTAAATGATGAGTTCCCAGTCCTAGGTCTGGCAAGGTAGGCTAGCTCACTCTCGCCATTGGATTAGAATGACACAAGTGCTTCAGATGCAACCACGCGGGCCATTCCCAAAGTGTCATCCACGCAGCGTGAGTTTCATCAAAAGGTAACAACAAATTCATTAATTAATTAAGCATGATTATTGTAATCTATCAACACTTCTATCTAGTCTATCAATAAATCTATTCTATCGGACAAAATATCAACAGAAAAAAATTCTTGGACAACACTGGACCTTGGAATCCAAAGAGCTGAAAAACACTAACTTAAAATGTATTATTTTAGATATTTGTATGCCTCCACCGCACAGCCAATAATTAAAATTGTACTGAATATGCTTAGTTTAATTTCTGTTAAAAATTAAGGTATCTTCACTGGATGATTCTGATTTATTTCATTTGAATGAATTCAAGTTTCAATTTGTTTTGCTGGTATGAAAACAGATTAAGACTTATCACATCATGGGTAAAGATGATGTATATCAGCAAATGTTGGATATTACACTAAACAAAACAACACAGCAGGTATCAGTGAATCTATACTGCTCACTGAGCACTGAGCAGTGCTAGAATGAGTAATCGTGTTGATTCTGCCCGGAGCTATAACCGCAGGTTTAATGAGTTGAATGATTGTATCACTCTCATGGAAAGCTCTCAAAGTTAACAACGAACAAAATCTCAAAGCTCAAGTTTCTATTCTTCATTTTATTGTATTGAGAAACATTTTCAAGGCTAGTGAGACCAGTGAAACTAAGCCAATTTTCACCCAGTTATCTCGTCTTCTTGAGAACTCAGAGAAACACTAATGAATAAAAGTGTCTCAGAATGGACCTGATTTTCACTACAAAACTGTTGTAAATTTAAAGCTGCTTGGGGCAGCTTCGTATATTTCACATTTATGCTTTAGGTAAGTGATTACCTTAAGGGAGGGGGGGAGAACATTGTCTGAAGGAGTGGACCAGAAGAACTCTAAGCAGGATTAAAACAGTTTGAAACGAAATGATTTTTCTCTCTTTCCTCTCTCTCCACCCCTCACGGTTTCATAGCCAGATTTGAGATAGTTTAGTGCTTAATTAGCCTGTTAAACAAAATCTGCCATCTCTTTACAGCATGCTTTACAGACACTCACGCATACACAAACATTCAAGCACACACTAATACTGCAGTCTCTCATTTGCATTCCCAGTTCTCCAACTCTCAGAGCCCAGAGCTCTGATTAGTAGACTCTAGGGAGGAAGCCTTCAAGAGATTCCTGCTACTCAAGCCACAACAACAAAGTGTGCATATATCTGTGGGTGGGTGTGTGTGAGAGAGAGTGATTTTAGACAGTTGATGTCTTCTTCACAGGAATAAATGAGAATGTATAACTGATTAATACCACATATTACCTCATTTGATTTCACTGCTATAAAGAAAATAATACTATTGTGAAATAGTAAAACAAATTATAAGTTTTCTATCATCTTAAAATACTTTGTATATGTTAAACGTATTTAATTCTAAATTTATTCCCATGTATTTTTGTCTGATAATTTTTTAAATAATTTTTGAGAAAGTTCAATGGAAACGTAAATGTCCTTACTGTCACTTTTAAATTCAATTCAATGCAATTGAATTCTTGTTGAACAAAATAAATAAATAAAACTTACTGACCCCATACCTAGAGACGTTTGCTTTCTATGCAAATTAGGCTCATTATTGATTCCGCCACATTCAGAAAAAAAACAACAATTTATGACACCCCCCCCTCTAGAAAGCACGTAAAACATAATTACATTTAAAAGAAACATTTGTGTACTTTTTCCAATTGATCACAGCAGCAGTTATTAATCAAATACCAGTAATGAAACAGATGCATTATGACCAGGGATTTATCCAGGCAGTGTATTATTTGAAACACTGTAGATACAAATACAAAAAGTATTTGGACTTCAGTGGTTGTGGGGTACCAGCCCTACCAAACTGGGCCAGATCCTGATTCTGCTGCATCCTCCACAACGCCAACCTGCAAAATGGGAATTGTACCGTGGAAATTGCACTCAGTGGAGATGTTGTAGGTGCATTTTGTGCAGTTGCCTAATTTGCATAATCATTTTACTGAATCAGACACTAAAACAATTAAGACAGTGAAAATAAACAGTGGTATCAGCCGACACAATTCATTCTAGTGAACTCCCCCATGCAAATAAAAAAGAAAGAATGCATTCTTGATGTTTTTTATTCAT
>JAOTRC010000034.1:16708157-16720385 GCA_027497675.1 Cyprinella lutrensis
TTTCTTTCTTTCTTTCTTTCTTTCTTTCTTTCTTTCTTTCTTTCTTTCTTTCTTTCTTTCTTTCTAACTAATCTATCTTTCTTTCTAACTAATATCTTTTATATTTTTCTTTCTAACCTGAACATGTCAAGAAGATGAACGAAAGTCTTACGGGGTTGAAACAATATGAGGGTGAGTAATTACTTCCAGAAATTTTTAATTTTTGGATGAACCAACCCTTTAAAATCCATTTGAATCTTCGTTATGTCCATGGCGATTTTTTGAAAGGCCTCAAAGGTATATTTAAGTACTTCAGGTTCTCAGTACGTGATTCCAAACATCATGGCACAAGCAGAGGCAATTGAAGTGACACTTGAAATATCAAGTGTATATCAACAGTGATAAAACAAGTTAGTTTAAATTACCCCCCTCCCCTCCCCTCATCTTCCACCCTCTGGAGGAAGAGGAAAGTTCCTCAATAATGATCAAGAGATTGCCATTGTAGAAATGGCTGTTGAAAATAATGCAATGAAACTGCATGAAATTCAAACTAGAATTGTGTATGACCTTGAGATATTTGACAATATCAATAGCATCAGCCTGAAAACCATTAGGCTACACGGACATCCAAACACTGCTTGACTGATGTTAGAGAATGTTTTCCAGAATATGTTTTCCAGCAAAAAGGAGATTGTGAATGTTTTTAAGGATAAACTTAAAGTGGTTAAAACTTAAAAATCTAATATCAGTCGATATCCAATGTGTTTATAATAATCACCAGCTGGAGAGCCCCTGAGAGCCAGACGATCATGTTTCACTCATGAACTACATTTTCCATAACTCATTGCCCAGACTCATCAGCACTTATCTTATCACCTGTTTCTCACTATCTTGTTTAGTTCACACCTTAAATACCTGGTTTTTACATTCACTTATTTGCGAAGTCTTGTTTTACTGTTGGTTGCAATTCTGAAGGTTTATTCCTGTGACTGCCTGATAGTTTTGTGGCCCTGCCCGTTTTGGATATCTCCCTGTCTACTGCCTGCCTACGTTACCTCTGCTTTGTTCTTTGACCTTGACTGTTTGCTGCCTGCCCTGACCATCTGCCTGGTATTGTACTACTACAATTTAGCCCTGTCTTCACTGCTGTATCTGCTGGTTCTGATGCTTGCTAGTTTACTCTGCTCAATAAGTTTAAGCTGCAATTGATCCAACAGTCTTCCCATTTGTAACAGTGTTGCCAATATATTGTGCATCCATAATACTTGGCACACTAAAACTGCTCATGACCATTCTATGTCATGCCACTGAGACAGAGGACAGGACAGACATCAAGAAAAAAGACACTGATTATTATAAGAACTCAAAAAACTGGGGCCAAATCCAAGTATGTGAAGATGTCAAATTGGTCAGTCTGGGTGATCACTTCCGAGAAGAAAAGCACAAGTGAGACACATCGACAGAACCTCTTTTAATAAGTGATGATACAGAACAGACAGAAGTCCACTACTATACTCTCTTCACAGAGCGGGAACAAAAGCACATGCATGACCAGCTGTCTGCCCTGTCATCTAATTGAACTGATTGATGGCCCAGTGGTATGGCAGTTGTCAGAGTTGTTTGATAAAGAGGAACCAAATCAAGCGTCAACTGCTTTTGTGCAACATTACAGGTGACCTGATGTCCGACAACGGGAGAGATGAGGCGTGATAAAGACTAATTATAATCACCTCAGCTACCACATTACAATCACTTCTAGCAGCCACTTATTTGAGCCACATGTGGCTGTCTGGCCTGGAACGAGATGATTCTCAAAGATCAATTGATAAAAATTCACGTTTGAGTAGATGATCTCATTGGTATTCATAGGTATTCCTTTGTTAAGTGTGGTTCTAATACACACTCTTTGCATTTGAATATAGACTATGAAACATACAAGGTAGGCTACTGACAGCAACTAAAATGCAAGCCTCTTTATATTTACTTTAAATTACTTTATAGACATACAAATGTTTACAAATTCCTTTGAGATTCATAGGATATGCCTACTGAATAAGTTGGTGTTGTAAATCCCCCAAATGGATTTACATCCAATCGCTCAAACCTCAGGCGGTGGTCTGAGATGCATCCCAGATGAAACTGGACAAGTGTTTTGGTTGTTGAAACCACATATGTAAATTTTACTCCTCCAAAAATGTTTTCCGTAGATGAGAAGCTGAGTAGGCTAGGCTATCTCTTCGCCAGCCTGCACAAACTGCTGCAAATGAAACTGAAAGTAAATCGCAGACGCTCAAAACACAATCATCTTAATTAAAAGTAGTAAGACTAAATGATCATACAGTACAGACGTAGCGCTCTTCCAGTCTTTGATCTTTAAGTTAGCCTTAGCTGATGATAAATAAAATGCTGCTCTGTTGCTTTGGTTGACGTGAACTAAATTTGCATATAGCGTGTGAATTGAAGCTCGGAGCGAGAGAGAGATCCGTAAATTTATGTGTTACACATTAAATGTTACACTCTAGCATGGGTGTTTCATTTAGACTTGTGAGACATTGCTTTGATGATAATTCAATTGAACCCAAAGCATGGGGATTCATACATCGTCACATCACGCACCTGCAGCGCTTCTGTGAATGAAAAATAAAAACAGAATAATTATTAAATATACGTGAAATAATGTACAAAATAGCATCGAATGATATGATAGGATAAAAGTCCTGAGTCAGCAGCTAACAATAAGTCATTAGAGATCTTATAACTAGTGAGGTCTGCACTATGATAAGGACGAAAGCCAGATTGAAAAGCTTGTACAAGCCATTATGAGAAATATTAACACAAAATAAACCAAATGGCTAAATTGACATACATCGTCACCACAATATATTACATATCGTCATACCGCCTAGCCTTTACACCAGCCTTAATCAGAGTCTGTCAACAACACTATCTATGTATCTTATTTTGTTTGCTATAGTCATTATTATAATCATTATGTTTAATTGAACAACAAATTAATCAATTAGTATGTATACAACATGGCTGGATTACATCCATTCAATAAATAAATAAAAACGTGCAAGGAGACAGGTTTCCTCAGTTGACTCTTGGTTCCTCAGTTTCTCATCCCCTTAAACATCTTATAGAGTTTGCCTTTGCTACAATGACATTTTGGCTTGCTCACTGGGGAGTTTGCAAGGCACTAATCTCTGTAAAGCTGCTTTGGAACAATATGTAAATTGAATTGGAATAGAGGACAGAAGGAGAAAGGCCTGGATGGCAGCCGTGAAACTGGCAATATAGTTAGAGGCAACGTTAAAGACAGCTAGAGAGTGGAAAAGAAAGGGGCATGGGGTGGTTGGAGAACATGAGCAGCTGGCTGATAGCTGTTGAGGACAGATGTCAGCAGATGAGACTGTAAGAGCAGATGCTCTCGAGAAAACAGCTATTTATCTCCACCTCCATCTTCTTTTATTCTACCATCTTTGTTTTACGAGTCTCCTTCTCCTCCCTCTCTTTTCCATTCTTATCACTGTTCTACAGCATGTAATGAGCATAGTTTGACATTTGAGCAGTTATTCACGAAATCTTGGTTTCAAAGATTTCAATCATGATTTTTTTAAAGACTTATTATAAGACTTATAAAAAATATAATGATCTAGTCTGAAATGGTTGTGAACATGTACTGATAATTTGCCCAAAAAAAATCTAATTACTTATTGTAGAAATATAGACAATAATGCAAAAATGTACATGCAAACGTTGTGCATGAATACTATTGAGGCTGGATGGGAACATTGTTTGTTACTGGAGTAACTTCTACTTGTACAATCTAAGCATACATTTTTGTTCAATTGGTAAACTATTTCTAGCATAAATTGTTAGAAACTGTTATATGTTTAATGATAATCATCGTCACATTATTATTAGCAAGACCAACCACAAACATTTGTGATAATCAGATTCTTGTTACAAAGATTTAAGAGGAATTATCCAATCTCCTTTTTTTGTCTCATCCATCCCCATCTCTCCTCTTCAATTTCCCTTCATTCACCTTTACCTGTCCACCTCTCTCCATCTTAATATATACTATATTACTTTCTCTGCTTTCACCTCTTGGTCCCCCTCATTCATTCATTCCCTCCACTGGTCTGTCTCCATCTATTCTTTTCCCTTTGCTTCTCCCTCTGTCTCTCCCTCAATCAATCCATTCTCTGGACATGTAGTTAAGCAGCCAAGGCCTATTGCACTCTGCAAGAAAATGAATGGACCTGCCTGGGTATACATTAACCCACACTGTTATTAGATCTCCCTCCATTGAATGGTTTTGGTTGGTGTCCTATTTCAAAGGGTCTTCCCTCATTAGATTCCCAGCAAGACCTGCAATGGACCAACCTAAAAGGTTTGCCAGGCAGCTCATTAAGGCCCTGGTTATTCACATAGAGTCAGTTGAGAAAGGACAGCATAACATGATGGTTGTTGTTTTTTCCGCTCTTAAAAAAGGAAATATGTGCTTGACATACTCTCTTTGGCATCAACAAGCCTCTTATGGTATAAAATAAAGTGGTATAAAAGATGTCTGGTACAAATAAGAAAATACAGTCAACACTAATGGAGCTAATGTCCCACAAAGAGCCATAAAATATGTTTCTAAATAAAAGAGTTTTGCTTTAGCAAACACTACTATGACAATGATAAAACAACAGCATCATTAAGGCATTAGGAGTTTAATAAAAATAAAACAAAGAGCAACATTCATCTAAAGTTAATATCTCTCTTTCCATTATTACATCCCCCTATGAAAAGATAGGTAACCTCAATATTCATTCAGCATACTTGTCACGTGTTGGGTTTATTTGTTCATATACCGTTTGTTTTTGAGATATTTTTTTTGTTCTGTCCATGTCTGTGTTTCCTTCTTAATCTTCTAATCTGCTAATTGGTTCAGGTTTCCTCCATCCACTGCCTCTTTGGTTCCAGATTTGATCAGAGTCCTTAGATGTGTATTTAGTTTCTCCCTTCAGAATATTTAAGCTCTGTGTTTAGTCCTGTTCAGTTGTCTGTCATCGTTGCCATTTACCAGTTGTTCTGTTCTTTTTTTTTTTTTAGCCTGGGTATTTATGTTAATTTGATTTGATTTTTAATTAAGACTGCTGCACAAAGATCCAGTTTCATCTCTGCTGCAACTGGCCCGTGACAAAAGCTCTGTCTCAATTCAGGGAGACTGTCCTTGCTGCAGCCTGTAGCGTGGCCGGTAACGTACTGGATCAATCAAAAACGTTGATGTTCGACACACATGTGCAGAATAGGATGTTATTAACACGCATGTATTAATTTAACTTGTATAATATAATACGATTACTAATAATAACAAGGGCTGTCAACATTAACGCATTAACGCATGCAATTAATTTTTGCCCTGTTTAACGTGTTAAAATATTTAATGCAGCATCCATTAATTGTTGTCATCCTTTTGCTAGCTTTACATTATATGATGCCGCTCTTATTCTTAGAAATGTTTTAAAACCATTCAAGTTAAAAGAAAATCTACTCCCTGTGAAAGACCTGTCAATGTGACACACTTACAATGCAGAGAAAGAAATGCGCCAGTATCGTGCGCACAGACAGTGCGCCAGAATATACAGTAGTTCTCTTTTGCCCTTGAATGACCAATAACACAATTATGCCAAATGTCAGTTTTGTCGAGTATCCTCATAACAACAGTCAAAACAGTCTTAAATGAGTAAAATAAAGTCTTAAATGAACGCAAAGACTTGTGAGAAAATACGAAGAGTGTGAGATCAGGGTCATAGACAGTGAAAAAAGATAGAGGACGCCCCTTTCTCTTCCACTGGTCAGAAGTGAAGCTGTCAATATCCTGATATGGCTCTGACATCTTGGAACTTGAGTCTGCGCAAAAGCGATTTCAGGACCAGACATGTGCAGTAGTGAGCAGGAGGTAATGCCGCAAAATCAAGGCCCTGCCCTCACTCTCGCAGAATCAAGCGCAAGAGCACACTCCTGCACTTTTTAAGTTTAAAGCTCCAATCTCCTCATTCCTCCGAAAATACCAAATAAAAAAGTCTGTTGGTGTTTCAGTGACTACTTCACTCAGAGAGCCAATCACAACTTCACACCAACGTAACTAAATAACTAACTAATAACAAACTTATTTTGAAATTACATCTGAGTAATAAAAACTACAGTAAATGACAAAAACCATATTTGGAAAAATGATATTTGAAGTGTAATTTAATTGTTTAGTTGATCTCACGTGCTGTTGAATAACATTGGGGCATGTTCTAGGCCCCATAGAAAAATGGATTTTTAGTCTGGAAAAAAATCCTCATTTTGCGTCATCCGAGCGTTTTTGGGCCAGAGGCTAAAGACTACAGCCAGTGTTCCACATGTTTTCACCACGCCCATATGGGGCAGGATCTCACTCACGGAATGTAAAGATTGTGTCAGCCATCTTTCTGTAGAAGCTAAGCTAACGGGTTCTTGCCTCTTGGTCTGTGTAGAAAGTTTGTATAGTAGGCTAATCACGATGGTGGAAGGTAGTTTTGAAGTTGAAATGGCAGAAGGGGATTTTGAAGATCTGTTGCGAGAATCTGATGCTCGCGGCAACCTGTACGAGCCAGTTGCGCGGAGATGGAGGAATAAGAGGCAGCCTGAGCGGGGCAGACTCGAGCTGGGACGGGCAAGAATCTGTTATTTGTGGCTACCTGTACGAGCCGCACTACAGCGATAAACAGTTGCGGGAGATGGAGGAACATGAGGCGGCCGGAGCAAGACTCAAGCTGGGACGGGGGAGAATAGGATGCTCTGATGGGTTGGAGCAAAGGCTGTCTCCCTCCACCCTCAAAGACAAAGTCTATGTTGTCGCTATTGCCGCACACCATGACCCAGTTGAAGGTAAGTCTGTGGGGAAGCACGACCTGATCGTCAGGTACCTGAGAGGAACGAAGAGACTGAAACCTCCTTGCCCTCCTCTTGTTCCCTCTTGGAACCTCTCAGTGGCTCTAACTGCCCTGTAGAGTGCTCCCCTTGAGCCTTTGCAATCGGTGGAGTTTAAGTTGCTGTCAATGAAGACAGCGGTCCTGGTTGCATTGGCCTCCATTAAGAGGGTAGGGGACCTGCACGCATTCTCCGTTGACGAAGCATGCCTGGAATTCGAAGCATGCTCTGTCCAGTACATGCTTTCCGCGCCTATGTGGACAGAACGCAGTGTTTCAGGACCTCAGACCAACTCTTTGCGACACCTAACACATTTGCCGGATTCTATAAATTTTAGAGTGAAGCCAGTGTCCTCTTTTGTACTCGCTTCAACCAGCTAGTACCGGACCCGCTCAGGTGTCTTCGCTTGCTCGCCATTCCACTCTACGGACTGGATACGTGCGATATTTTCCTCAGGTGAGCTTCCCTGAAAGTCCTGAGTTCCTTCAGCACTCCTGATGTCGGCGCCAGTGTCTATTACCTGCGCGTCGATGCCTTCCATGTGCATGGTAAAATCTACATAAAATCTTTGTACATAAAATCTAAATTGAATCAAACATTAGTCATTTATTTAATCAAATAATTCATTTTTATCTGATTACTCGATTGAATTGAAACCCAGTACTTACATTTAAAATTGTGTTCTGGCAATTTTGTTTCCGGCGCACAATGAATTCTGGGGTTGGCAAGGCTGCGAAGAATCCCTCTGATGTGTCCTGCATTAACAGGAGAAAAAGGACACATTTGCAGGACGCATTTAGAAGAAGCCTTCGTGGGACCTTCGAATTAGGACTGCCTTCATCGCCCCACAATGGCACAGTTGGTAATACCTCCTTCAAACGAGTCTCGATGCATCCTTCGAAGGCCACATTAGCCGAACACTTGACCGAACACAAGGATGCAGCCCCTGATTATATTCATATATATATATATTTATATATATAAAATCTTCATCAATTTTTTATTTGTCTTCCTGATACATAGTGCATAGGTATGGCTTTTTGAAAAATATACACTTTTATCTTTTACTATATATATATATACACACACACACACACACACACACACACACACACACACACACACACACATTACCTCAATGGGATTTATGTCAAAGCAAAAACAGGGCAGAAGTCCGATTGATAAGTCATCACACACACTTTATTCCTGATGGATTTCGGCATGGATACTCAGCCTGCAGAACTTTCTGAAACTGTGCAGTTTGTTGCCAGGATACGTGAGCTCCTGGTGTGTTTGTATTCTGAGCAGGTGCTCAATAGCTGACAATATATGGGGGTAAGTGCGTACGTGGGAGTGTGAGTGTAAAAACAAGAATGATTTGAAGGCGTTACCCCCTGTTGTTAAATCAAGAGCTCAATAAGCCTTGATGACTGAGAACACCACATTGTTTATTTAAAACCAAAAGACTTAAACATTAGCATTCACAATGCTGTCCACTCCCTTTTCTTCTCTCATGTGTCTTTGATTGCATAAATCCATCCATTATCATTCGGTGGCCCAGAAGTGCACAACTCAACAACACTTAAAAAGCAATCACAAGTTCACAACAAAATGAAATTAAGCCACAACACAACTAAATGAATCCACAACACAACAGAATTGAGCCACAACAAAACGGAAAACGTACAACACAACGAAATAAAGCCGCAACACAACGGAAATGCAAAAACAGACATGTTCAAAATCCAACACACTTGCCGTTACCCGGGTTACTAGAGCACATTTGCACTTGTCAAAAACTGTGCTTTAATTCTCTTGACAATATAAAAGATGCAGAATGAAAATATGTGAATGTATATGGTTCAAAAGATATACATTGTCCTGTATGTTAGCTTGCTTGTTTTGCTCAAGATCTTATACAAGACTGCATGTTATACTAACAAGAAACTATTCTGTCATCTAACCACAGTTCAAGAGTGGTAGTTCCACAACTTCTTGGTAACATTTGAACTTTTGTTGCTTGTTTGCGAATGATGCTTTTTTTCAGACTTGCATGCACAAACAAAAATACACCAATTATTTCCAAGAAGGACTGCTATTTCCAATGAAATTATTCAAATCAATATACTGTATGATTGCACTTTATTTTATAGTACATGCATCAATGTACTTACAGTACTTACCCACGAAAGTATATGTAAGGTAACTAGTAAGTAAATGTAAAAAAGAGCTCCCCGATATACTGTATATTACCAGGTGTCTCTGCTATTTATCAAAACTCTATACACCAATATAACATTTATGAAGATTAATATACTATGCATTTTTCACTAACACATATAAAATAATAACTCTCTCCTTTTATTCATGTACTTCTCCAAGTACTTGAATTGTCAATATAATCACTCAACAGCACTGAAGTGCTTCCAGCAGTCATCACATAATGTGTCATCAAACCTCAAGTGTTGTAAGCTCACGTCAGAATGAAGCATCCATTTTTTGAGCTTGATTTTTTGAGAAAGTTTTGAGTGTCAAATCATTCACTGCTCATGCACAGGCAGCTCAGTCAAGCATGAAGGATTCGCTTTAAACCAATGGTCCTGACACATTCACACAGTTTAGTAATGCTAGAGAAGATTGACGCTGCAAGTTTACATTACACGACCGGGTACATGACCAGAGACAGATTACACTCAAGCTGCATGCCAATGAAGCACGCAGCGAGATGCATGGCAGGTGCTCACATATAATACATAAAGTACACAGGTGCTTTATACCTAGAGTCAATGAGAACCCATGCAAATCATTTTATTCATTTACATACATGAAATCTTTCATGTGTTCAGACTGCCAGCATAGCCGCAGTGCCTGTGGAAAAAAAATGGCATAATCCTTAAAAATAATGAGCTGAATCAACAATGAACTATTCACCATCAGGCTGATTTTACAGATTAAACATAGCATTTCTGTGACCGACTAATCGTTCAGGCAGCTTATTATTTAAACGTGCCTTCGCTGTGAGACATGAGCAGGGCATGAAGCACCAACAAAATAAAGCATTGTACAACCACTGTCTCAACCTGCAATGACAGATGGTTATATTACAGGATTTGTTGTGAAACAGCAGGGTTTCTATAATGTACTGGTTAAAGGATTATGCACTGTGATTTAAGTAATTCTGCATAATGTGTGGCTGTCTGATAAAGGGAAAAGTGATGGAAGGAAAAAAATGCAGATAATGCATAATACTCTTTACTGCGCTAGTACTTAAGAAATCCCTCTATACACGTTAATTAACCGTGAGAAATTGTGCCCTTCATCACCACAGTATGCTGTGCCTTATTATCAAATGTAAGGGATTCGTCAATATGCTGATTGAGGATTGGGACACTCCATGCACAGGATGGTTCTGTCTGGAGAGACAGAGTTGTTTGCACCAATGAGTACATACCATTTACTGTATATACTTGTGGGTTCTGACATATAACTGTCATGTTTGTTCTCAACTGACAGCTTATAGCCTAAACTAAACTAAACTTTAATAAAGTCCCTGTAAAGTCAAAATTAAGTATGTGTTCTGAGTTTGTCACACCACAGAAAAATGTGTAATTAGCCACCCAGCCAAATTTGAATGATAAAAAAAGCCGGGAAGTGCATAAAATAAGCTATCAAAATCATGAAAAAAGAGCAGGATTCTTGCTCTCAAACGCTGGGGGCGTGTCCGCTAGCTGCGCTGAAACCACGCCCACTCACGGGAAAGCTGTTGACGGTGATATTAGCTGATTAGCTTTTGGAGACGGGAAGATAAACACTGAGGCGGGAGATCGTCGTTTCGGCCCCTTTCACCAGAAACAGCGGATGAACAGTGAATTATCAGTGAATCCAAGTTGTCTCTGAGGAAAGTTTATAAAACGATCACTACAGAGGCTGGTGTTGGCGGTGATCCACAGCTCTCCATCAAGGTAAAGGCTCTCTAAAAACCTCTTCTTGATGTGATCGTTTTTTCAGGGAATTTAAATGAAGATACCAATCTGTTTTGTACATGATCGCATCCAGGTAGTAGCCCATGCATCTCCGTGTTGAAGGAATAGCTAGCTAGAAAACTGTAGGCTCAGCTGTAGTAACTATTACTGACAGTCACTCGCGATTGAGCGGTGAATGCGAATGTGTTCGGGGAGTGTTATTGACTGTGTGTTGGGGAGAGATCAGACTCTGTGCGTCATCAAATAGGGGGGTGTCCAGCAGCTCATGGGTTCCAGTGCGTCATGGAGCCCTGTTTCAGCCCCGCCCAATTAATCCGTAAAATTGAAATGGTGAAAAACTGTTTAAACATTGTGATGAACTTAATAGAAATATAAAAGTATAACACACAATCAAGGTACTATGGCTTAAATATGCAGAGGAGAATATGTTAATGCACTTCTCCTTCTCTTGATCACCACCCATTTGCCATATCTTTTGTTTTGTTTTTATTTTCGTGTTTGTATTTCACTACTTTGCTTAGGGTATAACAAATAAAGGTAACTGTTGATCTCGGAGAAAGGTTTTTACCTTGCCACTTCTTTACACTAGTGCCAAAGCTACAGGTGGTCCCAGGAATGAGCCCGCACAATTTTAATTGTGGCCTAACCAATCAAAAGTTCGAGTAGATTCCCATTGAAATGACTGCAAAAATCCTCGTTTGAAAAAAAACAAAGCCTGTAATACCAAGCAGAAACCAAGCTGGTACCTTCTGTAATGGGCTGGGTAAAATCAGTAAGCAATCGGCAAACAATCCCATTGGCTAGTGTACACCTATCACCAGTCACATTTTGCTGCTAATTAACAAAGACAAATAATTATTTTGGAAACTGCATTTTAAATCCTCTTGTGAGGAAGAAAATTTGTGTGAACATGACACCTCTTCTCTGTCACTCTCTGTCTGTCTACCAAGGTCAAGGTGTATGTGTTTACAAGGTGTGGATTTCATGCTTCCCTGATCCTATTTATGGTGTACTGGCTGGAGATTACTATCTTCACTCACAATTGTGTTTGAGCTAGTGTAAAGAGGACAACAACGTTTATTGTGTGTATGTAAAGAAGAGAGTGTTTTAAAACATCTGGCTCCTTACAACCTTTCTCAAACACACACACCATTAAATCTATGGAGCTTATCACTTTCACTGTACCATCCTAGTATGACAGCGTGCTGCCATTCCGCCTTTCACATGCTAAGAGTAAAGAACACCACATTTCTTCTATTCTTAAACGGAAGCTTTTTGTCTTCACTAGGTGCTAATTCAAAGTCACACACAG
>JAOTRC010000034.1:16735727-16753145 GCA_027497675.1 Cyprinella lutrensis
AAATGTATGTTCTTATTATTACTTGACAGCACTTAAATGTGTGAAAGAACAATATTGTGAAATTCACAGGGTTTTTTCACCTTTATAAAAAGGAATTTCACAATATTGTTCTTTATACCAGCCATTTTTTGGCTGAGGCAAAATATGAGGCAAAAAAAGTGGCTGGTAAAAACTCAATGTGGCAGGTGAATTTTTAAATCCACCTGGCACAGTGGCCGGTGGCCAAAAAAGTTAATTTCAGGCCCTGGTGGTGTATAAAGAACATACTTAATAAACCGTAATGTTTTTATTACCTTAGAATGAGACATTATCTACATAACCAGAAGCAGGCACCCCCTTCTATAAAGTTCACATATTGTGATGTCACATTTCTACCATAGCGAACGCGAACAAACATCGCTGCAGAGTGGGTTTCGTCACTACCTTGAAAGAGAAGCAGCAGAAACCTAGAAGCTAACCATAGACACTCCTAGTGACTTTTAGGAGTAGTGACTTTTCCCTTGTCAGTGGTGTAACATATGTAGTTGGATTGTTTCATTTAACTTAGTTCTTCTCCCTCGCTGTTTATGGTTTTGTGAGGATAAATGTGTTGGTTATGTTTGTGAGACAGCTATTTATTTTGTCATTGACCATAAAACAGATTGTTACAGGAATCACCAACCCATCAATTGCGGTCGACAAGTCGATCTTGGAAGCATTCTAAGTCGATCGCAAATAGTTTTCAAAATCAGAGAAAAAAGCTTATTGTGTGTAGTAAATGGTGTCTAGTGGGATGCGGAGGCGTTTCCTTTCTCCCCGATGTCAGCCTGGTTGAGACACAGATGTCTCTCCATGGCTACCATAGCACTGATGGGAACAGCAGATTGCTTGGTGGCTCTGAGTCCCACAGCAGATCGGTCTGGTAGGCCTGAAGAATGCAAGGGTGTGCAGAACCGCACGTGCCTGACCTGCTGCCGTATACACTCTGTCATTCAAACGCGAAGATGTCTTGAGCAGCTTGGATGGCATGGTCAGAGCTCTTAGTAAAGAGGACCGTCCAGAGGCGAGATAGTTAGCCAACGTCTCGTCCAATGGCGGCATCGACACATATCCGTGCTCCGCGGCCTCTCGGCGGCCCCCTGGAGGGCCTCCACAGCAGCGGAACTAGCCCGCTGATGCAGATAGAGACGTGAGGAGAAGGGGTTCTTCCATACCCTCTTGATCCCAGAGAGGGGATCGGAAAGGAATGGAAGGCTCATACGGGCTATTGCCTTATGGGTGGGGAGGAACCGGTCATCCAAAATACCATGAGCGGGTTCCTCCCAGACATGCCTCCACTGCAACTGCAATCTGTCTGTGGTGCACCCCATAATGTCAACCAACTCAGCGTTCAATGGGCAAGAGGGCTGAGATGGTCCGGTCTCAACCAAACTGACATCCTCAGCAGCCAACTCCTGCCTGGCCCGAAGAGAACAGTTACATTTTATTTAGCTCCCAGTCTTCATTTTAATCTGTTTTGGGTTTTATGTTTCTGTCAGTATTGAGACACAATAAGGATGTTGAACACTCCATTGCATTTTTGCTGGATTAATAGTTGGCCTTCTTACTGAAATAGAAAACTATCATTGGGAAAATGCCTCTACCTACAATTAACTGCATTTACCAGCTGAAATCAACACTAGTGGACATGCACAACACATTCTCATCCTTTGGCGTCATATAGGTGACACCATATGACATTTAGTCGAAATACTACACACATGGCACACTTTATCGTCAATATAACACAAACTGTTATGGGTAGGTTTAGGTCTGGGGTAGGGTCTGCATCTCATATTGACGCTAAAGGATGCCAGTCACCTGTATGACGCCTTGGGTTCTGCGTGTTATATTGATGCTAAAGCGTGCCATGCTTGACAGGATTATTTCCTCCTGAAGCCACACACATCTAATCAGGACCATAGTTTGAGGGAAGGTTGTTGCTGTGGTTTCATTATTTTTGTCAAAGAAATAGCATTTTTCACCTGATTTACAGTGATTTGAGGACTGCAAGTGATATCTTTCCATTATCCACCATTTCTATCACTCGTCGGGTTCTAAAATGTATTAAATGCCTGGTATCATACCATTTTATACTTTTGGTACCCCTTTATTTTTCTAGTACATAACAAGTACTAATGTAAATACTAAGAAACATGCAGCAAAGTCAACAGCTAAAGCTCTTGAGGGATACGAGCAGCAATTCAAATTGATCTGTTTTTTACTTATTCAACCAGAGCATGCTGGCCGAGCCAGAAACGAATGAAAGGTCCACTTCTCCAAACGGCCTCGGGATGTACTAGATGTATATGAGGAACTTCGTTAGAGATCAAAGTAACATGCAAGAGCAGGTCTGAAGGTGAGAGGGTTTTAAATACTGAACTCCGAATACCGACCGGCTTCTTTTTGAATTCTCAAAGGAAAAATAGGTTTCGATATCGCCCCACATGAAAGATATGTCAGTCTGAATTGTATACAGGTCAAAGAGGCTTCAGTGCTGGACGGCCCCCCAGATGAAAGCAACACTATTAATGGGTCAAAGCGCTCTTACAGCGGTGCGTTTGTGTGTGCATGCATGCACGTCATTGCTTGATCAAAAGCAATATTCTTAATTTGACTCCTCATAATAACCGAGACACACACTGGCTTTCTGATCTACTGCTTCAGTGACTTGCTGATCTTCTTGAAATGCACATTTTAAACTCATAGCCTCAATATTTGAGTTTAAATGATGGTCCCAAAGAAAGTAAGAGGGTAACTTGATGAAAGTTGTGCATGTTTGAACTGTACTTATCAGTGTTTAAGTTTCACAACTAGCATTTAAAGGATGTGAATCACTTGCATTGAGTTTTCTCTGGTGGTTGCACTTGCAACACAGGCTCTTTGGAAAACTAAAAAAAAACATACACACTGTTGATGAGTTTTGGAAGTTTTTGCAACAGCGGCCATTTTGAAAACGCAACGCCGCTGAGGGGTACACTAGCCCGGAAGTAAGCTTGCAATGCAGCAGCTTTCCTGTCTGCTCGAATTAACAATCCAAAATGTGAAGCAGTGAGCCAGTGACCGCAACATGCGCCATGCCCCAGGCTGAGTTAATTAAGGGATACAGTACCTGGGCCGAAGGTTTTATCCACGACATTGAACTTAAGCATGGACGCCTCATTGATCAGCGTAAGCCTCATATCTACTAAAATATTATATTGTTTCAAATTTGCAAAGCCAGACAGGGCTTTGATGACAGTATAACTATCACATCACAGCTGTAAACCACCGACCATTACCAGCATGTAACTGTAATATTGCCAAGATGGGCTACACATCTGTCCGCCCAACAACTTGCAAGACATCACTGATAATCTGTTTATGTATTTAGCTCTCTTTTGTTAATGTTTTTAAATGGTTTGTTCCTAATTCAATTTCTAATTTTCTGACCTGTTCCAGTTCCTTTTCCATACTTGTACAAGGTTACCTTTACAAACCTAGACTATTCATTCGGGCAGACAGGAAAGATCAGTGGTCCACACTGCAAGTTTTCATTGCTGGTGCTGCTGCGTCACAAGCATACTTCCAGATTAGTGTACCCCTCAGCGGTATTCGCGTTTTCAATATGGCCGCCAGGTGAATAGCCATGACACATTGACCAGACGTTTGAACTAAAGTTGTTGTTCTTTGTAAGTAGCCAACTTACCCACATCTGTTTTGTTCTCTCTACGCCAAAGCTTGTTCTTGCTTAAAATACTTTCAAGAATGTTTGCTCAGAACTTATTAAACTTTTAAAGTCTTAATTTCAACTTTCAAATTAATAATTTTGTCCTTGTAATCTCATAATTTTGTGTTATAACTTCAACATGGTATGCAAAATTTTTAACTTTATAAGTCATAATTTTGACTTTTAAACTCATAACTTCAATTTAGTTAGTCATCATTTTGAGATTTTATCTCAAACTTATGAGTGAAGTATGTTATAATTTACATTTTTCAATTCAATATTTTTTTTCTCATGTGACAGAAATGGGCTTACACATACTGGTGTGTTTAACCAGGTTGAAGCTAAAAATCTAGCTAAAAAGCTGAAAATGAAGCTAAAATCTTCAAGACTTTGGTTCTCCTTGAGCAAGATTGGACTCCCTTGTTTTACTGTGTCAAAACTGGCCAACCATAGCTACTTGTTAATATGCCTGACACTCCACATAATGGAACAGAGTTCACTTTCACCATAATTGTGACCATGATAAAGCTTGAGCAGTGCTAACTATTGAACGGTTTAATTGGACTTAATCTATCAAAGTCTTCCCTCAATCCGCTAAACTCTGTCACTAAAGTCCGTATCACATGTTAATATTTTATAATGAACCCCAAAGAGGTTTGAACTAGATTAGAGCTTTGAGGCACTGTGGATTAGCTTTTCCTGTCACCTGATTTATCTTGATCGCTCCATTCATGTTTATCTTCATTGTTTACAGCTGACTACCCGGTTTCTTCAGCTAATTATACAAGGAGGCCATTGATATCAGACTAATTATAGGAAGATGATTATTGTCATTATTAGTGTGTGTGTGTGTGTGTGGGGGGGGGGGGGGATTCTGTGCCCTCACTCAGTTTATTGATGTTAAAGACAAGCTTTGAGTCTGTCCTCCAGAGGGCGCACAGGACCTGGGTTCATTGAGGGAAACTTGATCCTTTCACATTGACATGAATATGTTGTATAATACAACATATGTATATATGTATGTATGACATATTGACAAATATAATTTTCAAAGAAGAATATGACAACATAAATGATTCATCCTATGGAGACAGTAACATGTTTTATTTAGGCTATTTATTTATTTTTGTATTACTTATTATTACAAATTGTTATGGCCTAACTGAATATTTTGTATACTTTCCAAAAACTATTTTGTGCCAAAATACTCATTGGCTATAGGAAATCCATATCATAATAATAATATGCTATTCAGGTCCAGGTTTAATGTGCTAAATATGAAATGTTTGTTTCCCATCATTCAATTCAATATTTTCGTTGTAATGTTTTCAACTATTTTGGTAATGGCTTTCTTGGTGACCAACATTCTTTAAAATATATTATATATTCTAAATAAAATAAAATCAACATTAGATGCCATAGTAGATATTTTGAAGAATGTTGGTAACAAACAGTTTTGGTGAGCATTGACTGTCATAGCCCCCCAAAAAAGACATCTCTCAAAACATATTTCACAAAATTACAGAGACTTTTTCAAAGAAAAGTCAAAAAGGTTTGATACAACTTTGTGATTAGTTAACTATGACAAAATCTTCATTTTTAGATGAAATTTAATTTTAAGAGAATGAGACTCCACGAAGAGGTTAAAGAAACATTCTCTTTGAGTCAGGTCAACATCAAAAGAAAACTACATCCATGAGGTTGATATACTTTTTTCACCAAAATGGAGGGGAAAAATTGGCAATGGAAATATTTGAATTAATAAGATGACATTCTCTGTTCGCTCAGACACTAATGAAATCAATCTGAAAAAGACAGAACCCATTGACTTCAATTGTATGGACCAAATATTTCTCAAAATATTATTTTATGTTTCACAGAAGAAAGTCATACAGTTTAGTAACAACATTAACAACTAAGTCTGTCAGCTTTTTTTCACATGATGTTGCTTCATCTTTGCTTCTCATTATATATCTCTTAATTAATTTATCTGAGTGTCTCTCACTTTATTCTCCCTTCATGATTCTTTTTGCGTTCCATTTTCAGCAGGCAGAATTACTTAAATACATATAACCAATTCTGGCTAAAATATTAGCATACTCCTAGGAGCCACTTTACAAAATAATCACATTACTGGTCCATAGCAGTCACTGAAACATGCATATTGTCTCTTTGACATGCATATTGATCAGATCCACAAGTGTACAGTAAAATGGTTTTAAAAAATCTCAGAGGCATGACTGCCTACACACTTAGAAAAACAGATTTATTAGGCATCTATAATAAAGCATTGCATCTAAGAGTGAAACAGGAACCCTCCACCACATTGAGACTAGTTAAATGATCATGGATGTTAAATAAGATTTGGTAGCAATGTAGAACACTACTTTAAAAAGTGTGGAAAAAGCAAAATATAAACTGTCCTTCCATTGACAGCTTCTTAGCTACCACTTTGATGTTTCAAAACGTTGAGAAAAAAAAAAAGATTGTAACTGTTGATTAGTTTGACGATCTGAAAAGGAGAATCGCCGGTGCAACACATAAAACTTCTTGGTAACAAATTTATTTGAGGTGCATAACAGTGACAGGTGCATAACGTTTCGATGTAAAATTATTACAGATGAAGATGTAATTTTACATACTGAAAGATTAATCTCTGTCACTGCCGGGCTCAGTGGTAGGCTGCTGCAGTTGGCAGCCAAAGAGGATGCTAGACAGCCTGCTCTAGGTCTGCTAGATGCTGCACTGCATTGACAATCAATACAAAATTGAGGATAATTTTTTGGCTTCAATATCTCCAACAGATTTATCTTTCCGTATCCAAAGCTAACTTATGCAATATTCGTTCCCTCTTCTAGAGAGAACCGAGATTACAGAAGGTCACCTATATAGTAGTTCCGTAGACTGTCTTTGAAGGGACAGAAAGCTCTCAAATTTCATCAAAAAAAATGTATTTGTGTTTATTTGTCTTTATTTGTGTTCCGAAGATGAATGAAAGTATTATGGGTTTGGAATGACATGAGGGTGAATAAATATACCTGATGGCATAATTTTCTTTGTTGGGTGAACTATCCCTTTAACTGAGACTTGTTTCAAACTACTGTATATTGTAGTTTTGTCCTGTGGTGGTAGATTTCATTTGCTTTTAAAGTATATTTAAAACAAGACAGATATTTTTCACATTTTTTTAGATAACCATCCTAACTTTATCAAGAAAGACCAAAAAAGCTCATTGTCAACGCAAAGTATGCTACTAATGACAATGACACTTCCTGCCAAGCATGAAGAAACAACAAAAGGAAGCAGAAACAGTATAGACACAGTTCAAATGTAAAACTACATGAATGTTTGAAAATATGCCTTAGAGGTAAAAGAGCCAGCTGTAGAATGTGCTTTAGCTGGCTTAAAAAAGCAAGTGATTTAAGTTTTAGAAGTGATTTTACTTCCGATTGGAAATATTATTGAAATTATTCAATTATTATTGAATTATTTCAACAGACACTTACAGAGATTACGACTATCTAACATTCAACTAGGTAGGAACTGCACTTGCCTGACTAGAAATAGCAGCCCAGGGGGCATCACGAAAATGGCCACAGAGTGAGCAGACTTGCCTTGAGGGACTTCAGAGTGAGTTACTGACCCATCATTGTCAGGTTCAGTGAAATTGTGAGAAATGTTCTCGTTACCTTCTACATTTCTTAACGGGAGCTATATCGAACCGCATTCAGGGTCAGTTGTCGAGGTGGAATGAGCCGGTAATTAAGAAATGATTTACTCTTTAGTCGTTTGAAAAATGGGCAGTTAGAGAGTAGCTCATTTACTTTCCCTGTCAACGGGACATGTTGTTCTCTCTGAATGAATCCTGAAGGTGAATGATATATATTAATGTAGGTGATTCTTGACAGCTCTATAAACTTAATAATCGTAAAACACCCATTGGTGCACTCGTTGGAACTTATTGAATGGGTTCATGGCCAAGAGTTCTTAAAGGACAAAGGGTTTTTCACTTAAAGGGTTAGTTCGGTATTTTACACTTAAAGCCCTCTTTTAAGATCGTTGCTGATTAAAAAGAAAGGTTAAGATTTAAATTTGGACAAACGCTGCTGCCCCAAGAATTTTAGCTTTCTGTGAAAAACTGATGATTAAACCTTTTGGAAAGCAGCCCCCCAATTCTCCTTCAGCCTTTTGCATATTAGATCAAAAACAGTAAAAACATGAATATTGTGAAATACTATTAAAATAATAACCGTTTTCTTTTTAATTATATTTCAACATAAGCCATTTTTGATCAGTTTAATGCATCCTTGCTGGATAAATTTGAACATAAAAATATACTATATATGGAAAATATATATGGAAATTGTTTTTTTCTTAAAAGTGTTGTGCACACTTGTTCGATAAAGGTTTGAACATATCACAAAACAAGTATCCATTTATGAGTGTATGGAAAAAATATGTTTTTCAAAGGTGTGTGGTTAACAGCAGTGCTGAATTGCAGTCAGAGATGGTATACATCTCATTTAGGGTGCAGAGAGCCAGAGCGCCAACTATATAGTTATGATTCTCCGTCAGAGGTAATTTAGGCCACGTGGCATACAACCTCTCAAACCCGTATTGGAGTTTTTGTGAGTGTGTGAAGTGAAAAAAGTGTGGGGAAGAGATGAGTCTTGGCTGCCCTCAGGCTGTAATCTTCCTGCCTGGTCTCCCTCATTGAGTGTGCAGACGTTGCCAGTGCAAAGAAATGTCAGACATGAATGCACTTAATTAATATGGCTACATCCCGAGAGGAGTGAGCTAAAAGCAGAGAGTCCAAATACATACACCAACACAATCTACTTTACTCAAAAAAAAAAAAATCACAATATTCACCGTATTCGCAATATTCACAAGATTAAAAACACACACAGATATAGGGTAGATAAACAACAGTAGAAGCATATTGTGGCCTAACAAAACCCATGGGCCTTGTTTTGACGGTCCATTATTTATTCTACAATTAACTCTCCTCAGGGGGGAATTAGCCGAAAATCTCATTACTTCACAAAAACCATAACTCCACATGAGTGATGTTAAACAGTGCTCAGTGTTTAGAAATAGCTGATGACAGTGATAGCTTCGCTTTTTCATCCCTTATTGACAAGCTGCATGCTTCCTGCACAAGTTGTCTAATCGCAGCACACACCCCATAAATCACATTATGGCTGTTAAAACCCCTCTGACAATTGAGCATGTTTGATAACAGTGATTGAATTGAATTATTTAAATACGGGTTAGGCTGCATATTGGAATACGGTTTTGCTGTAAATATAATTTGTAATTCACACTGAAACTGATTCATGTGTGTTTGGTGATTTGAGCACAAAAAAAGAGAAAGTTCTAAAAGGGCAGCAACATGACTAACTATTTTTCGATCCAAGTTAGTTGCAAGCAAGATGTTTTATTCAGTCTCATGTCTTTTTTGACACATGAAGAAATGTATTCTGGAAATGTAAATGTGCTTTTGTTATTGTTTATGCCCAAGACTAATTTCAGCTGATAGGCTATGACTCTAATGAGCATATTGAAATTTACTCACATCTTGAATGTCAAATTTATTAACATCCAACTTTTCATTGACATACTATATATTGTTTATTATTATTATTATTATTATTATACCATACATACTAATGTCCACCTCAAAAAAAAAAAAAAACTTTTTTTCCATAAATATTTAATAAAGTAATTCTTCATGTTCCAGATAATTACAATTACAATAAATCAAACATTTTTTTGTTTGTTTGTTGTTGTTGTTTTTTTTTTTTTGTTCTGTGACTAGAGCATTCATTCATTGCTGGGGGAAAACATTGATAGTAGTCAAAACTAATGTAATTTATATAATATATAATGCATCATATATGTCATACTGTAAAGCTTCATTGTTAAACACTTCACTTAAAATATTTATATGAATTTCTTAGAATTTTTATGAGGCATCATAAAATTTCATAAAAAAATGTCTTGTAGACCTTGTATGAGACCCCATTTGGTCCAGGCAACTCTTGCTCAAGACACCACTTGATTGATTTCCGACCATTTTGGAGGGATGGTATCGAACTTTGATGATGGCTCAGGTGGTTTTGCAATGTAGCCAGGTGAACCAATGGGGCTTTCCCAAAGTTTGTCGCTTGTCTAGGTTGTTATGGTCCTCCATCTCCTGTTCAGTGATGTGCAGAGTCCCTGTTTTCTTTTCCTACAGCAACCAACATGCGTTTAAAGCAGGGGTTCTCAAACTCAGTCCTGGAGGGCCACTGTCCTGCAGAGTTTAGCTCCAACCCTGATCAAACACACCTACCTGTGAGTACCTAGTGATCCCGAAGACCTTGATTAGCTTGCTCAGGTGGGTTTGATTAGGGTTGGAGCTAAACTCTGCCGGACAGGACCGAGTTTGAGAACCCCTAGTTTAAAGGGTCACAGAAGAAGCTTGACCTTGCCCTCTAATTGCACCTCCCTCTCTGCTCTTCTCAACAGTCCAAGTTTGACTCGGATGTTGTCCCACAGGTTTTTGAGACCCTCCTTTTTGTAGTCCTCTGATCTTTTCCATGCTTTTCATAGGAGGCGGCGCTCTTTCACTAGCTGGTGTATTTCCCTCTCCCATCTACCACACTGCTTTGGAAGGCTCTTCCTTTGCTGCAGCACTCCAAATCCTCGTTTGGCCTCTTTGTAGATGATATCACCGAAGATGTTCAGCTTAGCAATTGTGTTGCCTTTCAGGGCATTCTGGAGGGATGTATGTATACTCTCATCTAAGATTCACCACTTATCCTTTTCACCAGCCTTTGGCCATTTGACCTTGACTTTCCATCAAGGTATTGTGGCTGTGGCTCTTCTGGGCTCATCACTTGCGGTGTCAAAATATTCTGGCTGCTGAATTTGTGGCGGATGATTCATATCCACTTGGAGGGACTTGTCTGGCATTGTTCCCCCATGTGCAATGGTGGTATCTGTTGCACTGTGGTGCTCGATTAGGCTACTGTTCCTCCTTGTCTGATGTACTGCTGCAGTGCAGTAGGCTACTACTGCATTTTGCCTACCCCTGATGGATTCAAAGGCCTAGGTATGTGGTCACTTTGGTCCATCCACGGCTGCATTTTCTTTTTCTTTGTTTGTTGTGTCCATTCCTGTCTTTATCAGGTTTTCTGTCCTGTTTGGTCCATCTTCCATCCCACCTCTCGGTGGACCATCAAGCTGTTTTATCTTTATTCTGTAACTAGCCCCTCCACCTCTGGTGCAGTCTTTCCTGCTAGTCTGTTCTATACTGGTGAGTCAAAATGACTAGTTAATTACTTAATACTTAATGTACATGCTCTGTTTCTTTTGTAGTTTTACAAGAATTATATGGGACTGAAGATTTCAAAGTAAAACACAGAAAAATAACTTATTGGTTTCAACTTTTTTTAACCCTCATCCTGTTTAACTATGTGTTGAGGTACAACCTACTTGCATCAAGGACAGAATACAAATTTCAAAAAGAGAAGAACATAAAAAAGAGAAACAGTCAGAAGGTAAAGCAGACAGTGAACATGAGCACTTCTCTCCCAAGTGAGTGAGAAGAAGGTTCAGAGTGTGAATGCATTGCTATATGAGAGCTGAGGAAAGGCAAACGTCCACCTGAGAAGGGGATAAAGACTGGCAGGAGAGACATATGGACCAGTGTGTTCAGAACAGCTTCTTCAGTCTGTCTTACCACAGAGAATGGGCACTGTCTGATTGACTGACTAATCTCAACTTCTGACAGCAGAACATCAGTGTGGGTGCGTGTTTGTGTGCGGCAGAGAAATACATACAAAGGTCACAAAGGAGCAAACTGATGAATAAATGCACAATTGCCGAAGGCACCTTGCCTCAGGGAGCAAGAAAGAGCTAGAGAAAGTGAGACTGAGAGAAGTGTATGGAAAGAAGTGAGAAGAATTAATTCTGACAGCTCCTGAAGAGGAAGACACAGAGCTGAAACAAGGATTACAGAAGTCTGAGGAAAGATAAACACAAATCCAAGCACACCAACTGTGAGCAGATAAATAATGCATTGATTGTCCTGAGGTAAGACAAGGGGGCGGCGTAAGTTATGCCTGTTGCAAAAGGCCACATTGTTTGAAAGAACACACACATATTGCAAACAAAAAGAGACAAAGGGCGAAAACAAGAAAAACTGAGAGTAAATGGTAGGCTTCCAAAGCATTTTTTAAATAACAATTAAATAGGCATGAAAAAAGAAAGACGTGGCAGGTTTTCTTTACCCTGAAACTTCCATTAAGCCAATTGTCATTAAGAGGTCTTCCTACTATACCATACAAATGTATGACCCCATCATATATTATATTAGGAATGAAATATTTGATGAAATAACCGTTTTTTAAGGGGTAGAGGACATGAGGCATCAGTATTTTACAGATTGCTAATGGATACCCTGGTGGAAAAAAAATGCTAATTATTGCAGCCAGACTAATTATCAATATACTTCAAGTGTTTCAATGATTAGTTAACTTGAAGTGTGCTAATTTGAAATTTAAAACAACTAATTTTGTACTAAATATATTTTAGATGTAATTAAATTGTAGTAAAGCATAACTGTGGCGAGCAGGACGAGGCCGAGGTACGTGAGAGAGCAGCGCGAGGCCGGTGGCGTGAGTAATAATGAACAACACCTGTGAGACACACCAGTCTCGTATCTCTCATGGAGGAGCGGAAGAATTATTAAGCGATTAAACTTCTTGAATATTCGCCGGTTCCTGCCTCCTTCTTCCCATAGACAATTTAGGGACAATTCACATGCTTGATTAGTGATATCAAAGTGTAATTTATTTATGTTACAAGTTCATTATAAAGTCATTACAAGTGTCTTCGAAACAAACAAGCAATATAACATAAGTGTATGTCACAGGCAGGGGGCGCAAGCCACCGCTCTTATTTCTCTACTACTGTGAGGAGCAAACCGTATCCCCACAAACAAGGCAGAACTCGATGGATAGCTTCAAAACATTTATTTTTATTAAATTATTAAAAGAGTTTTAGGGTGGGAGCTACTCTCAAGTGGACTGGGCCATAGGAGAACAGTCAGTGTCAAAGCAGTTTCTCGTTCGCTCCAGAAGGGCGCTTGGGCAGGGGAATGCTAGTCGATAGCAGGGCAGCAAATACGGGTTTCTTCTAGCAGAGGGATTGGGCAATGTATGGCAAGTTGGCATCAGAACAGCAGTTTCTTGTTCTCTACAGCAGGGGGGCTTGGGCATCAGTTTCTCGTTTTCTCCAGCAATGGCTTGGGCAGTGGGAGGCTAGTTGATTGCAGGGCATCAGCTACGGGTGTCCTCCAGCAGGGGGATTGGGCAGTGGAAGGGTAGTTGGCATGCAAGCGTGATTGTCGTATCGCCGCCGTATTGTGTATGTAATGTATGTATCTGTCTGTTTGCAATATCTATCCATCCATGGCTGTATTGCTTAAAGATTGTGCTCTCCATGTCATTTTCTAGCTCAATTTTCAATTTCAATTTTAGTGAACTATCGTTTACTAAATGTTGAGATAATCACAAATGCAATATATGTACTTTCTTTATGGTTAAATAACATTGTCAGTTTAATTTGGTCTCATTTAATAGTAATTTTTTGATCACAAAACACATGTTGTTCTTTATCTATGTGTAAATGCATTTGAATGTCTATTTGAGAGCTGGGCTTCATTTGAGTTTGTTCTCTGACCGAGGGCCACAGTTCATTTACTCTATAGATATGAAATGTGCTCAAATCAAAACAGGCGAGAATAAAACCGTCTTTGGGTTTAAATAGAGTTGCACAGTGGAGCGGAGTTGTGCTGTGGAGCAGGATGCTGTAAAGGCTGCATTGAATGTGGTCTATAGCTGTGTTCTCTGTGTTTTCAGTCATTATTCTGTACACTCTTCATTAGAGTTCTATATGGAATGTTTTGATGTAAGGGCACAGCATGATGGAGTGGACTCATCCTTTCTATATCTGGTCTTCTCCACTACCCCCATACCTCCATTATTGTCTTTTTTCATCTTTATGTAACAGTCCACCTTCTGTCCATCCACCCACCTTCCCCTCTTCCACCACCTAATTGTCTTATGTCTTATTCTCATCTCTTCACACTCTTCTTTTCTCATGTCAAAATTGTCTTTACCCTTTTTTCTCAGTCTCATTTGTCAAGAACTCCATTGGCTTTGTCTCTTTCCATAATGTGACAGTCCAGTGTACAATTAAAGCCCCTTGCAGTGCCACACATACTGTCTTTCATCTAGACAAGTTCTTTTTCTGCTCAACTTCTGTAATTCTTAAATTGGCAGAAAAGAATCCAAAAATCACAAACTTGCTCTCACTGTCTGTGTGTGCTGGTGATTGGCTGAGCACCATGTTGAGGTGCTCATGGCTCATTTCCTCTTAATAATATCAATTCATTTTTTAAACACATTCTGGCTGGCCATTCACCTAAAAGCAAATCAGTTCCAAACGTGTATGGCTTGCATTTCTTATACATAGGCAACTTGCATTTTATACATAAGAAACTTACATTGTGCATGTGTGCAAATGAAGGATATCTCTGAGCAATTATATTAATTTTGCATTATAGAAAGGAAGTTTTTAATTTCCATTTGAACAGAAAATCAATACTGTATGAAGCGATTTGGAGGATGGAAATATATAATACATTGTCACACTCACAGATAAGAACAGATAAGGATTATAAACAAACAGTTCATTTGCAGGATGTAATACTGAACTGGAGAAGTTCAATCAGTTTGCGTGAATGGAACTAATCCATGCTGGTGATAGTGGAAGGGATCCCGAGCTGATGATGATAGTGGATGGTGCTGCTTGAAAATGGAGGAAGATTAACGGCAGAATGAACAGAGACAGGAACAGATGAGGATCCGGATAACAGGACAGACAAAAATAGGATACTCCAATGAACAATACTAAGGGCAGGTAGTTGAACACTGTGAGTATCAACAGGTCTGTGAACCTGTCAAATATGAGACCAGGCAATGAGGGAACAGAAGGTGAGTGTATTTAACCAGTGGGGATGATTAAAAATCGGGTGAGAGTGAACAGTGGGTGAAGTGTGATGATTGAGTGGTTGAAGGAGTGCCGGTGTGGCTGAGTCTGTGACAACTATATTGATGTACAAGTTACCTTGACGATTTGATTGACATCAACAAGAGGACCAGTCTGATTTCATTTCATCAATGGGATAGTAACAACAGGATTCAGTAACCTCAAATTATCCATGTTATAATGTTATATAATGGAAAAAGCGATCTTAAATTAGGCAAAATTACATTCAAAGACAAGGACCAGAAAAACTTTGACATGGTTATGTATACAATATAAATATACAGTCCAGCATGGATCAATGCAGAGAGAAACATCCTATTGAAGGCTTTTATGATGACTATTTCTTGACTCCTTTGGTAAAAAGATAAGACAAAAGAGAAAAGAGAGGAAAAGAGACAAAAGAGAGGAAATGTATGTACAGAATAAATATATTTAGTCTAAATTTAAGGCACTTTAGATAAAAGTGTCTGATAAATGAATAAATGTGCATGTATGTCCATATACACTGACTCTTACCTGTTAAAACACCTTTAAAAAAGAGAGATTTTGTGTAGCAAATGATGAATGAATATCTGGTCCTACCCTTGCACCGTTATCTCCCCCAAATGTTTAGTAGGTCCTCGGAGTGAAATGTGCTCATTCATCTTGAAAAATAAATAAATAAATAAATAAAAATGGTAGCTTATCAGTTGTGGCTCTGAAGGAGCAAAAGTGCTATAAAGCTACTAAATTGCACCCTGCACACTATATGAGACTAAGACGATTAGATTTATTTTTACCAGTACAGTTTCGAATGTAGACATAAATTTATCAGAGAGAATGGATGAATTATTAAATGCAGTTATTACATAGAAACCGCGTATACACTCAATACACTTATGTTTGCATTTGCGACCTGCATATTGTAAACTAATATTCTGCGATAATGAAAAGCAACAATGTCATTATTTATTTTTACAGCCACTTATCTCTTCAATAAAACATATGGTGATTTGCCTTTTAGACAATAAAATGCAGAAATTCCTGTTGGAATAAAAAAAAAAAACATTCACACCTTGAAATATAATCCACTTATCCAGCTGTATTGCAAGTGTGACTCTTTACTCTTGGCAAGTTAAATATGAGACACATCATTGCAGCTGCCTGAATGATGCTGTCTTTTGCATTGCAGTCTTAAGAGAGTGGAAAGTGTGCCACAACAAAATTGAATTACTGTCCTATCACAGTTCTGTCAATGAAAAGCAATGTCATGAGTTGGTTGCATTTGTTCCTCTGTAATGATTGCATTTCCATGTGGTGAGAATTCTCCTTAATATAAAAGGTTTCCAGAAAGTAAAATCAATCACTCTATTCTTTTTACTCCATGCTGTGTCTGTCAAACCAATGAATATCTTGTTGCTTGAGATTACCTTGACTTAATGAGTGCACACAATCAAATTACATTCAACTCAACTGAAATCAATAGTTACATTGTCATTTACCACAAACACTGAAAGACCATCAATTTGTTTGGAGGAGTCAAGCACCAGTGGTTGCTTCAATTATTTATGTTTACATAAAAAAACTTTAATTAATTTGCAAGTGCAAAAATTCATTTAGCAGTAAGGTCCACGATTGTAACCGTCACTGTTGTCATTTTCAGGAAGATCTATAACACTTAGAGAAAACTATTTGGGGATGGGGGTCCTTCTCCACGCTCAGCTGAAGCACTCGCTAAATTTTAAAACATTGTGCGTATTGTCTGGGAAGTTGGTAAAGCCAAGTCCAAAAACACACAGGTGTGGTTCTCGTCCTGGCGAAAATAATTAAACGAACTCCTGCTAGATCCACAGCTGGTCAGTCAATCTGTAGCATTAGGAGTGAGCAGGCAAAGGCGTGGATCTAAGCGCCCATTGAAACAATACTGTTTTCAATTAAAAACGAAAAACATTATGTGCTTTTTGGCTGTTCAAAAATAACAACAGCGTTTTGGAGGCCTTTCCAAACTATACAATGTCTGTTGCTTCTGATGTTCTTTGTGAGGGCTTTGTGAGATTTTTTTTAATGACAAAATCTCTAATTTAAGACACAATGAAAGCTCTTCTCCTTGAACCTCCCATCCCTTGGCTACATCCTGCCTCTTGGGATCTTTTTGAACATATCTCGCTACAGGTACTGTAGGCTACTTAAAACACAATCGCTACTCTTAAACCCATCTTTTGCTCTTATGACATCATACACCTTATTTTTTTTAAATTAGTTGTTGAGTTAGTTGGGCCGAGTTTGGCACCTTCTTTACTTAAAGGAGCATTTCACCCATTTCAACATTAATCTTTATTGAAAGTGGATCATACATTTAGTCGAAATGTAAAATAATTTTTGAATTTGATGCCCTCTTTTCGTTCAACCTTGCATGTAATTGTCCAATCACACAGTGCCATTTGTAAGTACAAATTGGGCGGGCAACGGATACGATTTTCAACTCTGCGGATATTTAAAGCTGCATTGTGTAACTGTTTTAGTTTATTCTTAGCTAAAAACACTTAGTTCTTTCAAAAATGTATGTGCTCATTAATGTATATTTACTTCGTTCAAGTAATAAAGTATTC
>JAOTRC010000034.1:16764038-16775509 GCA_027497675.1 Cyprinella lutrensis
CACACACACACAGAGAGAGAGAGAGAGAGAGAGAGAGAGAGAGAGAGAGAGAGAGAGAGAGAAGAGCGAGTGATGGGGGTGGTTCAGAAAACACTACAAAGAATAAGACAAACACAGAATGCAGCAGAGGTCCAGTGGCAGGTCAGGTCTTTCCTATACACACATGTAAACATACACAAACACACACATGCAGACTTCTAAGGAATGTTTCCACATCTGGTTTCCATTGTGGTTTTCATTCAAAGACGTTCAAAGGACCAATATGCGATACAGATGTTTGCTGGAAAATACTCATTGAGTTTGCTGCAAAATACTCAAGATCATTGAGTGCAAATTAACACTTGTTTAGACCAAGTGCTAACACAGAGCTATCACATACTGTATGTAGACACTGAAAAAAAAAATACAGTTCATAACTAAACAGTTTTCGGTTGGTCTGTAAACTCTGTGCTTTAAGTCATCATTTTTGTTGTACATTCATTTTATATTGTTTACGAACTAGTTTTATTAAAAAAAGACAAAAAAAAAACCTTTTTAAACCTTCCAGTTTACCATACGCAGACATGATTACATGCAGCTCTTTAGTTTATAAATATTGAGTCTGGTCAGGTTCAGTTGAATTCAGACACAAACACACCCACACGGATAGGTTTAGTCTACTCATTCTTTCCAGGATAACAGCTGTAACACTATATGACACTAAAGACACTATATCATGTGTCTTTTTGTAAAGGTACAGTATGAATATACTGTAAAACATACATTAACATACTGTAAACACATTAAACAAACACTTTATATATATAGCTGATGTACTGTATATTCAAATGCTGGTCCCGCAGTTTGATTCATTGTTTTGTTCCAGACATTAAAGGATGCTGAATGGTTGACTCTGTGCCATTTGGGTTCTGTAACACCTTAAAGCCACACTGTGGAACTCTTCAACATTTATAATATATTACCACAATCCATTGAGATGGTACATCAACTTACAATAGGTTGAATGACATGTCTGCCGAAGCCTGAAGGTGCCTCTAACGCTTTTACTAGCACTTTGTAAATTCGGGTTTCGGGTAGGAACCCGAGCACAAAAAGAACTACAAAATTTCTGGCATACGTCGCTTCCCCCACCACCGCAAACTTCCTCAGATTCTGACATTAGTGCTCAATTCGCGTTTGATTGCCATCTGTATGTTTTCATCATGACCGAATAACAGCTACAAAGGAAGAAAGCAAAGGTTTTATTAGAGGAAACTAAAAAAAGAAAAGAGGAGAGTGACAAATTAAAAGCCAGGACGAGGATTAACATTGGTCCAGCTTTCACTCCCCTCGCTGGCGGAAAGGGAATCGAGTATAAGGGAATCGAGTGCGGCAAGGCTGCCCGGCCCGCCTCAAACACTGCAAGCACACACAATCAAAAGACACGGGAGGCTGACCGGTTGACTGTTTGTTGACTATAATTTGCGACAATGCTGCAGAGCTTGTGGCCACTAAGGACGCTAGACGTGAAAGTTAAAGGTCGAGCGCCCCTAGTGGTCAAATGCTCAGCAGTGTGGCTTTAAAGGCTGAAACAGGCTCTCTTTTCAAAACTTTATCACATGCTTTATCAGTCTGAAAAGATACAGGAAGGATTATTAGAGCGGGCTGGCTCATTTAAGAAGTGCACATTTTTAGTCCCATCGCTATTAAGCATTTTGGGAGACAAGGACTTTGTAGCATTTGTAATGTGATCTGGGAAAACCCACCACATGGTGAAATTTGACATATTACGCTTTGAGACCATATTAAAGCTGGGTTCAAGCATTCAAAGCTGGGCCCTTTCCAAATCTTCCAAAAATGGAATTTTGAGAAAAAAACGGTTTAATTAACTGTCACGTCCTGTTAGCGGGATGACTGGCACTCTTTATTTATTGCCTTTTTTTCACATCACATATTTTATTATTCATCGTAGATTAGGTATCATTCGAAAGCTTACCAACTCAAAATTCATCCTGTGAAAACCGTTCTGAAATTGGACTATTGAGAGGCGAGCAAGGTCTTTTAAGCGAGCAGCTTCAAACTCTGTTATTCTCTTGTGCTCTGCATCACACCACACAATAACGCTGGATAAAAATAAATAAATGAATAAAAACTTGCGTGCCGTTGTAGTTCACCCAGGACTGGACTTTATTCTGTTATGTGGTTTATTGATAGCTGAACTGTCTTTGTAGTGTTAAGAGAATGGGAGCTAAACGGGAGATGTTTTTTTGCCCCTCCACTCTGCCTGCCTGTTCTTAAAGAGAAACACAGTCTTTTCAGCTGGCCATTATAAATCGCTATTTTTCTGCACTAAACTAGTCAATTTTTCCCAAGATACATTTAGAGATAATTTATCACAATTCAAGCATACAGAATTAATTTAAGTGATTGATACAGATAATAGAAAAATAAAACACCACAATTCACAAGGCACCTGCACCACTTGGGTGATGAATTGAATAGTGAATAACAATTATAACTCAGTTCCTACCTGTACCAGGTCTCTAAGGTGAGAAAGGTAAAGAGAACGAGCCGGAAGTTGATCGCCTTTTATCCACCTTTTTCTGCGTCCGTTCTATTTCCCATGATTCATAGCGGGTTCAACTGACTGGACGGTTTTCTACTTCCTGTTGAAGAACTTGTTTACATCACTAGCACTCTAGTCCAGACCACTCATCTAGAATGATTACATAGATCATTGGTCCAGACATTAGAAAAATATCAGTCTCAACACCACATGCGTTTTATATTCACGGACATGACCATTCTGAAAGCGACTTTAAAACTTTTACAGAGATCTTAATTAAAAAACACAAAGAAACCTTTCTTTAAAGTGAATTTCGTTTTTCACTAATTGTATCTTAAATTCAATCCATGTTTCAACAACCAATTGCCTGGTTTTAATAAATAAGAACTAGTAAACAGTAGATAGGCCTAATCATGACGGAGACGACAGCGCGCAAACTGGACTTTGTGCTCATGAATGAAACTCAGCGTTATGCATAACCTCACAGGCCTGAGAAATGTAATGCATCTTTGAGAGGTAGAGTAGACAGTCAATAACCAGCCTAAACTTATAGTGCTGTTATTCTGCAGCAGTCGGAGTGATAGAAACTGTTGGATGTTTGCTGGATTAGGAAGATCGTGCAGTCATGCATCAGCGATCCTTTGGAAGTTATGAAGCAAAGAAAAACGTTCATTTTGTTTTCATCTGTGATGTAATAAAAAATAACGTGATCAGATCACATTTGATGAATGTTTTTTTTTTTTTTATTTAGTTTAGCGATGTGGGTATAACACACTCTAAAACACATGGCAAAAAAGGCATAGACCACATTCGAAACGAAAGTTGACAACCGGAGTCGTCGTCATGGCAGCGCGCATTGTTTGGAGCAGAAAAATATGGATAGCGCGTGTCCGCGTGACATTCCGCTTCCCGGGTCATGGTCATGACTTTGTTTACATAACGTCTCGAGTAATCATCCTAGTAGACCTTAGTTACGGTCAGGGTGAGGTTGAAACAGATATAAATTAGAAGTAGCATAAAAATAAACCATACTGTTGCGCAATTGTTTGTGACTCCTCTTATAAAACAGCATTTTATTTTTTAGTTTAAACTCAAGGCTGTCAATGTATCAAATGATATGCTAAAAGCAGCTCAGCAAAGTGAAGCCTCTATTTAAAAAATGTCCTTGTCTCTTTCCCTGCAAGGTAGCAGCCGCTACACAAGGTTCACACTTTGTTTGCTGTGCATGTTGTAGTATGCTGTGCAGAAGAAGCTGTTGCTTGTATTTTACAGAGATGTTAGCAAACCTCAAAATACGGCAGAACAACAGTAATCTGACTAAATTTAAAAAGGTTTAAATTAAATAGATGTGTTAATATTATCAGTCAGTTATCTCTTCCAGTGCACTGGCTGCAGGAACAGTTCCTCTGGAGCAACCCAGGGTTAAAGAACTCTTCAGTTCATTTGGACAATAAGATTTGAGTAGCAATTAAACTGACAAAGTACCACCAAGTATGCCATTTTCTCAAGGCACAAACTCCACTTATTGTCTACAGAGACAAGAAAGCCTTCCACTCTAAATTGAATAAAGTGTCATTATCCTTTTTTTCATTTTCATATTCTTTTGGTTTGATTTAACACCTGCAAATTCTTGATTTGGCTTTCTAACTTATTATTTTCAAATAAATTTTGTTGCATTTAATTTGAATATTTGAATATAAAACCAGTTAATTTAGATGTAAAAAACAAAATCAATGTAGATGCAAATCTTACATTAACTTTAATTATATTACAGGTTTACAGGTCACTTTATTTATGTCCTGCGCTTTAATTATCAGACTACATAAAGAAGGTACTGAATTTTGTGGGATCTGTCCAGAGCAACATGCCATTAATGTTGTTGTTTTTCCAAGGCAAGGCCTTTGAGATCACATATGTCCGTTTGAAGTTCTACACCAGCCGACCAGAGAGCTTCGCCATCTACAAGCGTACAGAGGAGAATGGACCATGGCAGCCATACCAGTATTACAGTGCTTCTTGTCGCAAGACGTATGAGAGGGACAACAAGGGCTTCATACGTCCAGGCGAGAGGGAAAGGACGGCACTCTGCACGGATGAGTTTAGTGACATCTCTCCACTTACCGGCGGAAATGTGGCCTTTTCCACTTTGGAAGGACGACCCAGTGCCTACAACTTTGACCAGAGTGCTGTGTTACAGGTATGTCATGTTATTTTAAAATACGAGAGTTACTGTCATGTAATGCAGTAGCATCATTTTATATTCAGCTCATCTGTATACATATTTTAGAATGCCAAATATAAACATGAATCATTTCTAATGTAATCCCAAGGGATTTACAGTGTAAATGCGTAAATATTTACCTTCATGGCTTGTTGACAACATCTTGCTGTTTTAGTTAGCAGCTCATCTCCTCGGCCTATAGTGCTTCGTTGTTTCAGAGGAAAGCTTTGAGGGAAATATCACTGTCAAACTTCTCTAACTTTCAGTCTTTTATAGCAGAAACTCGCGGCTACACATGAGTGTGCTCAGCATGCCATGCTACTAAATACAGCCTGCAACCTTTTCCAAAGATTTCTAGGGAGCTTCTTCCACACAGATATACAGTCACAGACATCAGATTAAGTTCAGAAAATCAAAGGTGACAGGCAGCTGCCAGAGCTCACCTAACTGTTTAATACAGTAAATTAATACACATATGGTTGTTTCTGACTGCAACTATGGACATTTTGGTCCTGTAGACCTTTAGAAAATGGTGTGAGACGTCACAATGTGAAACGACGGCATCTTCACTTGTTTACCGGTATGTCAACGCTTTTCACCTCTGTTGACCCAGGTTTGACAGCTATAGCGGCAAGGGAAGATGACGCAAACGGTAATCAAGTGGTGTCTCATTTCTTAAAGGAATGTTCTCACCCTTACCCCCTTTCACTTGGTATCGAGGGGCAAGGGGAAGACGCAGACAAAGGGGTAGGGGAAGGGGTAAGACAGAGAAATGAGAATAGCCCTAAGTTACTATGGCGATGAACAGTGCTAAAAGCCAAACCACTTCCATGGTACCTGAAACCCAGAGTTGGAACAAACTAAACTGAAGCATAGCTGGCTAGTCACCTAAACCGGCCTCATGGTATAGGCCCCTGTATTTAGTGCTGATCCAATCTGAAATAAATAAATGCTAATGAGGTAAATGGCGTCCTGGATATGCAGTAGTTGAACAGGCATAAATTTGGGCCTGCTTAGGTTTGTTGTGGAGGTGTGAAAAGGCCAATTTTAGGTAAAAGCTTTTTCACTTTCAATCTTTTCATCTTCCTGCTTTTCTCTCACTATTTCAAAGAAAAACAGCTATCTGTTTACAAAGATGAAAGCCACTAGAGGACAACCAGAGAGGGAGCAACAGAAAAGAAGGGATGTCATTTTATTTAATGCAGAGATAACAGTTTGGCTTCTTGTGATTGCGGCTTGTAGCCGAAAGTGTGAAATACAATCTCCCTCTCACGCAGGTTGGAGATGAACTGAATTTTTAAAATGAGGATGTAAGGGGACTCTAGTGGCCCCACAGTGTTTTGGGTTGATGTAGTCCAGCTGTTGGGCTGAGAGGTTAGTTATAACCTGGAGCCTCAAGGCTAAACAGTAACCACTTTATATAGTGACACTTGATTTTGTTTGACCTGTTTATAATGACCAATATCTTAGAATGCATTTCTCACAAATACATCTGTATTACTCCTCATAATTGGCTCCCTGCAAGCGTAAATCCTCTGTAGACAGCAGAAGAACTAAGATTCTCTAATTACCCAAAGGTCACCTTGTGGCTGGCCTGGTTATTTTAATTAATATACTTGATTTCCTGTGATTGACATGAAAGTATGCAGGACAGGTAGCAATAAAGATGGGAATAAATGAGATGAGATCTGAAAATAACAGCATAAGTATGTTGAATTGCTGGTTTCATTAAAGCAGGCATTATATTTGTTCCACATTCAACAAAGCAGTACTACATAGGAAACGTTTTACATAAATAAAAAATGAAAACATTTAGCATATTCAGAGTAAATTACGTATTTAAACAAACACAGAGACTAATGATTTTAACCCTGTTCGTACAAAAAAAACAAAAAAAACAACGATAATAATAACTGTATTAGCGTCCACACTAACAGATTATTTAATTATAGTACGGATGATCTCCTGTGAATGTAATTGCAGCACATATGTTGAAGTCGGATGGATTTGGATTGGCCACACTACAGAAAGTTGAATTTCTCAATTCCGAGAAATTCACCAGGCAGTGCTCTCTGGGAAATGTGTTCTTCCAGACTTGCCCATTAATGTGTAAAACATTAATATGCATAGTGCAAAATTCTGTAGGTGACATTTCTACACTCTTAGAAAAAAGGGTTCTATATATGTAGCATAGGGTTCTTTACTCAACTGCAAAGACATTTTATGGAAAAAAAATTATGATAATGACAAGAAAGAACCTATTGGCTATTATTCATTCATATATTACATTATTCTGAACATTTTGTAGTTGTAATTAAAATATTGTTTATCCCCTTACCTTTTTGAGAATGGGGGTAAAAATGCACTATTCATGGTTGTAATTCAAGAATGCTTTGGAATATATACCCATGTTTGGTCTTGTTTTAAAGAAAACGTCCAGCAGAATATTGCTGAAGTGAAAGTAGTTGTGTAAGAAATGAAGTTATAGAGAAATGAATGTTATCAGTATTAACATACTAATATTGTTAAGATTAATTACCACTTTAAAAAGAGGCGCACCCTGACACATGATTGACCCATTCTGTCTCCTCTGCAAAACCATAAGCTTTGATACCAGCAGACAGCATCCTGTCTTTAATATAGCATTTAATCCTAGTGTGTCTCCTACTGTGATTTGTGTTGATAGAACTTTTCCACTCTTAAATCTCTCAGAAGAAAAAAAATGAGAGAAAAGGAAGGAAGTTTGAACTTCAAATCAGATGACAGAGACAAGAGGCCCCCTGGGTTGTATTTCAATTCTGAGAATAATTTGAGAGAAGAAAAAAGCTCAAAGAAGAGAAAATAGCACTCAAATCAACTGCAGTGTGCTTTATGCAGTCATGTCTGCTATACTAAACCTTTTTTATGAAGGTTGTATAAAATCTTTGAAGTACAGTGATCTTAATTTTTACATTTTTAATTTGCGACAGTTTGATTGTCTTTAAGTATTGTTTGTTTTGTGTGTTTATTAATTTAAACTATTATTCAGAAGATTAAAAAATATATTAATACTTGTATTTAAATGGATGAGCTGAATTGATCACTCAATTCAATGTCACTAAAGACTTTTACATTGTTACAAACATTCTAAATAAATGCTTTCTATTTTTCAAAGAATACTAAAAAATGTATCATGTTTTCCAAAGGATATTAGGCAGCACAACTGTTTTCAACTTTGATAATAAAAAGAATCAGCATATTAGAATGATTACATGTGATACTAATGTAGTTATCATGCTGTTGTAATCATGCTCCATCAGGTATAAATGACATTTTAAAATATTTAGACAAAACTTAAAAAATAATAATAATATATTTATAATAATAAATGTATCACATTATATATAATACATTCGTATACCAATTAAATGCAGCATTGCTGACCAACAACATTTCTACAATATAAATTACGCTGACCCATATCGAAAAACTGACATTTTAAAGCAGTTTTGTTTATTTTTTAAAAATGTATGTTTCTAGATTATACAGATTTGTTCAGTTTAGTTCAGTTTCTGTCTTGTCTATTAATCCTCATAGTCACTGTGGTTTCTAATTATTTAAGTCTTGTCAGCTGTCATTTGCCTTCTTTACTTACAGTAATACTCCCGTTATGTTCAGTCCCTCATCGGTTATTGTTTGTGTGTGTGTATCACACGCTGTTACCGTCTATCACTTGTCTGTGGATTAAGCCTTGTCTTTGTTGATCTGCCTTCGTCTTTCTTCATCATGTGAGTGTGTGCAGTTTACGTTGTCGAACAAAAAGACTAAGTGTTGTCAAGTTATGTGTACCGCATGCTTTATTTTACTAATAAATTGAAAAACCCTATGAAACTGCATGGGGAAATCTCAGTGGTAAATTAGACTTCCAGGTGTCATCCCTGCACTGCACCGCTTTCTGCACATATTCAGAGATTGTTTAACGGTTTAACATCAAACCTCTCCCCTAATGTATGCAGTCTTTTCCCTTTTCATCATTATTAAACAATTTAAACAATTTGCCTGGTTACAAGGTGAAAACACACCTTGTAACCGGACACTTGATGGTTTTCTGCAAAGTAATGGATTACTTCAAAGGGGGATATTTGTATGTTCATTTTAGTCTGAAAGGCATATATTTTTCCCCACACCAACAAAATCCATGCTGAAGATGAAAGTTGTCTTGCGATTTCAAATTTAATTTGTTCAGTCATCCATTAAATTGGCATGCATGCTCTCTCTCTCTCTCTCTCTCTCTCTCTCTCTCTCTCTCTCTCTCTCTCTCTCTCTCTCTCTCTGGTTGAGGCTGAGAGCTGGGTTTTAAAATGGAACACCAGCTTTGAATGAGAATGAGAGATAGACCACATAAAACGAGAAGCACAGTGAACTTAAGCAATCAAATTAAAAAAAATGTTATTCAGTTTGAAATGAGGGACAAACCTCTTTCCTGATGCATTCCAATCATGAAGACCCTCGGCTACAACCCATATAAGAGGGAAGTAGACTTTAGATGGCAGGAGGATGGAGAGAGCATGTAAGGTGATTCTGTCAAAAACAGAAAATGCAATTGAGAGTTGAATGGCCAGGTGTGGGGTTGATGGAAAATTTAATAATGCTGTGCAAAATGTAGAAAGTGTGACTATGAACTCATCAAAGGAAAAATAAATTAAAACGGACAAGAGATTGAGAAAGGAGACACTATTTCTCAATTTGCACTTAATCACTTTGTCCTTAGTCAGCAGTTTTTATGACCTCATCAGCCAAACTGGTCGAAGCAAATTAAGACTAATTAAGTGCTTGCTGCCGTTTGTGGAAAGAACCACCAATAAACGATCTAATAATTAACCATTTTCATCCTGCCATGTAAGTAATATGTCAAAGAGCAACTCACTCAAGACATTTAGCCTTAGTTCAGCTGGAATTAATAATGAAAAATGGAAGTTCTTTTTATTATTTTTCCCCCATCTGCATTACTTTAAATGTCACTGCCATAGATAACTGGATCACAGGCTACAGTAGATTCTTCCTCAATAACCCCATCAAGGTCGGTCACAAATCTTGGAGTAATCTTTGAAGACCAGCTGACCTTCTCAGACCATATTACAAAAACAGCTTGATCATGCAGGTTTGCAATGCACAACATCAGGAAGATCAGGCCTTTCCTAACTGAGCAGGCTTCACAGTTTCTTGTCCAGGCCCTGGTTATTTCTTGGCTTGCTGGACGTCCATCATGTGCAACTAAACTTCTACAAATGTCTTGTCTTCAACAAGCCCAAAAGAGCCCACGTCACTCCTCTGTCCACTTGCTGCTCGCATCAAATTCAAACCGTTGACGCTTGCTTACAGATTGACCACTGGCTCAGCTCCCTCTGACTTTCACTCGCTCCTATGAGTCTATATCCCTACCAGAAGCCTACGATCGATCAATGAGCGACGGCTCGTGGTACAATCGCAAAGAGCTACAAAGTCACTCTCCAGAACATTCTCATTCACGGTTCCATGCTGGTGGAATAATCTGCCCATCATCATCCCGAATGCAGAATAATATTTAAATATCATGTACATCATGGAGTTTGTTGTAGTTTGTGATAGGATTTGCCACCACTGTAAGGGATAAATACAGGTGTGCAAGTAATTTGCTAAAAGAAGACATCTTAGAAGGCAGCATAATTAAGTTGCCTACTTTTTGGAACAGTTTTCACATCGGCAGCGCATCCACGATGACTTAAAACACTGCCTACAGAGGTAACTCATTAGATTGTAAAACACAGCGTGCATCTCTCTTTATATAGCTTCCTCGCACTCTGTAGAATTGGAGCTGTTATTGTTTATGATTCATTGCACATTGTTTCACCCCCAAAATAAGACCTTTTCTACATGATGCACAAGTACTGCGAAAACAAAAACACAAGAGAGGCACTGGAGAGAGAAAGAGAGTTGAAAAAGTAAAGTAGGCATTAAAAAACTGTGCAGCGCTAAGGATGGGAGAGAGAAAAGAGAGACACTCTGAGGGGAAGATACAAATATTGTGCACAGAGAAGTGGAAGCAGAAGAACAGAGCGACATGTATTATAAAAACAGAAGCAGAGTCAGATGAGCTTTGTTAGAAAGACAAAGAGGCATGGAGGGGTTATTTGGTTCTTTCTTTTGTTTACTCAACTGCTCTGAATAGGAATGGTCTTTACCATCCCTCCGAGAGGCAGGGACGTGCTGGCCAGCTCCGCTCCTTTTTTATCTTGTTCCCCCAGAATGAAAGATGTTTGCTCTCACCTAAACGTGCCAGGCTGTCACACTGGGCTCAAAACCCATTAACACGGACAGAACGTGGGTCAACAGGCCAGCCACTGATAAGGATGACCAAACTCTATTGCTTTCACACTAACACACACATTATACCAAAACAAATACTTGACCAGACACACAGCTGCACACATACACTATAAAAATGAGGAAGACTATGTCTTTATACCATCTCATTCTTTATGCTTTTGGTCTGTATCACATACACATGAATACACAGAGGTGCTAGCTTTGTTTTCCTTGAAGTTCACTTCAAGAATTGTGACAAATGTTTTTGTATCTAATTGTGCTCTTTCCATGACTTCAATTCAATTCAAATGTATTTGTATAGCGCTTTTCACAATACATATTGCTTGAAAGCAGCTTTATAGAAAGTGCACTTCAGAAATG
>JAOTRC010000034.1:16802532-16812667 GCA_027497675.1 Cyprinella lutrensis
ACTTTATATCTCGCAATTCTGACTTTATATCTCGCAATTCTGACTTTATATCTCGCAATTCTGACTTTATATCACAAAATTCTGACTTTATATCTCGCAATTCTGACTTTGTATCTTGCAATTCTGACTTTATAACTCGCAATTGCGACTTTATATCACGCAATTCTGATTTTTATCTCGCAATTCTGACTTTATAACTCGCAAATCTGACTATCACTTGCAATTCTGACTTTATATCTCGCAATTCTGACTTTATAACTTGCAATTGCGACTTTATATCACACAATTCTGACTTTTTATCTCGCAATTCTGAGAAATAAAGTCAGAACTGCGAGATATAAAATAAAATATTTATTTTTATATTCAGTGGCGGAAACAAGCTTCCATAACATCCAGCCGATTGTTATCGAAGAATAAGACCCGACAGGGAGATCAGGACTTTTTTGTAATGTCTTGAAATCGTACCTGTTTATCATCTTATTATGTAGTACAGTGTGCAAAACAATGAACACAGCAACAATATTATGGCACTTTTTTAATACGGAAGTTCTCCGATTTAATTTTCAATAGGCAACTATCACAAAATGATTGTATGAAACAGTCCATGGCGTGAGAAGAGAGACACGAAAGACTCGTCAGGCCTTAGATACGGATACCCGGATGAGCTCTATGTTATTCTGTTTTGCTCTTGAAAACGGTTGTTATCGGAACAGTTCTCGGAATCAAGCAGTCCAGCCGTGTAATAAATAGATTTAGCATCACGTCACAACATTTACAATATTTTAAATCTTTGATTGTATTTACTCTCACTTAAGTCTCTCCAAATAAAAGTTTTAATTTCCTAAAAAAGATAATAATAATAATAACACTGACCCTAATTTTTTTAACAATAGTCTGCAGTGCATATTTATTTATTTATTTTTATTTTTTATTTTTTTCCTCTTCTGTGAAAGTCATGTAAATTATTACTTTCTAAAATTTCTTGATATTTTTCAATTGCTTGGATTTTTGTTTGCTGAGGTTATGCATGTCCAAACTTCTCAGGAAGACAGATGCTCATTTATAGTTCTGTAAAGTACACTTTGGTGGCTTCCTGTGCCAACAACAGATCATTGAAAACAGTCTTCCGTGTAGACAGCCCAGCCAGGATTTACTTATTAAATTAGCCAGATCCCTACCCTTGAGAGAACACACAAGATGGAAAAACAAACTAGCTACAGTACAGAAACGCATCACAAATGGTTGCAGTACACTTAGAACTGTAAACAAGTCACCATGTGACACTTTTATTTAATATAGTATTCAGTTAAACTAATGATATGCAATTAAATTCTCCGTTCTTAATTGTTCTGTATAATTGTAGAAATTTCGTCCAAGTTTTAACTTAACTCAGTTTTTTTAGAACTCAGACACGTTCCTTTTATTTCCCAAAGTGACTTAGATATCACTCCAAGCTTTATTGGAGAGGAAGTGCACACACAGCACGCTGGTGATGGCACTCTACAATGTGCTAGTTACTGCCATCAGCAATTAGCCCCATCTGCTTTGATGAGCCATTAAGCGCAGAATGCTGTGGCGCTGAGTAAAGCTGGATTTGCCACGACTTATCAGAGGAAAGAAGCTGACGGTGAAGGAAGGGCTGGCTTGTGATGTCATAACACTCATCTGTATTAATACGCTACCGGTCAAAAGTTTAGGGTCGGTAAGATGTTTTTAAAAAGCAGTCGCTTATGTCACTAAGGCTGTGCTTATGTAAAACAACTGTTTTCCATTTTAATGCATTTCCAAATGTAATGTGTTTCTGTAAGGACAAAGCTGAATTTTTGAATTACTCTAGTCTGCAGTGTCACGCGATCCTTCAAAAATTATTGCTAAAAATGCTAATTTGGTGCCAATTAAACATTTCTTGTGCTGCTTAATAATTTTTTAGAAACCGTTTTATGATTCATTGATGAACTGAGTTCAGAAGAAAGAAATATATATTTTTTTTCTAACAATGTAAATGTCTTTAGTGCTGCTTTTTTAATCAATTTAGAGTGTCATTGCTAAATAAAATAATTAATGTATTTAAAAAATATCTTACTGACCCCAGATCTGTCAATGGTTGTGTGTATATTGAATGTGAATGATTAAAAAGTTATTTTTTTTTCTCCACAATATACATCTGTTGTTGAAAACATGGTGTGCTATGTATGGTATTTTATAATTTTAGCCTTTGATTTATAAAATGAAGCATTTTAAAATATATGTAGATTATTTAATTATTATATTATATTATATTATTATGTTATTACATTTGCATGAGATTGTGAGTCAGTGTTGTGCGGTTACCCTATTTTCAAGAAACTGTACATTACATCATTATATATTATTATCCTTGAATTGTAAACATTGTATTTACAATCTTTCCAAAACGGTGTACTATTGTTTATTGTCCTCATTTTTGTTCTTATAGGCAAGAAATTCTTCCAGTTCCTATTCAAGTTCATTGAGAGACCTCCTACAGCGCAAAATCAACGCACTGGAGGAACAGCTCCATCATCACTATGACAGTCACTACGGCCACCATGAAAACCATCATGGATATGGTCATCATGAGGATCATCATGACCATGATGACCACCATAATACCCACAGCAATAACCACCACGATGACCACCACGATGACCGTCACGATGACCATCACGATAACCACGATGACCATCACGATAACCACGACAACCACCAGGCAAACCATCACGATGACCATCACTCCAGCAACCATCGTAACAACCATCATAATTATCACTATGAGCGTCACAGCGACCACCATGATGATCATCATGACAATCATCATAACGGCCATGATGATCATCATGACAACCACCATAGCAGCAACCACCATGATGATCGTCATGATGACGGCCATCATGGCAATGGCCACCATGATGATGGACATGGAAATGATGATCATGGCCACCATCCACAAACCTCTTTCAAGCCACCTGGGTCAAGAACGCCTGTCCGTGGAGCCCTCAGTAAGCTAGATGCAGTGCTGAGTAACCTTCACCTCAAGACTCCAGAACCAGGTGACGTGTCCTAAAAAGTAGAGTATAGGAAGAGAAGTGTTTGTGCAGAATCTTAGATTTGTATTTAACCATTCAAATTTAAAGGGTTCACCCAAAAATGAAAATTCTTTCAGTATTTACTCACCCTCATGTTGTTCCAAACCTCTATGTGTTTATTTGTTCTGCTGAACCAAAAGGAAGATATTTGGAAGAATGTTTTAAACAAACAGATCTCAATCCCCATTGAATATAGTGAACTAACCCTTTAATTACATAAAGAAATTTTGCGTTAGTCACCTGTTTTGGCAGTGAGCCATTGACACCCATTATAATTATCGAATGTTCTATATATCGCTTATCCTGCCTGAAAAGAGCATAAACATTAAAGAAAATGTTCAAAGGCTCAATTAATGAACATTCATCTTAAAAAAACTGTTCGTGTTCCACTGATTTGCTGCAAATCAGGTGAATTTTAGCTCAATGTTTTGGCTGAAAGTCAATGATGCCCTCTGTCGTTAGAGAACAGCAAGATGGCCGCTCGAACAATTCTGGTGGCTTAACTGCCTGACAGCCGTTTAGAACGCAATGAGCAATCCAGTCATTAGCCTGTATAGAACAGTGCGTATGCATTTAACCCAGGTTCCCTTAGAAGGAAAAGAGATGCTGCGTCTGTTGTAGACGCTACGGAAACATGCATTGGTGTCTGAAGCACATGTTAAAACATGCCAATTCTATTGGGTGAGGCAGTCATGTGACATCACAGTCCGGTCTCATCCCAAGGCGTCATCTAACTAACGCTTTTGACAATGCATCAACATCCGACACACATGGCACCCTTTTGCATCAATATGAGACGTAGATATATATGTATGGCCCAGAAGGCACCTCCTAGTGGTCTAACCCTAACACTACCCCAGACCTAAACCTACCCATAACCAAAGCGTGTTATATTGACGCTAAAGGGTCGGATTTAGACGCATTGTCAAAAGCGTCAGTTAGATGACGCCCTAGGATGAGAATGCGTTGGACATCACTGACTATAAAAGGGTGCCCGCGTTAGACGTTATCAACTTAATTTTGTTTGAAGGAAGACGTGCCGACAGTGTGACAAGTATGGAAAGGCGATACAGCATTGAACTGAAATTACATATGTAACTCAATATATTCCCTATTGAGGGAACTTAACGATGCCTCAGATGCTGACGCTAACATTAATGCCCATTATGCCATACTGACAAATACCTGCACTCAAGCTGAGATGGAAACCCTAAGCGAACAAGCCCAGGCTCGATTTTCCAGTTGCCTAGGCGTTTACCAAGTGACCGTTTGTAAGAGCTTCAGTGTCTAGAGATGTGAACACTCAGCTCAGCTCAATGCTACCCTTTTTCAGAGCTTTTGGGAGTAGAGCTTGAAAGAGAAACTGCCTCCGCCATCTCTTACATCTTTCACTGAAAGAGGGTAAAGAGACCAAAGAGTCACCAGTGCGCTCAGACTAGCAGGATCCGAGGGAACACTCTTACTTCCAAACTGGAGGAGTTGACCTTCTCTGATACACTTTTCCCACCGATTCACAAGGGAAACTTGTTGTCTCACTTCCACATCCAATTACATAAACTGTGTTCGGAGGACTATTTGTGAGGAGGGAGCCATACAGATAGTGGGTGACACATATGATGACCTAGTCCGCCTTAAAAGCACTTAACCCTAGGCTGATTGTTGTTCCTTGCCTCTTGTCTGTGAAAGCTCCCAGAGCTCTTTTATTTCTCGAGAGAGCTTGCTCGATCCCCTACCGTAGGCTTGAGTTTATGGCTTTTTGGCTTGGTTAGTTGGGGACACTTAATATGTTGCTATATTATTGACTTAAATACACTGCCACTGTTGGATGAGAACTGAACTTCAACTGAATAAAGACAGTTGACTGTTGTCATTTTAGAGTTGCTTTAAGAAGACTTTTTAACCTGTTCAGAACATGAAAAATAAGACCTACTTAAGTTCCCTATCGAGGGTACGATATTTGCTGACACTATGAGAAAGCCTTCAATGTGTGCCAATGTCTAAACTAGGAGATCTTTCTTCAAATGTCTTTTGAAGATTTCAGTTGAGCTTTTATGTGTTATGCCAGCACATTCTCATCCTTTAGCGTCATTTGACGCTATATGACAAAACGGCGAAATACTACGCACATGGCACCCTTTATCGTTAATATAACACGCGAACCCAAGGCGTCATGAATCCTTTAGCGTAATATGAGACTACCCTACCCCACACCTAAACCTACCCATCACAGCTCGTTATATTAACGATAACGGGGGCCATGTGCGTAGTATTTGGCCGTTTTGTCATATAGCGACACATATGACGCTAAAGGATGAGAATGCGTTGCTTATACTGTCTCTGACTATAGGCTTCCAAACCTATTTTTATACCTCCAGCACAATCACTCAAATGTTCCTCTCACAATCTTCTTCTTGTTCTTGTCATTTTCTGTATTGCTTCCCCATTGTTCCATTCTCACTTTTTCATTCCTCCTCTTGTTCTTTCCGTGACCCTATTAGCAGAATGGCAGGCTGTCTTTCTGTACAAGGTAGATAGAGTTCACGCTCGCTTCTCTTTCCTCCATTAGACCTGCGAGCCAGCCAGCGACTAATTAATTGTAATGTCGATTGCACAACAAAGAGTGTTTATTTGTGTCTGTCTCCTTTTAGCGATGACTCCTGGCATGGATTTGAACGTTTGTCCTCCCATCTTTCTTTCTCTCTCTCTCTCTCTGTCTGTCTCTCTTTCACTCTGATGAGTAATTTCACTCTCTTAATATGCGGGCAAATTAAACCTCCATCGTTCTTATTATGAGCATAATGTGTGATTAGTTTGGTACAAGTCTTTAACAGTACAAATTAATGTCAGACATGACTTTATCTACCACTTGAGGTAGGCAAAGGTTGAAGCAGACTGAGAGTTTGCCAGAAAAGGGGAGGGAATGGAAGGAAGAAGGAACTAGGGAATCAAAGCAACAGGAGATCAAGGGGGGCAAAAGATCGAACGAAAGTATGCACAGGAAATCTCCAACTCCCAGGATAAAAGGAGGAGCCTCACTCCTTTTATTTATTTATGAACCTGTTTAACTTCAAAGCAGATTTTGCCCAAGTCACAGCGGGTGCTGTTCATTGCCATTTAGCTGCTTAAATATTTTCCAGGTTCGTAAATAGAACTTGGCTTGCAAGGTCCCAGCTGAAAAGCAGCACGCTTATCATTAGCATATGCATACGTCACGCTTTACTTTTCTCTGCAACAAAAACTCAGTGTGTTTTAATCCAATTTCCCATTTGTAAGCCTAATTTTGTTTGTCCGTCCTCTGAGCTTTGATTTGATCTCGTTCCCGCTTCAGAAATGGTTAGTTCGCTGACAGGCCACGCCCCTTTGATTGATTATTTCAAAGTGAGAGGGTGTTTATCGCGGTAATTCTAATTGGCTGTTAATTGGTTATTAGTCTTGTCACTTAGCACAGGTGTTGTTTGTTTGGTCAGAGAAAAGAAAGGAGGGAAGCTCGCCTCTTCGGGCTGAAACCAGTGGTGCTTTGTAATTGTGATATATTTAAAGTCTACCCGTTTGTGTCATTTCTATTTTCCTGCGAGCAATACAACAGATTGGAAAATGTTAATATTTGTGGCGGAAAAATGGAACTGTGGCACCGTGTTGTGCTGGAAGGCTAATGAAGTCAAGCATATGTCCTTCGGATGCACATATATTTTGCATGCGTGTGTGTATTCTGGTCTCTTTCTTGAGTGCTTTTCCTGACCGTGTTAATTTAAGGGATCCCATCCATAAAATTAGGTGGAGAGGGCTTGTATTTGTCTTGGAAAAATGGGGGAAAGAACAGAGAGAGCAGCAGAAAAAGAGTGGCTTTCTGAGAATGGGGTTTTCATATAAATGTATGTATATTAACTGGAACAGTCACAGAGTGTGATAGCATTCATATCTCACCGTAGTCCATTGTGTCTTTTTAATTCTCTCCTGTGCTCAGTTTCTTTCTCTCCACATCCTTTGCAAAGTAGATGTGCATTTGTTTTAGAACAATTAATTACTTTATACTGCATAAAACACCATATATAAAAATAACAACCATCTGTTTTTCCTAGCAAATGATGTTTGTCTGAAAATATACTTAATTAAAACCAGCAAACAAAGCAGAAAAACCACACACAGTCCAACACCCTTGTACAAAGAGAGTTGAATGGTCTCCTCAGATATATTCTATATTCTTAGATCCACATACTATACGATAGTGTTCAAATGGGTTTTAATGTGTTTTATAATGGTTAGTAATACATTTAAAGTGCTGTGTTTTAAAATGGTAAATTTGTCTCTCTCTCTCTGTTCCTACTGTCATTGTTCCTGTGAAGCAGACCTTATAAAAGGAGGTGAAAAAAATATAATGAAAGGTCAAGGGAAAATAACTGGAAGATGTTAGGTAGTGAGAAAAGACAACTGCGTTTGTCAGAGAAAATGTGCAGTCTATTTTTCAAAATAGTGAGCACATATCTTCAAGTGAAAGATTGAAGGAATAGTTTTCAATTTGTTTAATAGAGAGTTCAGAAGAACCATATTTGTAATATTAAATATAATAATTTGTAACTGTATAATGATACTTTTCGATCAATTTAATGTTTCCTTGCTGAATAAAAGAATTAATTAAAAATATTTTTTTTAAAAATGGACTGACCCCAAATTTTTGAACGGTCTATATATTCAGAAAGATTGCTAAAGACAAAACAGTACATGATAAAACAAAGCATACATGAAGACATACAAAACTCTTACATAAAAATTTGTTTCTTAACTAAGCAACAAAAAAGTATCTGGCTAACCATCCTAAATGAAAATGCTACAGTCTTATTAGCTCTATAAAGTATTGTAGACCAAACTGTAATACATATTCTAAAGAGCTTGACCGCGTAATGACTGATGTAGTCCGACAGGTACCGGGGGTCTAGAGCGCCCTTTTCCGAAAGGACAGCCGCACGGATGGGTTCTTTTCATGCCTCTGTTTTTGGAAAAAGAGGGACGCCTTTATTTTTACTCTCCTTCTTTCACCCCTCTCAAAGAGTCAGGAAGGGCCCATGTGGAGGTTCTGACATTTAGCCTCCCTGAAGAAGTGAATAATTCAGTAAGGAGAAAGGTACAAATGTCAGGTGCTGGGAATAAACTTGCCTGAAGAAATGCAAGATTTCAAATAAAGACATTGATATGATAATCCCAGCAGATCTCTGGCCATGGATATCGTCCTGTTTTGCATAGCAGTACAGATGAGTCTGTGCACATTTAGGATTCTGATTTGAAAATAAAATGAACCTGGCCTCTTTTGTGACCATTAATTGGACATAATGTAACATCAAGTTGATTAATCTTGATTGATAAGCCAATGAAAGTGGACTCTCTGTGAGAGAATGTTAAACTGATATCACTGATATGACAATCAGTTGTGAAGCAGTTTAAGGGAATAAGGAGACTTTTGGTTCAAAATGCAAATTAATGCAATTTCCAAGCCAGCAGCTTTTGATCTGTGCACAGGGAAGTGGTTGTTTCTCTCTCTCTCGTGCTCTCTCTCTCTTTCTCTCTGTGTGTGTGTCCTGGTAAACCCTACAGTATGGGGACAAACTGTCCCCTCAAAGATGCCAATTTCCTAAGTCATTGTGGGGACATATTTTGGTCTGCCAGTCAATAGCTGCCACATCTGTCTCATATTACCATAAGGGCAACTTTAACATCCGCCGATGCCGACAGACAGATGGTAGCAAGCATTTCTTTTAAACTCAAACAGAATTAAATGTAACCTCTCTCACCTTCCCGTTCTCCCTCCTGTCTCTCTCTTTATACCTTTGTGGCCAGGTGTAACTGGCTCTTTGTGCTGAAAAACATCATGTGATTAATCATTTCAGCTGTATTGCACACATTCTCATCACAGTTGCAAAGCTAACAGGAATGTCATGTCATCTTCAAGCGCTCAGGTATGATTTGAATGATTCTGGTCCAAAATTTTCCATCAACCTGTTGCCTTTGGATTGCAACATGACTAGGGTGACAACACAACTGAAATGTGAATTTGGTCACACACACACACACACACACACACAAAAAAAAATCTTTAATGTTGTCTCAGTTAATGAGTTTGAACATATTGTGTTTGAAAATCTTATATATAGTTCACGCAAAAAAGAAAGATCATTTCTCATCCTCGCATTCTTTCTTCCGTAAGACCATAAAAAACACACAATGTTTTCCATGCAATTAAAATAAATGGATAAATATAGGAAAAAAAGGATGCTAAATCACGAACGGTACTTATGGTCCTTGTTGTGTACTGTAATCCTAGTCTTCTGATTTCATAAAAAGACCAAATTGTTCTTGTTTTGGTGCTTTTTGCCCCAGGCATGCTCAGCACTGTGTTATGTTGTTGCTTTGTGTCCACTGTTTTGTGGTATTTATCTTTGTGATAGTTTGTCTTGGCGAAGTGATATATGGAGTGGTGGTTCTTTTAGTAAGACCGCGTTAATTTGGTTTTCTCCAGGTCAGACCGTCACAGACACAGAGACATATGCTTTCGCACACACACTGTGTTCCCAGACCTCCCAAAGACTGAAAATAAAATGCCTTCTAAATCTAATTCAGCAGAACAAATAAACAGAGGAAGAGGAACATGGCTGAACCCAGCTGCTTATAAAATCAGAAAAAAAAGAAAAAGAAAAAAACAGAGACCCCTACCATCTTTCTTTAAAGACTCCAGACTTCCATTTGAACTGAGGTGCTTTTCATTGAAGTTATCACAGACTGCTTCCCGTTATTGATCTCCCAGTCCATCTATCTGTTCTTCTCTGCCTCTTTTCTCTTTTTTTCTTCTGTCTCTGATTTGGATCTATCAACGACAGTCAAAATCTCTTATATCACAAGGATGGCACACTGGCTTATAAGGCAGAATGTGTTCCAAGATACGCGTGTTTGTGTTTGTGTGTGTGTGTATATATGAAGAGTTCAGATGCAAAAGCCTCTAAATGCCATTTGAAATTTTCTTCTAAAATGACCATTTTTATCAA
>JAOTRC010000034.1:16815105-16830152 GCA_027497675.1 Cyprinella lutrensis
TTTCTTTATTTAGTACATGTGTTTAATTAAATCTCCACTTGTGTGTTCCTGTGAAAGCTGTCAGGGCATGTGGGTAGAATCCAAATGGAGTCCAGTGTTTTGCCCAATGGCATATTTTGGCTTGTTTTCGTGCTGACACTGGCAGCGTTGAACTGCTTGTCTGAGCTGATAAATCAATACGTGATGCTCACACCCTGGTGTTTCTGCGGTGTGCCAGAAAGCCATTTGAGTTTGTTTGCTTTCACTCATATTGTATTCATGCAGTTTCAGTGTGTTTGTGTGCAAGGCTTAGTGAATCTGATGATTGAATATATGCGCTTCTCATCAAAAGAGGACCATATTTTTGTTGTATAAGCTTATCTTTGTGTGTATTTTATTGCAGGTGTGTGTGACTGCACAGACTTCACCACCGGCCGTTATTGTGAGGGTTGTGAAGATGGTTACTATGGCAATGCACTGACTGGCAGCTCAGGCGACTGCTTACCTTGTCCTTGTCCAGATCGCACCACCTGCGCCCAGGTGCCAGAGACGGGGGACGTGGTTTGTACCAACTGTCCGAGAGGCCAAAGGGGTCAGTTGCAGTCAATTTATGTGCTATTTGCATAATTCTTCACAAATACTCAGTTCAGCATTAAGAAGTAAATACATTAGAAGATGAATTACATCATGCACTCACTGTAAATAAATGTACGTTTAGTCATTTAGCAGATGCTTCTATCCAAAGCACAAACACAAAGAGCAACAATAAAAGGATTTTAATGGATCCCCAGGTGTACGGTGTGAATTGTGTGAAGATGGTTACTATGGAAGCCCCCTGGGCTGGGGTGGCACAGTGCAACCGTGTGTGATGTGCGAGTGTAATGGGAACGTGGATCCCAATGCTGTGGGCGTGTGCGATCACATGACTGGACGCTGTCTGAAATGCCTTGGACATACGACTGGGGACCATTGTGAAAAATGCAGATCAGGTTACTATGGCAACGCTTTGGCCAAGGACCTCAATCCAGAGCGAAAGTGCAAACGTGAGTGTCATTTAAAACGTGAATGTGGCACTGTGGCACAAAATGAAGACATTTGATTGGTGTGTAGTCACTACAGTAAGTAATAATGTGTGTCAATAGCTTTTGCCTAACTATGAGGACAGTGTATCTGAAATGGCCTACAATGTGAAAATCAGCAAATGGCGTAATAAATATACTGCATAGTGCCCTAATGCAAGTGTAAAAAAGTAAACTCAAAGGAGTAGGAGACAGAAAGTACCATTAGCTCAGTATAAAAACTATAGAACTCTGTGTAAAATCAGTGATGCTTTGAGACTTCAAAACTGACATTAAATTGTTTTTGAGATGTTCAGCAACATCAAGCATTTATCCTTCAAAAACTTTGTTGCACGCCTCATTAGAATGAAGACATTAAAAAAGCATTTTGTGCATGATATATACAACATTCATCATTATGTGGGTGAGAAGATGTTTCTGAAATTTTTGTAACTCACGAAACATATTGGTGGCATAACTTTTTGTTTATATTGCATCATAAGGCTGTAAACTTATGTTTCTCAGCTTGTGCCTGTAACGTGGCTGGGACATCAGGTTCCCTGAACGACTGCCAGCCGGACACAGGACATTGTGTTTGCCTGAGTCATGTGACCGGAAGAGACTGTGGACAGTGTGAATCTGGCTACTTCAACCTGCAGCCAGGCTTGGGCTGTGAGATGTAAGTTTTGGGATATGTCTGTCTGCCTGGCTGCACGTCTGCCTTTCTGTCTGTCTGTCTGTCTGTCTGTCTGTCTGTCCGTCCGTCCGTCCGTCCGTCCGTCCGTCCGTCCGTCCATTCATCCATCAATCCATCCATCCATCCATCCATCCATCTATCTATCTCTATCTTATGCTTGTCTATCTGTCTTCCTGTCAGCATGTATGTCTGTCTGCCTGTTTATCGGGCCATAGACTAAATTGCTTAAATGCTGCATTCTCGTTATCTTTTCTATAGGTGTAACTGCAATCCCATTGGCTCCTCCTCTTCAGCATGTCATCCAGTCACAGGACAGTGCATGTGTCGAACAGGTGTTTTAGGGGTGTCATGTGACACTTGTCGAATGGGATTCTTCGGTTTCTCCTCTAGAGGCTGCAGAGGTATTACATGTCACTGAACACACAATTGTCAAGTCAGATTTTCCCTTTTTAAATACTCGATTTAAAATTGAATTGTTTATTTTACTTTTGTATATTTTTTTTAATTGTTAACATGATAAAATATGTAATGATAAATTGTGTTATAATCAATTTATTGTTGTCAACTGTTGTAGTGAACCCAAGTGCAGTTTATTTGGAAAACGTGATCAAACATAAAAACAGAGGCATGACATGAAAACCATAAACACTAACATGACGCTTACCACAGTGGTTAGGAAATAATACTTGACAAAGTCACAAGGCATACATGAGGGCTTAAATTCACACAAGGCTAATGACAAGTCAAGGGATACCTGTGGACATAAACCGTGATATAAGACTTTGGCCATATTGATATCTCTAAGCCATTTATTTCCTGTGACACCTGTAAAGTCATGTTCACAAACATCTTGCACAGTGTTTGGTCACACTACAAAGTGTCACTGTGGCCTCAAAGCTTCAGCACTGCCACTCTGAGCTTGATTGATATGTCTGAGGTAAAACACGTCCCCCCTCATTTAGCATACTGAGCAATAAATGTGTAAATAAATAAATGTATAAATAAATTAATTAATAAATAAATACATTTATAAATAAAAAAAATATTTATAAATAAATAAATAAATGTAGACTTAAATGCATATATAAACAAATAAATATATAATAAATGCATAAATAAATAAATGAAAAAAAAAATAAATGTGGGAAAATATATAATTATACATAAATAGGGAAATAAAAGTATAAATAGTAATTTATTTTTATTTATTTAACATTTCTTTGCATATTTTTTTATTCATTTTTAATTTTGATTAAATTAATTTTTGGTTTGGTCCTCCACACCTGTGAATATTGAAACAATGAAACAACGACAACACATAACACATGACTAGAACAGGGGATAACATGACAGACATGAAACAAAACCAAAATGTATTTTACTGCGAATTCAACTCAGTAAAAATTATAACTATAACACTTTGTTTTGATCAATTCTAGAAGAATTTAAAAAATGATATTAACATACTATATTAACCTAATATCAATCTCCCACCTATAGCATGTAATTGTGACCCCATGGGCTCAACCTCAATGCAGTGCCATGACAACGGTACGTGTTCTTGCCGCCATGGGTTTGTCGGCTATAAGTGTGACAAGTGTGAACTGAACTACTACCAGAACCGCCTGACCCACCAATGTGAGGAGTGCCCTGTGTGCTACAGTCTCATCAGAGACCAGGTGGGTCAGAGAGATGATGAAGCATGAGAAATGATCTGTTTATGTAATGGTTGCCTAGCAGATTAAAAGTTCACAATTACTTGTTATCTCACCCACTCATTAAGTTCCTTTGCTCAGACACTGATACTGTAGGTTCCTATGACCTACATCTTCCTACTTGTTCATATTGAGCATGAATAGGTGGTAACGCAACGATGATTTTAGCTCTGCCCTTTAAATGATAGTGGAAAGCTCAGTGGGGTTTAATAACAAGGTGTGATAATCAAACCTACATCTACTGCTGTAATTGAGTACTTTGGGTTTTTTTAATGTATATGACCACTTTTGCACATTGTCTCTAAATTCTCGTTTTCACAAGTTTTGCTAATGTATTATTTATTTATTTATACATTGTTACATGTATAGGCCAGTAAACTGAAAGCCAGACTGCTGGATTTGGAGACGCTGCTCAGTGGTTATGACTGCAATAGATACAGTCGGCAGTATCGTGGGCGCCAGCAGCACAGGCACCAACATAATGGCCTGGACAATCATATACAGAAGGACCAGGTTGAAGACTATCTGCCCAATGCATTGGAGGACCTACTTGCTATTCAAGGTGAAAGAAAACTTTAGACGAAAGTCCTTAAATGGATAGTTCACCCCAAAAATGAAAATTCTGTCATCATTTACTCACCCTCAAGTTGTTCCCAACCTGAATAAAAGTTTTCTTCTTTTTCTGAACACAAAAGAAGATATTTAGAAGAATATGGGTAAAGAAACAGTTGATGGCGGCCAATACTATGGAAGTCAATGGGGTTCATCAATTGTGTGGTTACCCATATTCTTACCCACTTTATATTTTAGCCGCTTTTGTCCTGAGAATTTATTTTAAAATGTCATTAAATGGTAAAATACCGTTATTCTGTTTTTCTGAGGGTTGAACTATTATACTATAACATGTGCAGTACTGTTTAAAAGGGGTCAGAATTTTTTAAAATCCTTTTAATTGTAACAGCATTTCACTGTTGTAATGTTTTTTACTGTATTTCTTATCAAATAGCATAAGAGACGTCTTTTGGACAGTGTAATTTAAATCCAAAACAAACTTGTCCAATATGGTTTGGACAAGTTACAATTTACCATAGTTTATTAAAGACAAATGTGGAAATATCAACAACGTGAGATTTTATTGTTGGATGCACATGCAAATTTGTGCCTTGTTTCAGCTTTGTTGCTTCTGCCAGTGACAGTTGTTTTGTTGGAAACTCACTGCTGATGCAACACTGATGTTTCTTCTTTTGATGCAGAGGCTCGTGAGGCCTTCATTAAGCAGTTCTCACAGCTGGAAACATCTGCCCAGACATTACAGCTACAGCTGCGTAGCATTGCAACAGCGCTTAACTGCAATTTGACAGACAGTGGAAAAGAATCAGAGAAAGGAAAGACTCTAAAGGGTGAGAATGAGTGTCAAGAGCTTGTTGACACTTTATCCGCTGCTCTGAATATGCAGGACCAGCTTCAGAAGATGACTCTTGACCTTAACAGCATGGTGAGTCTGCACGGATCTATTAAATGAGTGTCTTATCCATCTGACCAGAGAACATGTCTTAATGGAGATGCCTTTGTGATTCTCTTCATACATCTTATTCTCAGGTCATCCCTTCTGTAATCCCTAAAGAACCAAACAAATGGAATGCCATAGTGAACGAATCTGAGGTGCTAGTGAAAAGGTTTGCAGAAATATTGACTACAAATCTATCATAATGTAGATTCAAGTTTTAAATGTGACTTCTGCAAAATATGGTTTATACACTGATGTTATTAAAAAATGTTTTCAACTTAAATTACATTAAAGTGACTTTAAAAAATGAGTTTGTATAACAAAAAAGTTGCTGTCATAACTTATACATGTTTACAGTGTAATGTTTTCTTTTAAAAGTCACACAGACATGGCAGCTTATATAGAGCAGACAGCAGGAGATGCCTTTAAATTGGCTAACAGAACCTATTCACAGCTGATCATTCTACTTGACGACAACTCCACAGAGTCTCATGTACAGGATCTCACAGAGAAGTGAGTTACATTATGTTTGTGTCTGTTCTCATCAAACTCATTTATGGTCCTTAATAACTCATTTTAAATGTCGCTCTCTATTTTTGTCTGAAAGGCTAGAGGAGATGCAGCAGTTGAAGGAGAATCTGACTCTTGGGGTTAATGAGACTTTAGTGACACACCTGTCACTTCAGAGGCACAACTCTGAGATAGCCGCCATTTTAGAGAACATCACTGCTTCACTTTCAGAACTACGCACAACAGAAGGCAATTTCACCCTCAAAGAGGAGGAGTTCATTATAACATCTTTCTCACAGATGTTTAATCAAACAAATGTCACAGCAAACCAGGATACAGAACTTACACAGGTTTGTCCTTGTAGTCTCATTGGAGATAGTGGAACTGCTTTTGATGCCTTAAAGGAGTAGTTCTCTTTTAAAAAAAAAAACTTTTGCTGATATTTTACTCACCCCCATGTCATTCAAGATACCCATGTCATTCTTTCTTCAGTCGAAAATAAATTGAGGTTTTTGATTAAAACAATTTCAGGATTTTTCTCCATATAATGGACTTCAGTGGGAACCAAACAGTTCTTCTGTGCCAAAAGACAGTTTCAGTGCAAACTAGAAACTGTTCAAAGGGCTTTAAACGATTTCAGACGATAAATAAGGGTCTTATCAAGCGAAACGATCGCTCATTTAAAAAAAAAATTACAACGTTTAAGTTTTATAAGCACAAATGCTCGCCTTGCTCTGTTCTGTGATGCGCGTTCTTGACTCTCCTGTTCGAAGTCGTTTATCAAAATGAACAAATCTTTTTTTCTTGTCATTTGGTTCATTCAACATCTAAAATCGTTTAAAGCCCTTTGAACCGTTTACAGTTTGCTCTGAAACTGTCCATTGGACCTTGAACCGTTTGGTTCCCATTGACGTCCATTATATGGAGAAAAACCCTGGAATGTTTTAATCAAAAATCAGTGCCACAAAGTGAATGGCTTACCTTTAACACTTTCCCATAAATTGACCGTGAGCGTCATCTTCGTAGTTCTCGAGCATGCTTCGCGACGCTTTATCTTAATTAATATCTTAATTTGTTTTCCGAAGTTACTGAAAGTCTTATGGGGTTGGGTAAGTAATTACTGACAGAATTTACATTTTTGGGTGAACTAACCCTCTAAGTCTGTGAAAGCGGGGGTAATTGGTGGTCAACAGGAGTGCATTTTTATTAAAGGGATAGTTCACCCAGACTGAAAATTGTCATCATTTACTCACCCTCAGGTTGTTCCAAACTACTGAACTGTCCCTTTAAATAATTCAAATCTCAAACATCGGTTTGTGGAAAACATAAATTAGTGAACAACAGGACACCACTAGTGCTTTATCATCATTTGATTCTTCGGAAGCATTCATAAACATTGTTTTATGGTCTAATTTTATGGTGTTTTGTGAGGAAAATAAGTGCTCTTTGCACAATCTAAGACACATATTTATGTGGACTGTCTCCTTGTGTCTGCTAACAAGCAGTGGTTTTATTCAGAAAGTTCCTTACCGGATGATTTTAAGCAGGTTTCTTAAGGAAAAAGTATTGGATTTAAAATATATATAGATGTCTGTCCATTATTTGTATCTTTTGTTGTAAAACACTTTGATTTTGCCATGAAACTAGCTAACGATGCGGATAATGACTAAAAATTACAAGGATATAAAAAGGTTTTGAATTCAAATTCTTCTGAATTTCAGAGCGAGGACCTGATGAACAGGACAACCGAGTTGGACGCTTCTGTTCAGTCAAAAGAGCACATGATAAATATGACTATAGAGGAAATTCAGCCTCACGTGGACAGTGCTGAAAAACACCTGAAAACTGTTCAAGAGCTCAAAGAGGTAAAGCTTCACTGCACTATCGAAGAAGATTAAAGAAGTCCTAGTTATTGGAGGTCTAGCAGTTCTTTCATCCTGTGAATTTTAGCACCTCCTGCCAGTCAGTGTGGTGGGAAATGTTAAAGCATGAGAGAAAAAACAACAGGGATGTGTTCTCAGCTCAAAGCAAATTCAAATGTGACAATTTCCTGTCAAAAGAAAGTGTAATGAGATGCATCTTTTGTCTTTTTATCTGAAGCTGACGGCTGCGGCTGAGGGATTTAAGGTGTCAGCCGTCTCCTCTGTGGTGACAGGGAAAGAGGTTGAGGCGGAGTTCCTGTCTCTACAGAAGGTTCTGGAAGGTAATCATTTCTGCTTTATACTTCTTGATCAAATTTATGACACTAGACAAATTAAAATAAATGAAGCATTTATAATGAACAAATTAAAGAAATGTAGAAGCAAAAAGACTAATATGGTAGGGTTGAGGACTGAGAAATACAGCAGAAAGGTGTACAGTAACACTATAGTTCAGAAGTTTAGGGTTAGTTTTTTTTTCTTGACTTGAAAGCATGAAATTGACAGGAAAGTGGCAGGAAAAGTATTTTTAATGTTATAAATAATTCCTATTTCGAATAAATGCTGTTCTTTTTAACTTTCTATTCATCAAAGATTAGAAAAAAAAGCTATCATTGTTGGTGAAAAAACATTAAAGGAGCAAACTGTTGATAATAAGAAGAAATGTTTATTGAGCACCAAATCAGCATTAGAATGATTTCTGAAGGATCATGTGACACTGAAGACCATCACAGGAATAAATTACATTTCAAAATATATTAAAAATAGAAAATAGTTATTTTAAATTGTAATAACATTTCACAATATTATTGTTTTACTGATCAAAACAGTTTCGCAATGCAGCCTTGGTAAAAAAAGGAGACTTTGTAATGTATAATGGAAGAAAGAACAAGTGAAAATGTTAAAATGTACTTTACATTGTAATAATGTTCTCTGCTGTAGACGTGGAACAAGACTGGCCTCGGCTGCCTACACTCAGCAAAGGGTATCTGAAGAGAGAGAAGTTGCTGAAAGAGAAGACCTTGGTGGATGTGAAAAAAAAAGTCAAGCAGACGGAGAAAATCATCAAACCTGCTGTGGAAAACGCTACGACTGCGAGCAGCACAGCTAAACAAGCAGAGGAGTCTGCAAATGCAGTGGCTAAAGTAGGCTATGCATGAAGGGGTCATGATGGTTCTAAAAATAACATTAATTTGTGTATTTTGTTTAAAATGCAGTATTTATGTGGTTTTAGGTTCAAAAAAGTAATTACATTACTTTGTACTTTGTACTACATTATTGTTGCTCCTCTATGCCCCGCCTTTCTGAAACGCGTCGATTTTTACAAAGCTCATCGTTCTGAAAAGTGCAGTGTTCTCTGATTGGCCAGTGATCCAGTGCATTGTGATTGGCCCAAAAACCTTAAAAGTGTTATGGAAATGTCACACCCCTTACCTTATGGAACATCAGCTCATCTTCAGAACACAGTTTAAGATATTTTAGATTTAGTCCGAGAGTTTTCTGTCCCTCCATTGAAAATGTATAAATGGTATACTGTCCTTGTCCAGAAAGGAAATAAAGACATCATCATCAAATTCAATTCAATTCAATTCGGTAGGACATTAGTGGGTCAGTTACAATGTTTTGAAACATCGAAAATACATTTTGGCCCAAAAATATTTTTAAGCAAACACTATAACATGTCAGCAGAGTCTAACGTCAGCAGCGTCACTGAACACGGCTTGACAACAGAACCGGAAGAGAATACAATGCTGAATAAAGTCGTAGTTTTTGTTATTTTTGGACCAAAATGTATTTTCGATTTTCGTCTTGATTTCCTTTCTGGACAAGGACAGTATAGCTTTCTTAAATTTTCAATGGATGGACAGAAAACTCTCAGACTAAATCTAAAATATCTTAAACTGTGTTCTGAAGATGAACGGAGGTGTTACGGTCTTGGGACAACATGAGGGTGAGTCATTTTGGGTGAACTAACCCTTTAACTTTTATAAAGAATTTATTTTTAGGTTTGAAACTTTGAGCTTTGTAACTCTGCAGATCTTATACTTGCACTAACAGCTACACTAAAGAAAAAGGAAAGAAGAAGAAATCGCATCATATGACCCATTTAAACACATTTTTAAAACTAGTCATGTTTCTTGAACTGTCCAAATGACAAGTAATATTAGTTGGTAACATTTTTATGTTAGTTGGTAAGTCCCTAAACCCCAATATGTGTACAGACTTTGCATTGCCTCGAGGAGCCTAGACTGAAACAGGAACTGATGGGAACTAAAAGACTTGTTATACTTTTATTCATGACAGGATGCCAAGGCATCTCTCACGCAGGGGAAACGGGCAAAACATGCATCTGGACAGTTGCGTTCAGCTGTGGACATCACCATGGAGCAGTTGACTGAGCTGGAAAGCCAAGCTGTGCAAAAACAGGAAACCATGGAGGCAGAGGAAGTAAACAATTTGTCATTACTTGCCGATGTTTGACCAGTTGGTTTGAACCTTAATGTCATTTTTATTAGAACGCAGACTTCTGCGGGACATTCAGTACCGCAAATCTGTTTAGGGGGTTTGAGACACTACAGTACATGAACCAGAGAAAAAAAATCGTATCATTCATGATGCTCATCAGCAATGTCCTGATTAGGTGGTCGAGGAGGTTGTTTTTGCATTGCCATGTTGTTGATGTGCCGTTTCTCCTCAGGACATGGTTTCTTCAAGGAGTGTGATAAACAAAATGGAGACAGCCAAGGAACAGCTAGAGTCTTTTACAAACACGCTAACTCTGCTCCTTAAACAACTGGGTAAATTCACAATCCTATTTTATTTAATGTTTTATCTTTTCAACCCTACATAGGCGGAGCTGTTTGGAGGATGAACAGATTTGATTTATTTTTAAAATTTTTATTATATATATTTTGTTTTGTTTTTTATTCATATTTTTGTTTTATTCCTAAATAGGCGAAGCTGTTTGGAGGATGGTTTTTGTTTTGTTCTGCTTTTTTTTTGTACTGTATGTATTATTTTGTTAATTATATATTAATATAATTAATAATTAATTGTAATAATTAATATTAATTAATATAATAATTTAGTTTTTTTTTTGCTTTGTTCTGATTTTTTTTATTATTTTTTTTTTATTATTTTATCCCTGCAATCCTTCACAGGGAAAGCTGTTTGGAGGATAAATTTAGTGTGTTTTTTCTGCTTTTTGTGTGTGTTTTTTATTTGTTCTGTTTTCAATGTGTTTTATTTATTATGTTTAGTTTTTGTTTTGTTTTTTTTAGTGTGCTTGTATTTAATTTTTTTTTATTTGTTTTATATTAATTTTTTTTTCTCAAAAAGATGAAAAAAAAATCTTCCAATACATTAATAATCTCAAAATAATACTCTTCTCCCATTAATGTTGGCAGAAGCTAATGTGGTGCTGGAGAACTACGATCGTATCCTGAATGAGACCGCATCCCGTCTTCACGTTCTCCAGGTGGCTGTGGAGAGTCCATCTCTCACCGGAAAGATCCAGATGCTTCGTACCGCTGCACACGATCAAGAGAAACAACTGCAAAATCTTGAACAGAGCCTGCAGGACATACAAGAAGAGAGAGACAGTCTGACAGACATCGCCCAGAACTTGCCCAAAACATGCCCACAAAAAGGGCACTGAGCTGGTGGGAGGAAGAAGTCTATCAGTTCTTTAGTCTTGTTAGTCACCTCGGAAAATCAGAATCAATGAAAGCTATAGAAAAAAAGGGAACAAACCTCTGTATTCTTCTTTCAGCTGTGTCTGTTATAAAAGCAAATCTGAACATATAAATGACGCATTAAAATGTAAATTGTTTATAAACGCATATGCATTTATTGTGAAGGCAGAGTGACTTTATTTACTTATTTACTCTAGTGGTAAGAAGTCAAAAATCCAGGTGAATGCATTTATACACTAGCACTTTGAATTGAAATCACCAGTAGTTAAACATGTCAGTGTGATCAATACTGTGATTCTATATAGAATAACACTGAGATTAGGCTTGAAAATTGAAGTTTTGCGGACTTTATTATATATTATGAAGTGTACTGTAGTAAAATGCAACTTTCCCAAACATTTACCCAAAACTAATGGTCATTCCTGTAAATATCCGGTCCTTTTTTGGCCACTTGGGGGTGCCATCTACACAAATAATGTGGTTGTTTTAAATTTACACTGCTGCATAGGAGTTTGAAAACTGAAAATATGGTTTAATAGTCAGTGAATCAAGATCAAATAAACATATTGTGTCATGCTGCTTTCAATAGTGTGATCATACATTGAACCTCAATGTGTTTACTTTTGAGCATGTTGACATGCAACATTACTTATTTAATGTCTAACATGGCATATTAAATATTTATTTTTGTGCTTATTATCCATCTGTTCATAAATTATTATCACAAAAGGAATTGGCTATGAATAGCTTTAACTTTCCATTATTTGGAATTATCAACATGGATGTCTGTGTGGCTATTGTTTGCTTCTTTTCAGTTTTGATGTATATTGGCTTATTGCATTATTCCTGTGTAGACTGAGCTTTTCATTTGTTATCTCGCATTCACTGAGCTAATACTGTTATTAACCCCAATAAACCAAAGACTACAGACACCTTAGCTTATCTACAATTTTAATACAAAGGGAACAAATTTATGAAAAAAAAGAAAACCAAACTGATCAGTCTACACTTTAAGCCGATAACACGCATTCATATGGCATCACAAAATTAAACCTGCATCCATAATATATGTCATATGTACAGATACTTATCAGTGATCAGTTACAGAGCTACATGTTTAACATTGATGCACTGGCTGCTCCATACTAGGCTACGTTTTAACACAAAATACGATACTTAAAGCTGTAAAAGGGACAGTTCACCCACAAATGTAAATGTCGTCATTACTTACTAACCCTCAAGTTGTTCCAAACCATTATGAGTTTCTTTTTCTGTTGAACACAAAAGAAGATAGTTTAAAGAATGTTAGAAACCAGACAGTTGACAACACCCATTGACTTCCATAGAAGAAGAAGAAATAGTATGGAAGTAAGTGGGTGTTGTCAACTGTTCCAACATTCTTTAAAATATATTCTTTTGAGGTTTGAAACACGATGAGTGAGTAAATGACGACAAACAGATCTTTCATTTTGGGTGCACTATCCCTTTAAGAATAGCTGTCGAAACAAATGTTCAAGGTCTCAAAGGCACATTATTGAAAGCAACAGTATTAAAATCTGTCTCTGATGAAACCACCCAGTACATTTATTTGTCTCATGCACAACGATAAGTCATGTAACAGTAATTGCACAAAATGAAATGTTTCTGACTGCAGGTCAGAGCAAAGACAAAATCACAGATATAAACTGAGATTTAAAACGTAAACGCCAAGATAAGATAGATAGGAGACATGAAATAAAATACTATAAGTATTTTAATAAGAGCGTGAAATAAAAAGTGCAATATTTGCAGCAGTCCAAATACAATATATGATATGTGCTACAGTATATAGAACGGCCCTTCTCTTTGGCCTGCATTACCTCTCTTCACCACACGATGGCGTTTGTGGCTGCATTCCTGGCGCTGGCGGGCAATGAGCGCATCATAGGGAGACCTGCGCGCCTCCGACTCTAACCAGCGTGAGATTCCCCCTCTCTCCTTATAACCGACACGAGTGTTCATCCAACGCCGGTCTCTCCTCCTTCATTACCTCCTCTCGACCATACCAGCATGCCTTCTAACCAGGATTTACAAGGTATATGGCTGTCGCTTATCTGTTTTTAGTAAACTGATGCTTTATTTACGCGCAAAGCATGTTTTTGTTCGAGTGCGTGTGTGTGCGCGCGTCGTTAGCGGCCGACTGTCCTTATCTCATGCCTGCAAGTGTACCAGACAACCTGGATAAAACATCCAGACGGGTGTATAACGATCGCTTTGTCTCCTTTTTCAGGCGGTAAAGCCTTCGGGTTGCTCAAAGCACAACAGAGGGAGAAGCTGGAAGAAATCAATAAGGTAAATAAGCTAACGCTGATAGGTTATTTTTGTCTCAATCTCGAAGCCAGTTTATTTCATTGGCATTGAACCGTCTCCATTCAACCTTGTGTTCCCAAAACGCTTTGTCTGTAAACATCAGTGAGGTTTTTAATTTGACTTCTCTTCATCATGGTCGCTGTTAAATGTTATTTTGGACAGCAGTGGTATTGTTAAGCTCGGTTTTACAGCAACATGACCTAATTTAGTTAGACAGCTCGACCACATTAAGCCGCAGATCATTTCACAATCCAGAGCAAGGATGCGTCTCAACCTATTGAGCTGCCTACGAAGTCAGGATTTTCTCCATATTTCTGCTCCATGCACGAGACTGAAAATTATCAAAATCCCTGTCTCGGTAATTTAGGCAGGAATAATTAGGATTTGAGAGAGAGCTTAGCTCAACCCGCCCAAGAGTCCTCCACAACGGCGTAAAGGGATAGTTCACCCAAAAATGAAAATAATCCCAATTTTAATTCACCCTCAAGCCATTCTAGATGTATATGACTTTTTTTCTTTCAGCCAAACACAGAGTTATAATAAAACATATCCTGGCTCTTCCAAGCTTTTATAATGGGAGTAAATGATGCATTGTTTTTTGAAACCCAAAGAAGTGCATCCATCCATCATAAAAGTAACCCTTCTGAAGCAATGTCCTTCTGAAGCAATGTATGTTTTATTAGAGAAAAAAATGTCCATATTTTTAAACTAGAAATCTCTAGCTTCTGGGTGCAAGAATAGTTCCAGTGGATCAGTGACCTCACCCGACGCATGACGTATTGCCGAATGGGGAAACGCAGAGGATAGAGCAAAACAAAACACCAGTCCAGAATTAGAAGACTAAAGTAATTTGTAAAGAGAAAAAGGGGCTTGAGTTTGTTGGCCAGCCATATTTGTTTGAAGCGCAAGAGGCATCTACTCTCATTTAAGCTTATGCTACTCCTACATCATACCGTAATGTTGGCTCGTCTTGACTCTCGTGGATTGCTGTTATAGGAAACTGATTACAGTTTAAAAGTTATAATTATGGGAATTTTCTGTACAAAATTGCACCACTTCGCTTTAGAAGGCATTTTATTAACCCCCTGGAGCCATATTAATTACTTTTATGATGGTTTGATGTGCTTTTTTGGGGGGCTTCAATAAACAAGGTACCATTCACTCACATTAAATAAAAATAGTGATAGGGCAGGAAGACCTGTCAATCACATCACAGCGGAGCAATAGCAAACAACACTGATCAAGTCTTGCAGCTGCCCTACATTTTCACTTGGAAAATTTTGCCAGTTTAGTTGGATATATCGTTCGTTTATATATATGTCACAATAAGAATGAAAAGACTACTGCAACTTCTATTTCATGCCAACTTTAACTTTATAAATAAAAGTACATGTACTTAACATTTAAATATTAAAAGATTATTTCACTTTAAAAAAAAAACTTTTGCTGATAATTTACTCACCTCCATGTCATTCAAGATACCCATGTCATTCTTTCTTCAGTCGAAAAGAAATTGAGGTTTTTAATTTTAAGCTCAAATTGTCGCCTTGCTCTGTTCTGTGATGCACGTTCGTGACTCTCCTGTTCGAACTCGTTCATCAAAATGAACAAATCTTTT